>JAEIFV010000265.1:0-381570 GCA_018904265.1 Lordiphosa collinella
TATCGATTGGTGGTATCGCTACTTCTCCAGATCACCTCCCGAAAGTTTGAAGAAATAGTTCCTTCATTTTTCCTGTTCCACTTGCGGATCTGTGACCAGATTTCCGTACTGGTCCTTGCATTGTGTGTCTCTGGGCTTAAAATCTTCGGTAAATCGCCTAACCTTTTGGTAGAATTTACGAGTCTCACTCTTAACTGCTTTAGTTTTGAATCCAGCTAAATCTTCAATAATGTTTCTTTAGTCAAATTTGTATCGAAATTTGTACAAATTATTTCCGTGTGGGACCTTAGCTTAATAGTAAAAAAACGTTGTAAATAAATCTCCCACTAATGCAAAGCGGTGCTAGCCCAACCGAACCGCGTATTCCAACCGAACCAAAAACTGAATCGAAGTCTTTTGGAAAATTAATCTAAAACCCCAGAAAACACGGTTCTAGCTCCGTTCAGTTGGCTGAGTAGCCGGATTGTTTCAAAGGGGTTCAGTTCTAGACCGGTTTGCAGGAGCTCAGTGAGGCGCTTTAAATAGCTATACAGACAATCAAAGTTCTTTGTTTTGTAGTAAGACTAGAACACAGATCAACAGTGCTCAGATTTATTCCTAAGTTAGGAATCCTAACAGACGATACCCAATACTTTTTGCCATCTCCTTTCTGATGCATTGAATTCTTCATTCAATTGAGGAAAGTACTTCCAAACACATGTACCCAACACACACACACATTATTTACTTAGTCGCACGCAATGTCTTCACTTAGGCGAAAGGCTAGAGCACCCTCTAGACACCACACCTACATACATAGTACTTCCACACATACAAACGCTCACACATTCGTGCATAATCAAATTCAATTGCTCATTCAAAACATTAAACTGTTTATTTTTGGATGGGCGTTCGACATTGGAACATGGAAACAGGAGCCAGGAGCCAAAAGCATTGAAGCGGCTCAAGTGGCGAAGGCACTTCATCATGCCGCCTAATCATTTGACCCACTTGAGAGTTGTGCAAATACTTTTTACGTTGTAGCAAACGCCCTCTCACTCTTTTACCACTCACACACATTGCCCTAGACACTGGGACACATGAGCTGGTCTAATCCTTTCAGCAGTCAGAGACGGAGACGGAGTTTTGCATGCATGCAGCAATCATTTTGCCTCCGTCGAGTAGGGTAGGCAGCGGGGGTGGCGGAGGGGCGAGCGGAGCACAAGTGAAGACAAGGAATTTGGAAAATCTCAGCTCAGTGTCAGGTTGCACGTTGAAAATTTGTCGTCATCGTGTCTCGCACACAAAAATGGCGTTAAGCATAGAATTTTGCCCAAGAAATGAAGGCAGGAAGATGTGGAAGTAGGAAGCAGGAAGTGAGGCCAAAGACAAACACATCAAGACTGCGGCTCAAGGATAAGGCTAGAAATAATAAATTATACATTTTTTTTTCTGCAGAAAAAAAAGTTCCATAAATTATTGAAAATCTTAAATTTTGAAATTTCAAACTTTCACCGAGGGAAAGAGAAATTTTCTCTTTTCAAAACTGGAAACTGATTTGGAGTGCGCAGAGAGCGGTTTTTGGCCAGGGCGTTGGAGTTGAAGAGAAACTCTCTTGAGTTTGGTCAGGGTTGTCAATGTTATCCACAATTTTGCCAAATGTTTCTAGATGACTTGACAATTTGCCAAACCAGATTAGTGGCGCTTTTTAGAATCGTTTAAATGTTTTGGTATTAAGGGTCAAAGTGGAAATTTGGTCATTAAAATCAAATTATTTTTGAAATGCCAACTCACTTCTCTTTTTTTCTTTTTGAAGATTAAAGCCAGCTAACAAAAAAATGAAACAATTGTCAAGCAGATGCACTGCCAGAGCCACCCCTTATGCTAAGCCCGAACCCCTCTGCCACACATACATTCACTACATTCAATCCGATGCAACCGCAACAACAACAACTCCAGTACCATTATGACAATGTGTGGACTGCAAATGCCAATGACATTGCGCTCTCTCCCTGCCTCCCTCCCTTCCTGCTGCCTTTTGGTTCTTTGTCTTGCCTCGGCTCATTTTTCACATATTTTTGCAAAACTGAAACTATTTTTGGGGTTGCTGTTGTTGTTGTTGTTGCTGTTGGACAGGCACTCGAAACCTTTAATTGGTTTTATTTTTAATGATGCTAGAAAAGATTTCTCCCCTCATGTTTGCTGCCCACGCTGGAACTACTCTGCAATTATTTATGTAAATTCTGGGCGTTTCACTGTCAAAGACAATGCATGATTTATGTTTACTTTCGGTGTGAAAAACAATTAAACAGCTAATTGACTAAGTGACTAAGAATGTTTGAAATGAACGCCCAGCGGAACACAAGCGGGCGGAACTGCGTTTTAGTTAAGTTGAAAAGATTTTAAAAGGAAATAAATATTTAGAAAAATTTTAAAGTGTTTTCGATTTATGGTTCATGGGGGGAAATTTCAATGCCCAAATGTTCTAGAGGCTATGCTGAACTTAAGTAAGATTCCCCAGATTATTCCAGATTATTACCTTTCATAAGAAAGTTCAGTTTGTATTTAATAAATTAAGGAAAATGAGAAATATTGCACCAAGTCTGCATGTCTCTTAAAACCTACCAAAGGATTTTCATACCTCAATCAAAATAGTTCCATGTCAGAAATACGTTAAGAAGCAAATTTATTGTTCTTTCACGAATTTCGTCATACATGACTTTTGATCAGGGTATTAAATACCGAAACAATTTACGGTTCCGGTACAGGTACCGGTACGACCCGAAATGAATGTTTCGGTAAAAGGTTCTATTTCGGTTTTTCATTTATTTCGGTTTTCGGTTTCGATACGGTACCCAACCGTAACAATTTTTTAAATATTGTAAAAAGAAAATTCTGAGATAAGTCCAAATCATTTTATTTCTTTTTAATATACAGAATCAATATTCAACATAAAAGTTTCAGTCGTTTGACATTTAATATAAAATTATAATCGCTTTTTCACATTTCGTATTATTTTACGAAGTTAACATTTAAGAAATTATGATTAAACATTATATGAAGTACCGTTTTCTCCAATTTAATTTTGACTTTTAAAGGCTATCGCAGTAACTTAATTGCATTCAATGTGGTTGGGTCCATACGACTTCTAAGCGGATGCATTATAAATTTCACGCCAGAGAATATGCGTTCCACGCTAACCTGCATAGCTGGAACAGAAAGAATAACTATTGAAAACTTGTTGAAAAAACTGATGTGTTTTTATCTCCAAATTCATTTTCTTGCAACATCACATATGCACCATTTTCGTCGGCGCTTTCAGATAAGCATTATTATGAAGAAGTTATGAAGAAATGTTGTAGACATCTTATGATTCCTTCTTCGTATTTCTTAGTTCCGTATTTCTTAGTTTACTATCCCTTCCCATGATTTCACAAAGTTTGGACAAAATCGGATAACTATAGCATATAGCTGCGATAGGAACGATCGGTCGAAAAACAAGTTCTAGTGAGAAAAACTTTTTTGTTTTTAATGAAAACGTTCTTATCATTGGCATACACTTATTTTATAGTAGTAGTAGTAGTATTATTTATTTTCTATTTTCAATTTTTTTTTTTTTTTTTTTTAAAGTAGTATAAAGAAAACTTATTCTGAAGTTTAACAATTTAACAAAAAAGGAAGTTGAATAGATAATAAAATAGGGGCTGTGGCAGTTCGCCGTTAGCCTAGCAAATGCGACTATGCTTTCCTGATTTCCAGATCACGTATCGCCGTAGTCCATATGGAAGCTTCGGCGATATTGGAGGCTCTCCCGCAAGTAGGCAGTAAGGGAGCGCCAATTGGTTCCGTTGAGCAGTGCGTGTGACTCCTGGCGCGACAGTGTTGATTTTCCCAAGTGCAGAACCATAAGTTCTTTTAGTACTTATTTAATATACTTTTACATAATTCCACAAAGTTTGGTAGAAATTGGATGACTATAGCATATAGCTCCCATAGGAACGATCGGTCGAAAAACTAGTCTTAGTGAGAAAAAACTTTTTTGTTTTTCAATGAAAACGTCCTCCATAGTACGTATTTCTTAGTTTACTATACTTTTCCACGATTCCACAAAGTTTGGTCGAAATCGGATGACTATAGCATATAGCTGCCATAGGAACGATCGGTCGAAAAACTAGTTCTAGTGAGAAAAACTTTTTTGTTTTTAATGAAAACGTCCTTATCATTGGCATACACTTATTTTATATACTTTTAGACAATTCTACAAAGTTTGCTCGCAATCGGATGACTATAACATATAGCTGCCATAGAAACGATCGGTCGAAAAACTAGTTCTAGTGAGAAAAACTTTTTGTTTTTAATGAAAACGTCCTTATCATTGACATACACTTATTTTATATACTTTTACACAATTCTACAAAGTTTGGTCGAAATCGGATGACTATAGCATATAGCTTCCATAGGAACGATCGGTCGAAAAACTAGTTCTAGTGAGAAAAACTTTTTTGTTTTTAAAGAAAACGTCCTTATCATTGGCATAGACTTATTTTATATACTTTTACACATTTCTAAAAAGTTTTATTAAAATCGGATGACTATAGCATATAGCTGCAGTAAGAATGATCGGTCGAAAAAGAAGTTCTGGTGAGAAAAACTTTTTTGTTTTAAATGGGATCGCCTCCAAATTTCGTAATTCACCAAGTTTGGTCGAAATCAGACATCTATATAGTATAGATCCCATAGAAAAGTAAGGTCCATAAAGTAGTCTTAGTTCGAAAAACTTTTTTGTTTTCAATGGAAGCTGCAATGTCCTAGCAATCGGCCTAGCAGAAGTTAACTTTCCCCCTATTTATACCAGTTACTCGTAGAGTAAAAAGGGAAAACTCAAGTCGTGCAAATGTATGTAACAGGCAGAAGGAAGCATCTCCGATCCCATAAAGTATATATATTCTTGATCAGCATCAACAGCCGAGTCGATATAGCCATGTCCGTCTGTCCTTAACAATAACACCACAAAATATTTCTTGTCAGCGAGACGCATGAAGCTGAAATCAAATTTTACTCCTACTAAAATCTTCCGTGTTGACTTGAAAAACCAAAAATGTTGCATACTGTTAAGGGCAGTTATCATGGTATTTCTTTGTTACCAACAAATTTCCCCCTTTTCCTTAAAAATTTAAAACACCAAGTGAAGAATCAATGTTATGGTTTCATTCTCAACTCCTTTTCACTGCTTTTGGTAAGAATTAAAGACAAATTTATTAAATAATTTTTCATTTATTTGCATAGCTTCCGCAATAATTGAAAGTTTTCATTGTTAATGACAAGAATTAGCTAAGTAAATAATAAAATAAGCAAAGCTTCAGCTTCTTACCCTGCCTCAAAGCATATTTCAGTTCCCTTTCACCTGACAGGACCATCAACAGGTGTGCCCTTGTCGTAGGGCCACAAATCCCGAGCTGCAAACCAAAACTTACCCCCGCCGCCAGACCCTCCCCCGCCCCCCGCCGCTGTCCCATCGTTAGTCGCGTTAGCATCATTCAAAGCAGCTTAACACCCACAAATGAGGCATTTGAGTAGCAACCAGAGATCTCAGCTTCAAGTCATAATTTATGAGAAATGCAGCGAAATCAAACGGTTAAATTTCCTACAAAATGCCGACAAAGAAAATGCAACAAAAACAAAAATAAAGCCGGCATTCGGCAAAGAGAAAAACGGAGAGAGAGAGAGTTAGCCGCACAGAGAGTCACAAGGACTGGAAACAGTATGAGTATGAGTATAACAGTTTGTGTATAACACAGCAGCAGCCGTGTGACTGGCAACGGTTAGTTTGCGAGCGTTGGTCGTTGGCATCGGACGTGCTTCGTGGCGAAATAAGGGGAATAACTCAAGCGAATCGCGTAACAAATTTTCACAGGCGAGCAAAAGTTTTTTGCTAATTGCGAACAAAAACAAAAGTTGTACACGCTCGGCACTCATTAGCGTTGCCTTTTGACAGGACAACCCAACCACCACGTTGTTAAGCGAAACTAATTAAAAAATGAGGCAAACGGAGTTCGGGGCAGACATGTTAAATATGTACAATAAATACGAGAAACAACAAGGCAAACATAATTAATTGCCAAGTGAGTGGAGAGTGTCGGCAAGTGTGCTGGTGCGTGAGTGTGTGTGTGTGTGTATTAAATAAAAATCAAAATTAATTGCATTTCAAGCATATTTAAATACGCATTAAGCAGCTGCGGTTTCAATCGCAATATAAACAAACCATTTTCGATACTAACAACAACAACAACAACAAGTACCCGCTGGCTCTGTTGTTGTTGTGCGCGCAATTTCCGGTTTCCGTTTCCGTCGAGCGACATCCGTGTCCGGCGCAAAAAATAAATAGGCACAACATTAATTTGCCAGCTTTGGAGAGTTGTTTGCCACTTGAGAGAGGAGTGGCAAACCAAAAAAAAAAAAAGTGTTAAATGGTGGGCGATTGCTCAAGTGTTGACAAAAAGTCGGGCATACTTTTGGGCGGCGCATAATTTGGCAAATTATATTAAAGCCCAGCTCAACTAAAACAAATTGACTTCAAAAGTGTTGCCTAGTTTTAGGCTAAGCATTGTGGTAGTTGCTTAAAACACAAAACTGTAGTATAAATTAAGGCGGAAAATCAAGCGAAAATCACAGTTAAAACGAAAACGAAATTTGGGAAAATGTCCTAAAATCGTTAAAGCCTTTTTAAGCAAGGAAACCACAGATTTATAAAAGTATCACATACTTTTAGGCTTAAACCGGCAACGAATACACAGAATTATAAAAGTGTCACATACTTTTGGGCTCAACATAAGCAACATAAAACATAACTAATGTGACAAATTGCCTAAAATCGTTCTAGTTTAATTTTGGCTTATAATAAACAAACAATACACAGAATTAAACAAGTGTCACATGCTTTTGGCGTCAAAATATGCCACAAATTTGAAAAATTTGCCTAAAAGTTTCACTTTGACACATTAATAAACAAGAAAAACTTAGAATTATAAAAGTGTCACATACTTTTGGGCTCAAAATATGCAAAATAAAACTCAACAAACTTGAAAAATAGACTAAAATCGTTCAAGTTTAATTTTGTCAAACTATAATCAAATAATACACCGAATTATAAAAGTGTTGCATACTTTTGCGCTTGGAATAGGCAAAATAAAGCACAACAAATTTGAAAAAATAGACTAAAATCGTTCAAATTTAACTTTGGCTAACTATAAACAAACAATTTACAGAATTATAAAAGTGTCACATACTTTTGGGCACAGAAAAATGCTAAAAATATACAAAAATTTAAAAAATAGCCTAAAAGTTAAACTTAGGCACAATTTAAACAAGGAAAACAAACAAATATAAAAGTGAAACATACTTTTGGGCTTGAAACCGGCTTAATAAACCAAAAAAAAATTTCAAAAATTGCCCAAAATCGTTTAAGTTTAACTTTGGCCAATTATAAACCAAGAATTATAAAAGTGTCACATACTTTTGGGCTCAAAATAAGTAAAATAAACCCCAACAAATTTGATAAAACAGCCCAAAATCGTCGATATAGTTTAAAGAAGGTCAAAATTGGCAAATAATTTTAAAAGTGTCACATACTTTTGGGCTGAAAGCTGTAACAATAACTAAAGAAAGCTGAAAATAAAACACTAAAATCTTAAAAAATTGCTCAACAATTAAAATAAATCAGTTAACACTTTTGTAACTCTGTGGGATACAGAACGTTGCAGTTATAAAAGAAACTATAGCCTACTTATTGACGCTCAAAAATCAAAAATTTTGCAAATTAAAGCCCATAAAATACTAAAATGAAAGCCGCAGTTAACTACCAAATCGATTTCAAATAAGTATTAATAATTCAACAAATCAAAGGAAAGTCTTATCAACATCCACAACAACATTTTCAACAACTAAGCAGGTTAGTGACGTTTATGACCCAAAAAAAAAAAGAAAAAAAAATATTTTTATTTCAAGCCAACATATTTCAGGCGTGGTTGGCAAACGAAATGGAATGACAAAAGAAAATTCTATGTGTGTGTGTGTGTGTGTAAGACAAGCAATAAAATGCCAAGTTTTTGCGCGCCAAAAAGCAGGCAAATGTTTATGCGAGACATAAAACTAGCACGGCAGAGGCAGAGACCCCCTCCCCGGGGCAGAGTCGCCATTTTTATTTTATGAACTTTTATGTTGTTTTTTTGTGTAGTAAACAATAATCATAATAATCGTAATCACAGCCAGCAGCAGCAGCAGCAGCAGGCAAAAGTCGCTGCCCTTTTTTGCTTGTTTGCCCGTTTGTTTGTTCGCACCTAGTCGAGCACACACACACAGTTACACAGTCTCTCACTCTCTCTACCTCTTCCTTTGTTCTGGCTCTGTCGCACTAAATTGCTCACAATTGAAAGCATACTTTCTGGCGCACCAGCATTTAGTGTGCAGTTGTTGTGTTGAGTTTTTTTTTTAGACAGAATTTTTGAATGCAAATGCCAGGCTCGGCCTTTATTTATCGCACTCGTTATTCTTGGGCTGTAGCATTCTTTCGTTTGCCCCTGGGAGTCTGAACTCTGTTTGTTGTTTGCCCTTTTTTTTTTGGGTTGCGTAAAAAGGTTTCGCATTTTTTTTTTTGCTGTTTATTATTAAATATGGGCGAGCATTAAATATTTTGTGTGTGTTTGTGTTTGTGTGAAAGTTACCTAGGGAAATGTGTATTTTTTTTTGGAGCTTGTTTGAAAGAGACAAACAAATTCAAAGTTGGTTTTGATTAAACTTTAAAAATGTGTATAAAGGGGGATAATGTAAGGCATAAAGTTAACATTTCAATAAGTAAATGAGTGAGTGTTTGATTTGACTGCATATTTTGGGTGTCAGGTCACACTGCATAGGCACTCTGGCACATCTCTGGTTTGCAACAATTGTAAATTCCATCAAGTAAACTAAAATTTATTTGCTTTATAATATAACCTCTTAGTTTTTCCTACCCTGCCACAGTTTTGAGTTGCTCAAGTTTTGGTTTTATACAATTTATGACAACCCACACACACACACACACTCACATACCCTCCCATAAGTCACTCTCCAGACACATGTGTGCGAGTGGTTGTATCTGAGACGACCGCAACCTTGCCACAGTGATTATTTTTTGTGATTTATTAATGCTGAAATGCTGATAGCAAAATTGTCCAACAAAAAAACCTTGAAAAATGAATTTTACTTTTTCTTATTTTTCCCATTATGCAATCTCATTAAGTCCTGACACGCCTACAATTAAATACATCGCTTGAGAAACAGAAAAAAGTTCTAAAAAATTTCAAAAGACGCCACCAAAAATGAGAGAAAACAATTTTGCCAGCACAAAAGTCAAGTCAAAAAACCAAAAAAAAGAACGAGAAAATTGTTTGAAATTAATTTCCACTGCTAGGAGGGGAAGGCAAATAGCTGTGAATTTGTTGTGTGTCACGTCCAGTCGATGGCAGTTGCCTGCCTTACTGCCTGCCTCTTGAGTGCCTCAAGATGGAAATGCTTTTGCGGTCGACTTTAAGAGGCCCGTTCCCCATATTCCCCCCTTTATGGACTACCTAATCCTATTTTTCATTAATCTAATTAAGCCTTCGTATGGCCAGCCAAAAACCATTTTTGGGGGCTAATGAAATTATTGGCCAAGACAAAGCAGCTGCCTGCTTCCTGTGCAGCTCAAATATTATTGATTAGGGGGAATTAAGGTCAATTAGTTGCCAAGGAATTTTGACAGCAAAACTAAAATGCCAAATTAGCAGCTGGCAGAAATTGTTGTAGAAGCTTTTAGCTCAAATTAAAAGGAAGTTTAACATAATCTTAAATTTTATTGATCAATTAAAAAATTGGTTTTTTAAACTATAAAACGTAGCCTGATTATTTGGTATCTTGAACCGGAACAACATACCGAATCATATAAATTAATGGCCATCCAAAAATCTTTTGATCTGAAGGACCGAATGGTAACTGAATCAATACTGTAAAGGCAATAAAGACAATCCAGTCGACAGATCATAAAACCATAAGCTCACTGAAAAAAGCGGTGCAAAAAAGGTATTAACCAGGTTGTAAAACCGAACCTTTATGCTTTTAAAAACTTGACGATGCTTTTAAAAACTGGTTCGCATCAATTGTAAATTTATTTTACGTTTTAAAATTGATTCGATCCTGAGATCTGACCTGATTTCTTGACTAAGAGTGCACTCGCTGTAAAAGCGTATGCGGTGGGACCTGACACCCAAATAATACAGTCAAATCAAACACTCACTTATTGTCGTAATAATATTTTTGTGATTGATGTCTGAATTAATTGGATATCAAAATTATTGTATCCACTTTACCTAACCTCAATATTCGGTGGGATGTTGTCGTCTTCGAGTAGTAGTCGCACACTCTTAACTAGCACAGTTTGTTGGGGGTGGTGAGAAAACTTGCTAAGGTAAATGGCGGCCTGCTTGTTGATAACATCTCCAACCATGTTAACTCCAAGGTCCTTTTCAATATCCCTGTTTCTCAGAAACCATTCAGCTCCCGTAACGCGTCTAAGGATTTTCGCCAGGATCACTCTAATCTTACTCAGGTGAGACTTCGCAGCGATTCAATAAATTTGTAGGTCATATCTCCATACCGGAGCCAGAATAGCTTTGTAGATTAGGACTTTGTTCCTGAGTGACAGCTTGTTCTTGGAGTTCAGGAGCCACCCCATGCCGTGCTTTGGCAGCCACTGCCTGAGCTGTTGTCTTGACATTGTGTCCAAAGGTCAGTTGTCCAGTGTCACAACAAGGTATTTATGGGCTCCTTTATGCTCCATAAGCTCTTGATTAGCAGGTACAGTTGGGGCGGAAGAAGTTTCCTGATCTTCGAGAGCAGACCTTCGTGCCACACTCTATCGAAGGCCTGCTGGATATCGTCTCAGTAAGCTGCCACTACGTACTTTTCCCGTCATACCCTTCGATGATGAAGTTGACCACTCTATGTAATTGTTTGGGAGTTCCATGGCTCAGGTCGGAAGCCAAATTGAAAATCGGGTATGGCTTCGAATAAATCGAATATCAAGCATTCTTTGAAGGATACAGCGCTCGAAGATCTTTCCAAGGGTGGATAGAAGGCTAATCAGGAATCAAGGCAGGAGGGTGGTTTTCCATTCTTGTGAAAGAGAACAATTATGGTTTTCTTCCAGGGTGATGGAAAATGGCTTAGACTCAGAGCCGCGCTAATGATGAGCACCAAGAATAATATGGCTTTGTCTGGCAGGAGCTTCATTGTCCTCTCCGGGAAGGTGATTGGGCGGAACTGGGACGGTCATTTGGAGGGGGCATAAGTTTGGCATTGCGTTAACGAAGCATAAATATGCCACGAGTAGATAAAAGACTGCACACATTTCTTAAAACCAGAACTATTCTTTATAATTTGTTCGAACCAAACGGACAAAACTTTATTTTACATCAAATAGTATGTCGCACCTAGGTTTCTAGTTTCTCAAACTTCTGCAGCTTCAAAACGTCCAAAAATGACTTTCTGAACAGATTTAAACACATTTGAATGTTAGACTTTAATGGGGTAAAGGGCTAAGATTCGGTAGAATTAGGTGCGATCCTAGAAGAAGAACTTTTCACATCATTTTAGACTTCAAAAGTCCGTAAAAACGACTTTCCGAGCCGATTTCAGCGTAAGTTGCGACGATATACCAAAGGAAGGGCTTTCAAAGTTGGGATAGGTGAAATTAAGAGCGATCCAAGTAAACAATGGAGTTTTTCGAAACGTTTTCGGACTGCTTTACCTTCGAAACTTCGGGAAAAATAACTTTCCGCGCAGACTTAAGGACAACCTGGGACTTTTTACTTAAGAAACGTTTTAAGGCTTGAGAATCGTCGAAATGAAGGACGATCCTTGTACAGAAAGGCGATTTTGACAACTTTCAGTGTGCCTTAGCTTTCAACATCTGGAAAAAGTAGCTTTCCGAACAGACTTTAGGCAAAATCCGGGACGTTTTCCTTAAGTACAGGCATTAAAGGTTGAGATTCAGCAGAATTAAGGGAGATGCTAGAACAGAAATGAGTTTTTTGACATTTTTTTAAACTAATCGTAGTTTACTTGGTATATTTAAGGATGGGCTTTAAGGGTTGAGACTTGACAGATTTTCGGTATCCAAGAACGTTAATTGCGTTGCAAATTCCTTTCCGCACAGATTTGAAAGAAGATCGAGATTGTTTATGAAAACGGAAAAATTTATAATAAATTAAGACTGGAACCACTGAACCGAACCGAGACCGCGAAACTGTGTTAACCACTGAACCGAACCAGTCCTTATTTCCGATCAATTCGCATCTCTGGTATTTTTGTATGGTTTCATACCGAGGTCCCAAGCAAAGTCTTCCAGGTGGTCGAATAACGCAAGCCCAATTGTTGAGAATGGAAACGAATTGACATATCCCGAATTGACTCCCTGCCCATGCTAACTCAAGTGCCAGTGTCTCCAGAAATTTCTTTCCGATAAGTCAGTCAACTTTCAGACAGTTGAATTTTCCCACAAGTTGTCACTTCGGTCATACAGTATGCTGACCACCTCCTCTCCAGTGAAGAGCTTTCACGGAAATGCACATTTCTTCGCTTCTTCAGAATTAACTGGTATCTGCCCAGGGATAGCGGACATGAAACTTGCTCTGATAGATTACACAAGGCAACAAAATAAGACTTCTTCCAGTATATTGAAGGGTTAGCTAATATTAAAGAAATTTAAGATAATGGTATAGGTTTCCCATAAAACGTCCCTAAAAACGGTCAAAGGAGGCATTTTATAAATCAAATACCGAAAAATGGTGATGAACCATTTTCTAAAACAGGTTCGTGTTCAGCACACGGAAATCAATTAGAATCGCCATCAATTCTTCAATATACTGGACCTTGTTGCCTAGTGTTATTATCGATGTTTTACGTTAACTTGATCAAATTAAAGGGAGTTTTGTGGGCTGACAGATACAGATATTAATTGGAAACTGTTCAGTTGAGATACTTGTGAGTCCTCGAGGTGCTAGTGCTTTGTCTGTGGGTTTGTTTTCCCAAGGCCTTGTATTTAAGTTTGCTGAGTAAGATTGCGCGAAAAGTTTTCCATTGCATTGCCGTGCTTATAGAGCTACACCAGCAAATCCTCCATCCCAGAAATCCTAAAACGTTGTCATCTGACTCAGAAGTTTGCCCGTTAGGTAGTTGGGCAGGCGCTTATCATCGTACTTAAGCATAACTTTTCCTATGTAGCCAAACTATCGTCCAGGCCAGTTTCTAGTGCCAGTGTTCGAGTGCTTCCTGTTTAATGAAGGACCTTCTAATGGAATAGAACTTGAGCCTGCGCACTTCTCAAAGTGCTTGCAGCCCAAGACTTGTGCTCCATAGGGGAAAAAAGGACAACTTCCAGCCGAATAATCGTGATATTTTAATATGTTTTGAACCAGCCAGCTGAACCGGTTCAAATGTGATTCAAAGCCGTATCACAGTGGATATTTTATTTATGAACTTTCAACTAAGTCTGTAGGTTGGAAAAATGGAGTTCGAAATGGAGTTAGAATCGGCTCAAACGTGCTTCAAAGTCATATTTCAGAAATTATTTAAGTTATGAAGCTGAAATTTGTTGAATATGTCTGCAGTAAGGGCTTATTGGCTTAAGACCGGCTCCGAACCGTTGCAAAAGTGATTCTAAGAACTTGAAAATGGTTGTGTGGATAAGAAATTTGAAGCTAGATTCTTTTCGTTTGCAAAACTAGTTTCTAAAACGTTGAACTTGAAAGTCAACGCTCTTATGAGAAACACATCCATATAATTCGAAGGACGCGAGAGTCGCCGCGTATACAGCTAGTTCTTTTTTTCCCCTCCAATGTCTGCTCAAATCTGTTATATACACACTACTTCAATTTTCGAGCTACATATATCCAAAATCCCACACACCAAATATGCACCTAAACACAAATACCGCAGCCTACTCTTAGGCTGGCCCCACAAAAAATAAGCACACAGCAGGCCAACCGGCAGCAGCAGCAACAGCAGCAACAAAATCACTTCTCAAATTTGAAACTAAACACACAAAAACCGCAAATTTCATTTTGATAAAATTTTAATTTGGAAGATGGATAAAGTCGGAAGGCGGCGACCTCGACGCGCCTCAATAATTCAAAGATGTTAAGCCGCAAATTGGCATTGGCGTTGCCGGAGGACGACAGCTGGGGCCACACGCAGACAGGATATACTTCCGCTGGGGGTACACGCACACACACACACACACACACACACATACGCATGGACGCATTAAACTGTATTGGGTGCTAATGTTTTTTCTGGGCCCCCCCCAAAACTCATATCGGAGGGCAAAAATTTTCATAAATTCAGCAATGAGCCTGTCGACGCCCAAACACACACACAAATGCACACGTGCTGACTGTAATAAAAATACGCTAAAATGTTTGTACCACATACATAAACACGCTGCTTATTGCCTACTTTTAGGAGCAGCAAAGAGCAAAGATAGCAAAAGCTGGAGCAGGATATGGGAGATGGAGAATGAGAGGTTGTTGTACTAGTAGGTCGTGGCAGAGTTGTTCATTTGAGACGACTTCCGTCAGGCGGTAATGTTGTACGCTGTTATTAAAGTACATAAGAAGAGAGAGAGATGGGCTTTAAAAATTGTGTGTTTGGGTCTGGATAAACAAATTTAGCAGGGAGATGGACTCTACATTAAATCTAAATTAAAACAAATCTCTACAATAAATGTTAATTTCTTTAAAGCTGAAACATTTCCGTTTCTCTTTCTACCAAAAAAAAAAAGAATCCATTTTGTGTATAAGCTTATGCGCGAGCTTATCGGCGCTTCAAGTAAACAGACAGGCAGCTATAAAAATTTGCATTTGACTAATGCCAAATATTCAGAGACGACGAGGACAGCGACGCTATTCCGATAAGCGTAAGCATCCTCAGCTTTACCCATATCCAGGCCACGTCTCAACCCTTACAGCAAACAACAAGAGGAACAGGACCAGCTACAACAACAACAATGGCCTGCGAGAAGATGCCAATGCGTTTACTGATTTCTTGAGCGCGATACGTGCAAGGATTTCTTTTCGCCCCCTCTAACATACACACACACACATATAGCAGTGGGGCGCAGCTTTTATGCTATTTCCTATTAAGCTATTTGTTGCCAGTTCTCTTTTATGGTGTTCACTCTCTTCCTCTGTGTGTGTGTGTGTGTAGCCAAATTTCAGTTGCATTGCAAAAGATACTAAAAGCTTACACACACTCACACACATGAGTCGTTTATCGATTTTCATCACCCCAAAAACCCCGTCCCCCTTCCATCAGTACAATTGCACCCTGTTCTTTATGCTTGTCTCTGTCCGTGTGTCTGTGTGTCTGTGTGGATTTTTGACATGCCAACGCATTTTAAATTTGCATTTTTTGGCACCGAAACTGGCAAAATTTTTAGCTAAAAGCATTAAGCACCATCGAGTAGGGAGAGAGAGTAAGCAAAACAGTGAGAGATGTCGGCCAAAACTATATGGGAAAATATGTTTGGCATGTTAAAGTTGGCCAAAAACTAATGTTAGTTGTCTAAATATGCTCAAATACTGAAAAACATCTAAAAATATTGCTACATAAATATGCGTACACAAAAACTATGTTTGTGTTTATTGTAGCAGACAATTTAAAGAACCGCTTTGTATTTTTAACACTGATTAAACATGAAAATTCAATTTGAAACTTAAATCAACATTCTATTTCGTTTTATGCCACGTGAAATGAATTCAGAGAGATAAAATAAATTAATAAATTTCAGTAGAATTTAAAGTGGCTTGGGTAAGTGGCAAACCAAATTAATTGCAAATAAAGCAGAAAGAATATGTTCAAAATGTTCGAGACGAAGTTAAGAACCATTAGAATCTTTCATGTTAACTTATGTGGGTTTCAAACCATTTTGATATTTAGCTTGGTTTCGAACCACTGACAATGAGGCTTGTATCGGACGAAATTTTTCGGATTTTTTTGTTCGTTGCTTTAATCCTAACGTGAGGAGAAAAAAATGAACTTTTGCATTTATTGTCGTGCGAGTATTAAAACTAAGGGAGTAAATTTTATTTATGTTCCAAAGATGGATAGAAATGAAAATTGTGGGAAGAATCCTTAGGATGTAGTTTTGGTCGAAATGGAAAAATCTGCCATAAACATTTTAAGGCTACCGATTAGAAGCCTTTAACCAACCAAGGCCAGGTGTCGAAGAGAAGACGTCTCATGCCAGATGCAATACCAGAGCCGGAGCGTGAACCGGCGCGTGAACCGAAAATCATTCGCCATAGGGCATAGGTTGCAACAGTAGGCACCAAATGGACCGCACTGCTATTCTAAATACAGAAAATCATGTTACAATTACATAAGGTACGGCGTGCATTCAAAAATATGAACTGACAAATTTTTCTAAGTGAGCCTGTGCACACAAAAACCACACAAAAACCCAGAAAGACTGAAATAATGTGGACTGAACTGAGAGCACAGTGACTTAACCGCCATACCTTGTATAGTTATATCATGCAGAAAATGTTGCAGTTTCACTCACTGAAATTAGTTGGCTCACACTCATTAGTCAACATACAATAAGGGAGAGATTTTACGGACGGGACCACCTTGTACTAATTTCATCATGGTCTGGGTGACATGACTCAACAGTAGTATTAGCAAATGCTTTCAAGATAGTTATCGGTTTCGGTAGGTGCACTTTGAGTGTCGCAAGTGCTTGGACGTTCCCGATCAAAAAATTATAAGGTTTTGATTCAGAAATTCAAGCATATCGACTCCTTCTGGTTAACCACCAGCAAAAAGGAACCGAAGAGTCAACCGACAGGCAGAAATATTAGACCGCTGAGAGTGTTGCAACCATAATTACCGATTCTTAGAGGAGTATATTTACAATGTTCCAGGACCAATTCTTGGTATTAATAAAAGAAATGACATAACCATTCAGCAGGTGCTTCTTCTCCACATGCAATTGTAGAATTGTGTATAACGCATCCGGAAGTCCTTTCCCAATACTTCTGAATCTTGCTTCGTCCAAACGTGTTTTCTTGGAAAACTTGAGTTTCTTCTCCAGTTGCGGCACCGTCGGAGAAATCCAAATACACCTTGGAAAGACTTTAAAGTCTTTTTACATCCGAAATTCCTTCAGCGGATCCATACATGTCAAACCTCTATCTCTTACCATCGCTGAGATCTGTTTGTTCATACGGACATACGGACACTTTTGCACAAACTTAATATAACTTAATATATATGAGCTTGATATCTTTATTGTTGGATTGTTGGAGTTATTCAACATTTTTTATTGTGGGGCGGGAGGAGGCGTGGACAAAATTTGAAATCAACTTGATCTGCGTAGGGACAATAGGAGTCTACATACAAAATTTGGTGGCTCTAGCTCTTCTAGTCTCCGAGATCTTGGTATTCATCCAGACAGACGGACAGTCGGACAAGGCTATGTCGCCTAGGCTGTTGTTGCTGATCAAGAATATATATACTTTATGGGGTCGTAGATGCTTACTTCTGCCTGTTACATACATTTGCACGACTTTAGTATACCCTCTTTACTCTACGAGTAACGGGTATAAAAAGTCTATTGGTGGGTACGCCCATCTATCAAAGTATGCGAATCCTTTCCTACAATGTGGTTATATATTTACAATAAGTTGTTATGTAAGGAACTTGCCATGCTCCTAGTAGATATTGCAGTGGCGCGCAGTTGTTGACTTGTGCTTCCCACAAGAACTTTTATTCATATCGTTCTCTTTCCGTGCTTGAATCTCTACCTTGCTCCATTTTGTTAAAATTTTCTTCCTACTATTATTTTGTATTTTTATACTCTGTACCAGAGGTACACAGAGTATAATTAGTTTGTGCAAAAGTATGTAACAGGCAGAAGAAAGCATCTCCGACCCTATAAAGTATATATATTTTTCCGCCTGTTCGTATGAACAAACGGATCTCAGAAATGGTAAGAGATAGTCGTTTGACATGAATAAGACATATGCTTCTTATTCTTGCAGGCAGATCAAGTTTATTTTCGACTTTAGCCACAGTTTCATAATTTCATATATAGAAGGTTTGTTCCTTCTGGACATATTCAATCCGCCAAAGGAATGGTAAAGATCGGATCAACGGTTGCCGAGTTATAAGGAAAACAAACAATTATGGGCAGCACCGGTAGCAACGGTGATGGGCAGCACTTCACAGGTACAGAGTAAGCTATAGTCAGGCTTGACCGACTTTCTGTCAGTTAATTTTGAAGCTGCGAGCTTAGTGTGAACGCAAGCTGCAGGTTTTCGCAGCTTTGACTATGCTGCGCCCAGTGTGAAAAGGCTAAAAGTGAGTAAAAAGTACTCAAGTTTACAAAATTTGATGAGCAACTGAACATAGGTTGTCACCAGGGTTTGTAAAATATCAAATGCGAAATATCGCCAACATTTTCATCCTGAGTGATTAGAAGATTATTTTTATCAAACTGTTGATGTGGAAAGTTGGGGGAAATTACGTTGATGTAGCCAACGGGTAATGGATGGACTTTTTAAAAGCGTTTTGTGCCGTTTTCTTAGTCGCCTTAAGAGACTTTAACATATACAGAACACTCACGAGTGTTGTTGTCCAGTACAGGAAGAGTCTCTTTTTGTCTGCGAAAGTGTTTTTCTAACATTCTAATATCATTATTCTCTTGTAGAAATATTGATGTCTTAATGATTTTTGCGTTCTTTTGGCTTGAAATTCAAGACTTACACAAAATAGATGTTGGGCTGCGTGACGTTCATTGAGCTGCATCATACCTATGGTATAAACCACAATTTCAAAACGAGAGCGTATGATGAAGTCAACCCTGACCGACTTCGATATACACGTCACTTTGAGGCATTAATGTTAATAGCCTTTAATTATGTTAATTAACAGAGCATCAACATCAATGTAAGCATGCAAAATAAGTACTGGTTCAGTGGTTCACAGAGATTCTGAACCACCGGTTCGGTTCATTACATGGTTTTTGGAGCTAACTGATCCGCGCTTTCGGTTCGGCTCAGTGGTTCATAAGGGCATACTATGAAATATTTTTATTTCTGTCCAAACTTTTCGCACACTAAGAAAATTGAATACCTATAAACCATTTGAGTATCTTTAAAATGAAGCATTCTTTGTAGGCGTTAAATTCAAGAGAAATTAGCACGCCTTCTGAGAAAACTTCTTAATGTTTTTTTATTTTGTATTTATTGTGTGTATTGTGACAAAGTGTGCGAAAAAAAACTCGTTGGTTGTAAAATGTATTGTCGCATTCCTTTCCATGGTGTCTAGGATAACTGTTTTTTTCCTGCCTGCCAGTAAAAAGGAACCATTTTTTGAGAGCTCAGCAAATAGGTTAATAGCCAGATGTTTTTCTGAAGTTCCAGTGGCTTATCGTACCTGCTGCTGGGCCTAAAAATCTCCTGACTATGTGTATCATTCTTTTCATTATATTTAATTTGAATCTAGATGATGTTCCCCAGCGCTGAATACTAAATGTCCTTATATGCCTCATAGAGCAGTAGCTTATTTTAGAAATTTGGGCTTAAACTATTCCTCAAGAGCCAGATCTCTTCAATATTGGCAGGTTCGAACTCTATTAAATGACTAAAAACTACATTTAGTACCTGCATTTATCACTAAAATTTAGCATCTACTTTCATTTAATAACACAAAAATATAAAAAACTTCACCTACTAATCCCATTTTGCAGCGCGTCGCACAATGGAAATCGCCAAGGTACGCGGACCCACAAAAAAACGAGCACAAAAAAAGTCCCATTTTACGCTCCAAAAAAAGCTTCAGTGACATATTTTCTTATAATCTGCACTTTTATTGTCTCATCTTTGGCCCTCTTTCTCTTTCTCTCTCTCTCTCTGTATCTTTAGCGCTTTCTTTTCCTTTTGGTGTTTACATTACACTTTAACTAAGCCGCCGAAAATTATGCAATAAACTTTACTTTTACGTGTTCCTCTTTCTCACTCTCGGTCTTTATTTATTTATTTTTTTTGCTGTTGCTTTTCGTTCCCTAGCCGCACTTATCCGGGCGATTTTTGATGTTCGCGCATTGTAGAGGAGCCGGAGCAGGCGTTGCAAATCTTATTTGATGATGCCACGGCAAATACTTTAATTTATGCAGTAATCCTATTACAAACACAACAACAACAACAATGCATTTGTGCTCGGCCTTTTTCTTGGAGCATTTTTATTTGGTTTTCATTTTCTGGGCCTCGCGAATGGTCGCCTATCGCTGGTTGGTTGGTGACTCATTTGCATTTTCTGCGCATTTGCCTTTGGGGTTTCGCTCATTCTTTTTTTTTTTTTTGTTGCCTGGTTTTCTCCATCTCGTCTTAGCAGCAATTCAATTTATTTTAATTTCTGCTTTTAACACAAAAAATTACCAATTCAATTTTATGACTTTATTTCTAGGCAGAGAGAGAAAAGATCTGCAACAAAACAAGTCGACAGGAGACAGTTTTGCTCTCTGTACTTTTTCCTATTTTTGTTTTATTTTTCCTTAGTTTTGTGTGCAAACAACTTGAGCGGAGTGAGTGGCGGGACTAGGGAAAAGACATTGTCGTCTTGTTTCGCAATATGCAAATCAGTTTATAAATAAATTTGTGAAGCGTTTGGCAAACGTTGCGCAAATCAGCAAAAGGAGAAGTGCCTCGCACCCCTCCTGCAGCCTCGCATTGCCTCCTTCTGCTTGGCACATTCGGAATCAGCTTAAATCGATGCGAGAGTGTTAATGGAATGGGGGGTTGGTCCTAGTGACAGCTAATCGGATTGTATTCTATATGAGATCTATTCCTCTAGGGGGGAGCATGATTTTATCAACAGATTTTGAAGCTAGAGAGGTTAATTTATGGGATTTCGGTGGTACTTGAACGGAAATTCTAGAATAATGCAAAAATTGGTGAGGCTCTCCACAAAATAGAATAGAATAATGCAAAAAGCATAGAATTAAGGTTAAGCAGTATCCAAAAAGAACTAGAAAGAAAGTCGGTCAAGCCCGACTATAATATACTCTTCACCTGTGAAGTGCTGCCCATCACTGTTGCGACCGGTGATGCTCATAGTTGTTTGTTTTCCTTATAACTTGACTAACTTTCATCCGATCTTTACCATTCTTTTGGCGGAACGATAAATAATCCTGATTACTAAATATGTCAAGAAGGAACGAACCTTCTATCTATAAAACTGTGGGAGATATAATGTTTTTTTCAATTTTCGGGGGCGGGAGGGGGCGTGGCAAAAATTGAAAATAAACTTGACCTGTCTGCAAGTAAATATAAGAAGTTTTTGTCCCATACATGTCAAACCTCTATATCTTACCATCTCTGCGTTCTTACGGACAGACAGAAGGACAGACGGACACTTTTGCACAAACTTAATATACTCTGTGTTCCACTGGTACAGAGTATAAAAATTGCCTTGACTTTCCAGACAACTTTTCACCTAAACGGCCAGATTTTGACCTAAAAGTGAAATTTTTTGATAGTGTTTTTTTTTTTTTGAGGAAATGGTCACCTAAATTTAAGGTAACTTTCCCTAAACGTTTGTTAAGCCAGCTGAGTCAGTGTCAGTTAAAG
Source organism: Lordiphosa collinella (assembly GCA_018904265.1). Lineage (NCBI taxonomy): Eukaryota > Metazoa > Arthropoda > Insecta > Diptera > Drosophilidae > Lordiphosa > Lordiphosa collinella. The sequence continues at coordinate 21,681 of JAEIFV010000265.1, forward strand.
CTTTTAGCTGTCAAAAAGCCACGAGATCAGATGTTAAAAGGTTTCGTTAGAACGTGAAGATTGTGGGTTCGAGTCCCGAACCGCTTGATATATATCCGTTATTTACTTATCTTCATGGTAATCAGGGATAGTTTGGTCCTCCCGAGAAGGAAAATGGTCGGTATCGTATGCTGACCTGCCGCTCCACTTGTTCTTCCCTCAGCAATTGAGATGGTTGCGCAGTCTCAGCAGCTCTCTCCGATGCGATGTTTCATAGCAAATTGCCGGCGTGGATTGCTCGCCAGCTACGACGCGTCACGCTTGCTACTTTTCCGGAGTCCCAGAAGTACGTTAGGATAAAATGTGTTTAGCAAATTGTGTATTGTGTATTCCATGATCCCCACTCTAAACATTCTTCTAGCAAACTTCAAAAAAAACCGACGGCTAAACAGAACCCCACCCCCAGCCGAAACCCCCCGGACAACATAGAAAAAAGAAACGCGGACACCCGATTCCACCACGACGGCCGACACAGGCCCAGCACGCGCCCAAAAAACCACAGGCCCCCCGTCATTCACTTCCCCACCCGAAAAAACAAGAGACACAAGCCCTCAAAACAACCCTGAGCGAACCAAATGCAAAAAGCAGTAGGCTTAAGTTAAATTTACACGACCTGATATCACAGCTGAGTTTTTCAGATCTTAGTTTAAAAAAAGTCAGCTGAGCAACTTAGTTTAGCATTTACACATGCCTGAGAAGCTGAGTTGAGTCAGTTATAAAACCAATGGTTCATTGATTGCTTTGCTAGGCAGTCAGTTCAATTTGAACCGGTTCTATTACACCTCAGCTGAATGGGTCATATGGCTACTCAGACGCCTGTTTACTCGGGCTGACAGATACTTAGACGAAAACTGAGCTGAGAGATCAGATTGTTTAAATTGGGCTTTAGTGTTTCGCAATGTTTGGCTGACAGAAGTTCCCATTCCCAAAAGAACTGATGAAGTCCGCTTAGCAGAAACTGGGTTAACTTTTTAGGCAGTCAATTTTCGGGCATGTGAGCAGTCTTCTGCCTATACTTAAAGTGCATGTCTGCGGTAAGAATGTCAAACGGTGACAGTCTAGTTTCCAGATGTCATATTGTAGTAGGAAGGGCTACACTAGTCAAGGCCACTCTGGCCGCGAGTTACTTTAATCTACTATATGTAATTATTGCTTTGTGATATCTATTAGAGTATAAGTCTTTGCTTTATCGATATACATTCTAGCCGATAAGTATTAGGGCACAGCTATTGGGAATAAACCCAATCCGACTCAGTCCTGATCGAGCACCGAAATAGAGTGGAAGTGTGTTTTTAATCTGTTGCCACCAGGTCATTTGTCTCCCACAATATTATATTTGGAGGTTTACTTGGAAGTCGGACTATTTTTTTAGGAAGCAGGTTCTCAACTCCATCTTACTGCTTAATCTACGAGACTTGCGCACCGTAGCACATAATGGCTGCTTCACAGTTGCTTCGAAAAGTTTGCATTTGGTGCTCGTTGGTGCGTCTTTTCTGCTTAGGCGAGATTTCCAAGTGCGGCTAACTTTTCCTGCAAATTATTTTTCAATTGCGCAATTTGTTAGATTAACACTCCTAAATACCACTTTTCGTCTAGACCAAGTCTTCTGCAGTGTCTTTATGAAACCTAGAATCTTTGACTCTGCGATATTAATTTTGAGGCCCCAAGCTTTGCAGTATACTTCCAGCGCATTTATCATTTTTGGCATGTTTTTTAGCGACTCCGCAAACACTACAATGTCATCGGCATATAATTCAGACTTAATCTCGAGACTATTTATGTCAATGCCTTCCGGTAGGTAGTCTAAAACATCATTTTGGTATTAATTTGAAAACAAACAAGTAATAAAGTAGGCCCCACTCTAACATACTCTATACCAGAGATCTGCAAGAGTGCCTGTTTTCTTGACTCAAGTATACTCGCTGTTCAAGAATGTGCGGTCTTATTCGCCACTCAAAATATCCAGTCAATTTATATTCTCACTCATTTTCGTACTAGTATTTCTGTGACTGGTGTCGTTTTGAGCGGGTATCAAATTTGTTTGGTTCTGCTTTGAGCGCCACTGCATGTTGATTTCGTCTTCGAAGTGACGTACGCACAAGCACTTTGCAGGATAAATACTAGTTTTACTCAAAGAGCGAAGAGAGCCGAAAAAAAAAATACTCGGTTCTGCTGACGTCGACGTTAAAGCAGTAGAATGATGTAGTGATGAATTTGACGAGAAGTGCAGGGAACGAGCAGAAGCCGAAGACATATTAGAGAGCGGACACACAAGGCTACCAGAAAGAAAAACTCCACAAGCAGCATGCATGAGCAATGAAATACTCAAGTGAGAAAACGACAGATAGAAAATGCGTGTCCAGAATTGTTGGTGGATAATTTCACACTCGAATTTTTCAGCCTTTGTTCATATGAGTATTTGCAATACGCCACGCGAGTGGCGCGAGTCTTTTTGGCACTCCACATGCGAAACACAAATATGCCGCGATGAGAAATACTACTGTATACATTTTGTTGGAGTGGTCAGGATACCGAAAATATCAAGTACTTATGCGGTGCACTTGCAGTTGCGGTGCACTCGTGCAGATCTCTGCTCTGTACCAACGAATGTGTATGCTCAGTGTGTATTTAGAAACAGCGGACACTCTGTTGCTTATAACTTGACTACCGTACATTTGATCTTAGTATAATTCCTTTTAAATCTACAATCCTTTACTTTTTACTTCTAAAATATAACACGTTAGTTGAACAGTAGACTCCATATATTTATTACAATACATACAATTCTACAAAATACTTTAAATCGCAAATTTATTAGGTAAGTTAATCTAAAGTAGAACTGGCTTATTTCTATGTCCAATCTTCCGTTAGAAATGTCTGCCTGTTCCTCGAAAATTGATCCTATTGCAGTGGACAGTCGCAATATACAGAAAAAGATGTCGCTGGAATCGAACAACAAGCCGGCCACTTCGGACTCGCACAAGGTTATGGCTGTGGCGACTACATCCAAAGGCACTTTACGTAAACCGCTTGGCCCTGGCAAAAAGGTGACCTCAACCAAATCACAAGATGACTTACAAGATAATGTACCAGACCGAAGTGCACCACTTAAAACTTCCACTTGGATAAGTCGTCGACTCCAACATGGGCTAAACACCGAGGCCGCTGTAGCTGGCTACTTTTATCGACTTTGATTGTTCTGAAGTGTTAATCGCTTATAAGTGAAATAGTTAGAATTAGCTGAAATTACTGGAAATTAAACTTTACCACTTCCTGTACCAAAATTTGTGTTAAGTGGTGCGAAGTGCGAGCGGTGCTGCCCATAATTGTTTGTTTTTCCTCGATAACTCGACTACCGTTCATACGATCTTTACCATTTCATGGCGGATTGATAAATAATCCATATCAATACAATAATTCATATCAAACCTGTATCTCTTTCCACCTATGAGATCTGTTTGTTCATACGGACGGACATGGCTATATTCGACTCGGCCGTTGATGCTGATCAAGTATATATATACTGTAAGGGTCGGAGATGCTTCCTTCTGCCTGTTACATACTTTTGCACAAACTTTATATACTCTGTGTACCTTTGGTACGGAGTATAAAAACTGATACTTGTATTTTGCTTACTTTGCTTACTAGCCCAGATTAGTTTATCTGTGACCCAAGCAGAATGTTTCGTGGTGGTCTGAACCGAATCAAATTACATGAAACTTTTGTCGAAATGGAAACTGAACCACTTGCCATCATCTCCACAAAGCTTTATCAATGGAGCCAAATGTTCTTTTTTTTACTCCCCCCCAAACTAAGTCAATTTCGTTGGCTTAACTTTACTTAGTTGAGTTCTTCTTTTGTTTTTTCTTCGCGTTTGGCTCTCCATAAAAAGCCAAAGCATTTCAACAGATTTCAGTGTCACATAAAAATCGCAAAAACTGTATTTGTATCCATTTAACGTGAAGATAAAATTTACATTTTAACCGAACAACAGAGAAAGGTGGACCAACACATACACACACACCACACGACAAGTCGAACCATTTAAAGACCAAAATGAAATTGGTTTCTGTATCTTGGTGCGTTGTCCTTTTTGAACCAAGTGGCAACGCCAAGTTGTTTTGACTGGGGCAGGTCTGTTTTTTTGGACCCCCCTTAGGGGCATATTCAATTTTGTTTATTATTTTCTTTGCGATTTCTCTAGGCGAGCTTTCAATTTTTATGACTTGGCTTCGTTTTTACTGCCTTCCCCCTATTTTATATGCGTTTTTGGTTGAAATGTTTATTGCCCTGTACTTGGCCACGCCTTTCCATTGATTGCGCGCGGGAAAGCCTTTGGGTCGTCTCCCCTGCCAATTGTTCTGGCTGTTGTGAAACGTGTTTTTCTTTTCTTTTCTTTTTTTTTTTGAAGCGCAAAGTGTCACGTTCTGATATGCAAAAGGTGGCGTAAGGTGGCTGCTGGTCTGTGTGGGGGCTTATTAATGTTTGATGCTGATGCCATTGAGGGGAAGTCGTTTCTTTTAACCAAAATGCCTGCTGATTGACTGTTTAGGCTGGCACTTTTGTGGCAATTTTATTTGTCTGACATTCGCCTTGAAGGGCTAATGATTGGGTTTGATGAATACAAACAGGAAGTACTCAACTGCTGATCGATTTGAAAGTTCGCCTGGGGTGGCATTTTTTCTGCTGTTAGAGCACGCACTCGTTAAGGCTTATCAATGGGTTTCTACACTGAAATCTTGCTAAAGATTGAGAATGAAGAAATACATTGAACTGAGTTTTCGTTGATTTGTCGGGTCGTCCTTGATAGTAAAATATTGTAGAGTTAAGACTTCTGAAGGGATAAAAGAAATACTCATAAATACAAGGTACCAAAGCGATAGGTTCGATTTTCCCTGCCAGAAGGTTATGAATAACAGGCACGTTTGGCAGTTCTTAAGAGAAGGCGGGTTGAAAAGAGGGCAATCTGCCCTCGAAGGAAGGAAGATGAGTGGTACGATCCCAATTTAAGCCTCAGAAGGCGAAAATCAAGAACTGTTTTGAAACCGATTTCAGTTGATCTGGTTTTTTCTGGCAGTATGGAGAACAGACACACGACTTTGGAGGCAATCAGTTGCTTGATGACGAAGGGGTCAATTGCCTTGGACTGTCATTAAACAAAATCACAAAGATCTCCCATATATGACTATTAAAACACAATTTAGAAACAAATTGTACACCCAAAGGATCCACTTTATAGATGCGTTCCAATGGGATGGTATCAATCGTCAAATCAAGAAGACGAGAGAAGAAGCAGGGTCACTGTATGACAAACACAGTTTGAGGTCATCGGCATAAATCAGTGCATGTGAATGGGATAAAACTTGCGGAATATCATTTGTGAAAATGTTAAATTATATGACTGTACAGATAGTACCCTAATGGAGCTGAAAAGTATCACATAAAAACTATTTCGTTGAGATCGATTGCTTACATAGGCCTTGATTCAATTGAGAAGGATTGAAGGGAAGCCGAGCAAACACAATTTATGTACTAAAAGCACATGACGGACTGAGTCAAAAGCCTTGCTGACATCAGCATAAATTACGTCGATCTGCTACTAATGGACAAATATATTGATTACAAAAATAGCTCATGGAGCTAGTCAGCTTTCTTACTAGCTTTATTTATGCGCATTATACCACTTATATCAAGCCTATTGTAAGTTTATTAAGCACAGAATAGTCCAATAAAAACAACAATTTCAATCGATTTTAGTGTGTAATTTAATACGATTTGGGACAGAGTCCTTGGCAAAATGAGATAATGAAAATGGGTGATTGCGTGTGGAGATGGGACACAAAAAGTCCGCTAGTTAACTAAACTACCGAGTGTATTCAGCAACTTTCAATAAGCAATTAAGCAATACGTTTGCTTCGAGTTCAAATAAGCAACTATTTAGGGCGAGATGTGATAAGCGACTGATTGCCGAAAATGAAAGCGACAAAGAATATAAATAGAAAGGAGAATAGGAGAGCGCGTTTACAGTTACAACGGCTTATGTATAGATCGAGAGAATGCGATCAGCAAAGACGCGGCCGCCTGTGTATTTGTGTCTAAGCGACACCATGGGCAATAATCAAATCAAAACAATGAATTTTAGCTAAGTTAAGTTGCACCACGGGACTAATAGAAATTAATCTTTAGGTTCTGTTGGCTGCGTGACCCGACAATAGTAAAGAACGTTTCTTCATGAAACCTTGTTGAGATTATTTCCCGAGTGACAACTGCTTAGGAATGTCCTATAGTTTCGATTTACACTTGTAGTTCGAAATGATTGATTTTGGCTCTTTTATGAATGTGAATAAATCACTTTGTCGGGATTTACACGATGAAGCAATTTTACATTTATGCTAGGTAATCATTGACATCACGACCTATCGAAAAAAGCGATATTGGCCGCATTCTTGCATTTTTGTATTCTTGCATCCATTGAATAGCTGATCTTCGTTTTATTTACATTGTGAAAGAAATCTTTGGAATGAAATGGATTAATTAATTTTATTTTATTTTCACAGTTTCTCTTTATTGATTGCAGTTTGCAGAAAGATAAACAAATGCATTTTTCCACAATATTTCAATTAATTAAGAACATTTTCAATAGCAGATAAGCATTAAATAACGCAAAATTTTTTCTAAATTTAATAAAGTAATACCAGCGAATAAGCGAACAAACTGTCAAAGAGCTTCCTCGGAAATAGGCTTGCCGGAATATTTTCATATCCTCTGCGATCTTCTTCTAGAATGGCGAGCTTTTCTGTGTCTCCCAAACTCCATCCATATTCTCATACCAAAGCTCCAATAGCTGTGTGATGTGGCCTCTGGTGTCTATGGGGTCTCCAGATGCAGCTAACTGGAACTTTGGCCAAGGCGACTTGCAATTTTTTTTCCGCTTCAACGTTCAGTTCTGTTATTTGTTTTTGTTAGTGGTAGTAGTTGTACTGAACCGGTACTACCAATACCCGTACGATAGGCAAAATAGTCGATACCTTATCCAGTCACTGTTCAAAGAGACACACCTGTTGTCAAATTGAATTACAACTTTTTGGGTCACCACCCTGGCAGGAAAGCAGAACATTTACAAAGAATGCAGAAATACAAGGAAGCGCTGCTGTGAGAACCAGAACATGAGTAGGGAAAAAACAAGGGAAAACAAGTAGAATTTTTAATCAAAATTTAAGCTTCTACTGTAAGTTTCGACTTAAGCTTACATAGCTACATACAGACAAGCCAAATCGATTTAGCTGGCTCAACTCCAAATGGAAAAAAGCTAGCTAAACGGTTGCTAAAACTTTTAGCTTGAACCAGCTCTCAGACAAGCTAAATGACTTAGCTCATGCCCAGCTAAAAACTCGTTGCGCGCAACCTTGACTGTCTAAAAGCTGATTGAGTATCTACACATCACGTTGACACACGTTTCTACACGCGGGTTGTAGCTTCTTTTGATTTCTCTGTGTATGGAATTGACAATGATGGAATTCAGGATATCATCGAATTGGAAACATCTGTAACAAAGACAAGTTCTATTACTTTTAGAACTAACTTAGAATTAAGTAGCTCTGCGTAGAACTTTAGGGTGTCATCTTCCCCATCTGAAAAAAGAGGAAATAGATTCTTAGCTCGAATAGCTGTAATTAGCAGTCAACCCTTATTGCCTTTTATTCTTTAAACAGCTTATTTTCCGCATTGTTTTTCCAACTCAGCTCAGGTTTCTAAGCTACACAAATAAGTTTCTTACACTACTTCGAATTGTTGCAATTGCCAAGTAACTCATATTTCATGGGATTGCATACATTTTCCTCAATTTGTGTGCTCACACATGTGTTTATCTACTTTCCGGCTTAGTCCAAATATTCCTTTTATTGTTTTTTTCTTTCTGTTTTATCTTCAGAGATTTGCTCCTTTCCCTAGCAACAAAAAGAAGCCCCATATTTATTTTGGCAAAAAGATTACCAATCCGTAAATGAAATTTGCAACGAAATAACATGCCACATTGTTTGGTTGGGCTATCTCCAGCAATTACAGACACATTTAAATAAACAGACAGCTTTCGCTTAAGAAAAAAAAAACACACATTTGCTTTAATATTTGCTGTTAATTAAATTCGAGTTCTCTCGGGCGTAAAGTATGCCAAAACAAAAACAAAAAACACAGAACTTTTTCTGCTGTGGAAACCACTTAATCCAATTTAAGAATGCAACCACTTGAGTGCAACACACACACACACACACATGGGTAATAAAGCGCTTCCTTAAAGTATGCTATGCTTTTTCGTTCTTGTGGTTTTTATCACTGCTAAGCCATAAAATTCTAAAAAAATAAAATGCTGATAAAATACTAGCAGATTCTTTCCACTCATAAATTACGTGCCACGTTTTTTCTACCAGCATCTTATCGTGTGCCATTGTTTGGGCCAGTGGAAAATTTATATATTAGGTCATTAGGTTTGTAATAATTTGTATATGCAAATGGTTCTTATTGGCCTCATTGTTATGCGAGCTTAATAGGCCTTTGGGGGAGAAAGGGAGTGGGAGTGTGGGAGGGGGCCCGTGTGTGGGCAGCCCCTGTGGCCCATTACACCGGACTAGGCTTTTAATTAAGTTTTGCCCAAATGTAGGCTATGCATTTTTAATGCCCTCTGCTTCGGCTCAATTAACATTATTCAGTAAACTTTTGGGCCCCTGCATTTTTGATAAGTCTCCAGTTGCCAAAAACAATTTTCTAATTAAATCATTTCCGTACGCCAGAAACTATGCAACAAACTATTTCATGCAAAATTCAAACAGTCAAATTAAGTTCTGCATTTCGATTCTGTTAACGCCGAAGTAGGCCAAACCAAACGCCCCAAAAAAAAAAAAAAATAAACTGGCAATTCTGCATTTTCTGTGGCCTCAGCACAAAATTTGTTTTGAGGCGGAAATGTCTCAGTTTCAGTGCGTAATTTTCTGTATACTTTTGTGTGTGTGTGTGTGAGAGCCTTCCTTTTTGCTATTTACGTTCACATGTCCATGAGCGCATGACCTCCATATAAAATAAATTACTTTAGTTATCTAAATGCTGTCTATGTATGTGTGTGTGTGAGTGAGTGTGTGTGTTTATGTACGCCCTCTATTTCGGCTGCTGTCTTGCTCATTCTCTTTTCCTTTTCATTATTCTTTTTTTTTTTGGACATACTCTAAGAGGGGAGCGAGCATTTCAATTGTGTTACAAAGCTGGCATATTGTTAAGAATGTTTGAAAAACATTATAATTAAAGCACATGTATTTAAAATGTTATATCTTCGCTTAAAAAAATCGTAAAATTGTTTGGCATAATTTATTTTGAAGTTAAGGAGTAGTTCTCTTGGGTAGTATTAATGAGAGTCTAAAAAGAAGAGTTGATTCCTCACAAAACATGCCCAAAAAGGGGAAAAATTATGAATTTAAATTAACTATAAGCTCAAATTACTTGGGCGTGTTGGACCATTTCCAAAAACACACAAAAGTAATGCTTTTGCTTGCATGCTTCTCCATGATGCTAGGTCATTTCTCAAGCTCATTCATTTGAAAAAAATTTCGAACACTGTGTAACTCTTAGTTGTTTGTTCCTGTCTATATTGTTTGTACCTTTAAGAAGCTCTTCCTTCTTACATATGTGACTGTTTTTATGAGCCTTATGCTAAGAAAACCTGATGTTTTTAGCCGCCTTGTGGTCAGGTTATGCTTTCGCATAACTTTAAACAGAGCCACACAGCACCACAAAGGAGGCAGGTTGATCGTACAGCTGTTTCATGAGAAACCACCCCCAATCATCAGCGATAATTTGCCTGATGCTATAACTGTTTGGGAATTCCAAGCAGCATGCGTGCAAATCTCGAAAAACCGCTTAGAAACAGACAGAAGCCTTTGTATGTGTGTGCCTCTAAGGCCTGACCGAATTTGTGTGAGAGACCTACTCCTCACTGCTTAGACGAGGACCAAAAGTTTGCTTGCAAAATTGAATACAAACGAGGTTTTTTTTGTTGTTATAGCTGAAACTATTTTTGTTTAGTTTCGAACCAAACCAAATCAGCAAACCAATCGCTCTCAATTGATATCGCATGGGAGTGAAATGCTAGTCTTAACCCGACAAAACTCTCGTATGCGGATTGGGAAAAGATAGCAATATGATTCATATGTCGTTCAGTTTGTGGCAGTCGTGACTATCGTTGATGATAGTCGCAAGTTAGCGAGCGTTTGGCGAAATCTATTGCTAGACTTTATTGATATTTTACTCATTTTTGTAATGTAAACCACTCGCTGGAGATCTCGTTTGCGAGAGCTTTGCGATAAAAGCAATTCCCTCTCGTTCTTTGGTTAACATTTTGTGATAGTCTCGCCTAAAGCCTGAAACCTTTAAAGCTACTTCAGGTCTAAGCAGTGGCGTACTCAGTATCTTTTCAAGGGGGGCTTTACCAAATTTTCCTTTAGTCTCTTCTTCCTTTTATAAAAGTGAGTACTGAGACCGTTCGAATTTTCCTTCAAGAAATTTACTAGAAGGAGGCCCAAAAGAATAAGCTTCGACCGCAGAATGCACACCACCCACAACAGCCCAGCCAGCTCTGGTGACAGTTTTCAAAATACTTTTGTGTATTGCTTTGTTACTGAGTTTCAAACATCAAAATCAGGCAAGGAAAAACTTCTTCTTATAGTAATTTTTTGATCTGGTATTTGATAGCTAAAGGAAAATTCGAACGGACGGACTGACGACGTAACGAGAAGTTTCTTACAAAAATTTAGCGAAGAATCAGGCGTAACAATTTTCTTGCACTTTACGTTTTCCCCCGTTGGAGTCAAAAAGTACTTTTGCGCTTAACAGCGCTAAACAGAGCTTAACATCTTATACGTGGACTCTATGTTAATAGGCTGTGGGCCTTATTTTGCGTTACTTAGCTAATGCAATATGGTTGCCACCAGATGTTACGTGCTGTTACTCTTTATGTATGCCATCGATCAGCTGGACTTAACTATAATAAAACAATAGCGGAAAAAAAAAGCGAAAGAGCCGATTGGAAATGTTTTCGCATGAAGACAAGGTTGCGCTAATTTTGGCGGTGAGAGACCGGGATGCCATTTGGGACTTATCCCACCCCAATCATTCGGACTTGAATTTTGTTAACAAGGATTGGAGTGAAGTGGCCAAGCTGGTTTAAAAAAAAGGTTTGGAACATACATTTGTGAAGAAAGACAAGCACTTTGGATAAATTGATTAATATTTCTACCAATATGTGACTGTTGCTGATTACCGAACTGGATTTAAGGCTTTGCGGGAGAGCTATTGCTATCATGTCAGAAGCACAAACGTAAATCACTTGTCATCAAAACCAAACATACCTGATTGAGCAGTGTGACCCACCACCAGCTAATATAAAAATGCCATGAACCTGGACAACGCGATGCAGCGGCGTAATTTTTGTTGTTAGTTCTGGTCACACAAGCTGAATTACTTACGTCGCCAGTTCGTCGGGGGCTTTAGCATGAAATGTGTTTAAATGTGTTAAACCCCAACCCCATATTGTGTAGTTAATCGGGTTAGACTTTAGACCTTAAGAACCTAAGAGTAAACAGGGGCACAAACTTACTGCCCAGTTGAGCTTAAAATGTTCTTGAAAACGGAACAACGTAAACTCCCGACAAGAATTTCTGTTCTCAAAAAATTGTTTTTAAAGTAGGAATAATCCAATTAGAGAAGAAAACGCTTTCATATACTCAGACAGTCAAGCCGCCCCTTAATCCCTTAACTCATATACCAACAGTACTAAAACGCTTACTGAATGCCGCTCATCTTTAAATGAGATACCACGAGACTTCAGTATACATCTATATGGGTGCCCAGAAGGGAATGAGTTTGCGGAGAGTCAGCGTTTTTTCGCAGAGCCGAATAGCCCGAATAGGTTGGTATGTACCTACCGAGCCAATTTCAGAGAAGAGCACAATAGGGAAACCTATGGCAACAATTCTGCTTTACACTTAAGGTCTGTATCCAGATGTGAATTAACGAGAAGTAAAGTAAAATTTTCATACAAACATGACAGAAGTAAGCCATAAATAAAAGTATGTTTCCAAATTTTAACTTCTCGTTAATTCACATCTGGATACAGACCTTAAAGCTAAACCACTTCGTGTCGGTGTGAATCCGTGGAAAAACCTTTTCTCCTATGCAGTAGCGAGGCTTACTTGGCCAACATTTAACCTAAAGCGTACCAACAGATGGGAACAAATTTCGGTTCTGATAGAGACCATGACGGAACACAGTCTTATCGGCAGACACGCAGCGCGCCTAGGCGTCACTCACCATGACTTCTGCAGAAACTGCAAGTTAAACACCTTCTCAGCCACTGCCACGCTTTTAGTAGAAGAAGACTTAGGACACTCCGTCAAACTCTCCTACTCAATTTCTAGGAGACATTCGAGCTGGAAATCCCAGGTCTTTTCAAATTTATTTTGTCCACACAATGGTTCAGTAATGGACCCGCTTAAGTAGTACAAAAATGGTTAACAGGGAAATCATATGGCATCGCAAGGGGCCTCTCAGCTTTCGCAACCTAACCTAACCTTAGGCACATTGTACAACAAGGGAGAAAAACGATTGCCTTTGATGAGGTTTGTACTCATCTTAAGTCTAATGTTTTTTGTTCTTTAGCTTGAAAACGATCATGGCATGCCTTTGATGAGGTTTATGCTCATCTTCAGTCTAATGTTTTCGTTTCCATAGCTTGAAATGTACTTAATATACATCGAAACAATCTTCGAAATAATCATATTTGAAATAAAAATGTTTGACATGAATCGAGTTTTTCGTGCTTACGCACTATTGACACCGTTTGTATGTTCTTAATTCAAGAACAAAGTACTTGATTTTTTTAGTAATTGATGGAACTTTGGTAATGGCTTTCATAGTAAATAGTAGAATAGTAGAATTCATAGTAAACAGTTCAAATATATATCACAACTCTTACTTTTTAGCCAAAACAATATCTGGACTATATCCAGTTTATAAGTTTATAAGACTATCATCAGATATTTGTTGTAGCTGTTGAAATGATTAGGAAGAAACCTTGAAAAGCAATTCTTAGAAGATCTGGGTAGTCCGGAAAATTTGATCCTTGGCAAACTGTCTTCTTGTCTAATATAATAGAAATCTTTATAGAACCCGAAACGTGGTGAAAGCACTGAATAAGTGCTGAGTAGAAGTTAAGTACTATTATGGTGGCATTACTTTTGGGATCTTTTTGGGCGATTTTTGAAGCAGTGCTTCCACTCTAACATCAAGGTATATTTGAAGGGCGCAGCAACTACAAACCATCGCTGCTTTAAATCTATTTGAACTTGTGATCATCACCAAACGTTTGATGGTAGTTTCAGAGTTTTTTGAATTTTGTAAAATATTTTCTTATTGATTTGCTTAACATATCTAAAGGGCATTCATAGGTCCACCTGGTTCTAAGTGTTTTTGTGCACTTTTAGCTTTTTCGTTATTTTCGTCCTTTTTTTTGTTGCTTTGCTTTTAGCCAAACAAATGATAACAATAAATTACACTCTCGAGATTTGGACGAGCTTAAGTATGAAGTGCAGCCAGTCGATGTCGATGCGCTGGTCCAAAATAATGAAGGCGAAGAGAGTGAGAGAGAGAGACGGAGTTGGAGAGGGGGAAAAAGGGGCGGGTTTCCATTCGCAAACGCACTTTGGGGGATTTTTGTTTTTTTTTTGCTTTGGTTCAAAGCAGACAACAGCAGGCAAGCTGAGGGCCACAAAAATAAATGTTCTAATTTAGCGACTCAATTTGTGTAGTAAATTTATCAAAAGGCAGCCAGTCAGCCAGCCACGCCCAACACTCACACACTCGCACATACACGTAGTTGAGCATCTCTCATGTTACATTCTAGTTGCCATTTATAAACGCTGCTTACCTTTTTTTCTACTGCTGGCTGTTATTAATTTTTGGTCTGTTGGTTGTTGGTTGGTCGGTCGGTCAGCAGGTAATAAATTTACTGAGGTGATAATAAGTGCCATTGGCAGCGATTTGTTAAGTTTTTATTGCATACACTTAGGCGCGTTAAGGTGGAAAAGTAGGTGTGTTTCTGCCGACTATTTAAGTGGCCAAAAGCCATCAAGTTGCGTTAAGATGAGTGTGCGAAATGAATGATTTAGGTGCAAAGTCCAAAAGTAAATTACTTTTTGGGAGATGTTCCAGAAAGTTTTTCAAAATAGAAATACCTTAAAACCTACATAAATACTCAAATCAAAAGCCATCCAACTAATGAATCTTAACTTGAGTTTTAGCCCCATGGACCAGTAATAGCATTAACGTACTTCAACAGGGGGAAAAAAACAACCACAAAACTTTTATTAAGGCCTGGCCATAAAAAATGCCATAAAATTATTTAAAGCCAGCCAAATAGGCGTTAAGCAGCAGCCAAAGTGCACTTGTTGAGCAGGCATTTTATTTTCTTTATTTTTTTATGCACACAAACATTTATTATTAGTTTGTTTTACGGCCGGAGAGGCAGTGAAAGTTTGAAATAACTTGCATTTTGCGGTCTGTTTTGCTCTTTATTAAATGTAAATTTGTTTTTTAAAAGCCATTTTATGAAACATACTGGAAAACTTAAGTGTGTTCTTGTGCCCAGTAAATGGAAAAGGGAAAATAATAGGGGAATTCTTATTAAATGAAACTGAAACTGGGCAGTAAGCCCAATTAGGAAACTGAAGTAGAAAATAATATGCAACGATGCAAACGGGGGAAAAAAATACTCAATCTTTCTAGGCACCAAACATCCGGCTCGAAGGACCAGTGCTTGATTTTTAAGCTGTTGTTGTTTCTCTTCGTATTTTTCTTGAACTTTTATTTTCACAAGCTGGCTTTTAATCTTTGCTTGTTGATTGATTTGTCGATTTCAACTTACTTGTATAGGAGAGCTTATCTCTAGATTATTTTAGGCTTATGTTGGGTGACTTTAAAGCTTGCTACTGTTCTAGCAAGAAGTTTATTGATTCGTTCTTTGAAGTAATTATGAATTGTTCTTGGATTTATAGAAACTCTTTAAGGTTAAATAAAGCAAATTCAGAAAACAAAATTCTTGAATTCAGCCTTTAGCACTATGACAGACACAGACTACATATTAGAAAGCTTCATCAACAAAGGGGATTGTTGCATTTCTCACTATCTTCAGCATTTGTGATAGGCAACTGAAATCTGAGTTGGCCACGCTTGGCCCTCAGGGGCCGAGCACATTGCGCAGTTCACACAGACTCGAGCCGAGCGCATGCCAAGGCTTGGCCCAAGAGAGCAAAAAACACGCTCTTTGCTTTCAGTCGTAGTTCAGCGGTCGATGAGGGCAGGTCAGAATAAACCAAAGAAATTTCGCCTACAGCTTGATATCAAGTATAAATTGAGCTACATCTAAGAATTCCATGGACTTAAAAAAAGAGAGTTTTATACTTGTTTTAGCTATGCACTTTTTAATCACAAGTCCAGGGTACTGAAAGACCCACCAACTATGCATACACCCACCTGCTTGGATTTCTACATGTATAAAGGGTTGACAGTACATCTCCTAAAAGTGAACGAGGAGTATGACCTGTCGTCTGGCCATCTCATCATCCTGGCAACTGTGGTACTGAGTCGTCAAACAACCCCAAGCAGAAACAGTATTATTCTTCCAGGGTCTGACATACACAGGTTTCAGGACGAGTTGAGTAAGTCGCTCTACCTAAACATGGAGGTCCTGTCCACTCAAGACGTTGATAATGCCATTGACACATTTATGAGCAAAATCAGAACTGCTGCCACCAACCCTGCTCGAGCAAACCCACTTCCCACATACACAACTCGTTGAAGTTTCGCACTGAAAAACGCTGAAAAACGCCTGAGGAAGGAATACGCTAAAACCCGCGATCCTGCAATTGACAAAATCTA
The DNA here is from genome assembly GCA_018904265.1 of Lordiphosa collinella. Lineage (NCBI taxonomy): Eukaryota > Metazoa > Arthropoda > Insecta > Diptera > Drosophilidae > Lordiphosa > Lordiphosa collinella. Next base: position 37,695 of record JAEIFV010000265.1, read on the forward strand.
CGGTAAGATTGCAAATAGGGTAAGAAAGATCCTGGCCATAATTAAGAAGGAGGCCACTGACAAGCTCTTTGAGGATGCCACCTTTAATGAAGACTCTAAGTACGCTCTCTGGAAGCTCACTAGGAGGTACAAGAGGCAGGTGGTACCGATCTAAAGCCGTCACCTGCAAGCTCGAGGAAGGGTTTCAGCCTTTTGGCACTGCATCGACCAATAGGCTGCAATTGGTTCAGGACTCACTGGACGTTCCTCTACAAATGGCGCTGCCAGCCAAACCTATCACGTTTGAGGAGGTCAAAAGGGAAATAAGCTCGCTAAAAAGCAACAAGGCTACAGGAGAAGACGAAGTAGACAATAAAACAATAAAGCTATTCCCACGCAAGGCGGTATGGTTTTTATTGCTCATCATCAATGCAGCTCTACGTCTCAGCTACTTTTCCATTCCATGGAAAAATGCCAATAATGTGAAACCGGAAAGCCTCCAGATGAACTGGAGTCATACAGCCATTTGGCAAACTGCTGGAGATATGTCACTGCGGAGAATCCTCGAAACTCCAGCAACAAACGGGATCCCAAAATTCAGTTTGGCTTTGGATGGGACATGGCACCCAGAACAGCTGCGAGTGTCAACTTCGTCCTGGAAGGATTCCACGCCAAGGAGTACGTTGTGGCAGCGTACTTGGATATCCAACAGGCATTTGACCGCGTCTGGCATGATGGCTTACTAGTCAAGCTAAAGGGAACGCTCAATCCTCAGCTCTTCTTGATGGTAAGATCTTTCTTATTTGACAGGACATTTAAAGTTGTTTAAAGCATTTGGCAAACTGCTGGATGTTTATTGCGAAAAATTCTTGAAAATCCAGCAATCAATCGGAAGATGCCAAAATTCCAGTCTGGCCTTCGACTGGGACATGTCACACCAGAACAACTACACAGAGTGGTCAACTTCGCCCTCGCCAAGGTGTTCTTGGACGATGGCCTTCTGGCCAAAATTAAGAGAACGCTCAATCCCCAAATCTTCCTAATGGTGCACTCCTTCCACACTGACAGGACCTTAAGTGTGATCCAGGATGTCCTTGCATCACAGCGAAAGAGAATTCGAGCAGGCGTACCTCAAGACAGCGTGCTAGGCCCAACACTGAATAACATTTTCAACTCAGATATGCCCACAGCGCGTGACATACCTATCGAGGACCCAAAGAACTTTTTTATCGCCACCTTTGCAGACGACACTGCGATTATGGCAAGGGACAAGTGTGTCTATTTGGCAACAGACGCACTCCAAGGTACCCAAAAAATCGAAATCTCAGTAAAACGTTACACTCTCATAGTCGACCCTCCTACGGGCCTCTTGTACCGCGAAACACACCCTAGGATTCCTATGAAACTTACTGAAAACAATCTTTTATAATTACTACGACTAAGGTACCCAGGTATATGGTATAGCAGCAAAAACCCACCTGAATAAAATAATGGGTTTTTTTGGTCATACTCCTGAGGAGAATCACTGGTGCCGAGTGGTACATTCGAACAAAAGACATGCAAAAAGATTGCTTAGTCCCTATGGTTGGTGACACCGGCTGCCCGATACCTGTATAAAGTAGCGTGCCAGCCAAACAACCACGCGAGACGTCTCCTTAGAAGACGAAGGATAAATGGGATCAGAGCTCGAAGGAGACTAAACTGAACCCATCCCAAAGACCTGGCAAATAGAATAATGTAGCGTCTCTCCGAGTAACACCTCTTTGAAACACTTCCTTCATAAACGTCGTTAGAATTGAAAATTTTAACAAGTTTGAAAAATATATCGACCTTTTGCACATCTTTAAGTTTCTTTAAAGCGCAAAGCAATGTTAACACAGCCTCAGTGAACAAAAACAGAAAAAAACGCAGCACAAGCGGTCTCTCACTGAGCGGAACACTTTTTCTCGCACCTTATGTGTTTTCTGTTACGTGTTTTCGGAGGGCGAAACAAACGAGTCGGTCTGTAAGCGACCTCTGACAGAAACACTTTTACGTAGACTGACGTATTTTGCAAGGCAATGTCCGCTCAATACGTTAACGGCTCTCCAGGCACGCTAGGTCGACGCAATGTGATGTAGAAACCGACATGAGCGACGCTCGTTAGACGAAATGCCATTCAGAGAAGCGACATAAGTCTCAATCGTTGTCGTCCCGACGCATCACCGTACAAAGAGCAACGCTGGGTTGACGAAAATACTGTGACTGACCCCAGACGTACTAGAGGATTTTTTTAAAAAAACACATACACACGGGCGCAGCACACAACCACGAATAAATACGCAAAAGACAGTTTGGAAGTTTGCTCTCGGCAAAACTGTCATGAGAAGAACATGAGAGAAACAGAAACGAAAAAAGCGGTCTTTGCTATGAGCGCAACAGAATTGAGAAGAAACAATACGGGAAGTGTCTTTTGCTCCCTCTTTTCGTTGTGTCCGTAACCAAAGTGTTTTTTGTTGAAACGCTGAAAGTGTTGAGAGTTATTTGCGAGCTGTGCTGAGAACTCATTGAGTAGAAGAAACTGCACTAATGGTGCTTAGAAGTCGCTTTGTATTTTGATTGCTCGAAAGCAGAAATCATAATTAACCATCAACACATATTTTCAATGAGCACAGCATACATCAAAGACAGATAAATTTGAAGTAGAATCGATTTCACTAATGGACGAACACTCTGTTGATCATTTGTCAATATAAAACGGCTCAGTTGTTGTCTCATGAAACAGAAACAGAAATGAACAAGTTTTTTGGCCTCATTTTTAATCTATTCATAGAAGGACAACCTTTTTAGCATTTCCGAAAACTAAGAACTGTTTCTTTAAACCGAAATAGAACTGAAAATGCTTTTTGTCTTCATTTTACATGTATCCAATCGAGTAGTTTTTGGCTATTTTTAAACTGACGTAGGAATTTGACTTTTGAGACTCTGTAATACAACATTTATTTACAGGTGCAGCGAGATATTGCGAAGCTGGGAGTGTCCTCCTGGTGGAATGTCGCTCGGGACAGAGGCGAATGGCGGGCATTAGTGGCAGCGGCCGAGACCGTAAAACGGTTGTGATGGCCAAAGAAGAAGAAGAAAAATACAACATTTATACAACATTTACACTAGGATTGCGTTATGCGTTAATAGCCAACATTTGGCTTTTTTTGTATGGAACAAAAACTAGTTGTTAGTTATTAACGCATAACGCACTCCTAGTTCAAATAGTCTTTTAGATTGAGCTAGAAAGACTAATGTGAAATCGAGTTTTCACAAGTTATTCATTGTACGTACCAGGATAAGCAGCATCCATAATTGTTCTTCCAATGAAATATAAGCCGACACCCAAATCCTTCTTCAAAAGTAATTTCCAAATAGAAACTTTCTTCCCTAAGTCCTCCAAGGTGGTAAAACTTGTATATTAATAATATGTTTTGCTTCATATACATGTGTGTTTGCTGTATCCTTATAATACACTCTCTCCAAAAACCAATTGAAGCGCATGCACTGATTCCCTAAGCGTTTATTCCTTTCTCCTTTCACTAACCCTTTTGAATTGACGAAGAGGGTAAAAAAAAAATAGAAAAACAACACATAAAATATTAATAATAACAAGATTTGCGCACAGCAGTTGGCTAAACTGTGCTGAACCAGTAATCCCATTACTTACTGGGGTCAATGCGCCCACAGGAAACCAACCAACCAAGTTGAAGTCGACTTGATGTTGAGTTGAGTTGAGGTTGAGTTTATAATGCCCAAAGACTGAACAATAAACACGAAAAAATCATAAGCGAGAAATAGAAAAATAAGTTTGCTTCTTTCCTCAGTTGTACGTGTAATTGAATTCTGTGGTGCGTCGTCGCTGGCGTCAATTTATTTGACCACGTATTGTGTATTTTGTGTTTGGGGGTGTGGTGGGTGGTTGGGTGGTGGTCAACTACGTGCGTATTACACGCCGAAAGGGTTATGGACAACGTAATTGTATTGGCCAGGGCTAAACATGGCTCTCAGTTGTCTGTCGCGTCTCCAGCTTCTGCTCAGCACGCACGTTTCTAATTTTGTGCGTGGCTTGTTAAATGTTTTTTTTTCTCCTTTCCCACCATACAAGCGGCCTTCATTTGGCAGCTTTTCGGAATTTTCCCCGCCTCTTAGTTCTTGTCTTATTTCATTTACGGGGGACTGGCAAAAAGTTCATTTTGCTATGAGCTGTTTATTATCTACGGCTTCAGTTTGGGTTTGAGGAATAGCAGGGGCTGTCGCAACATCAACAAAATTAATTTTACTCCCATAATCCACTTAAAGTCATAAAAGAGCTACAGTTGCGGGAAGTAATAATCTAAAAACAAGTACGTTTAAGATATTTGGTACTTGAACCAAGAAATTTAAGTCTCATATGTTCATTAAGCCAAGAAATTCTTGATTTAAGTACGAATTTGAATCAACAGAGTTTTGCCCCAAATTCAAATCAACTTCAGCTCGTTTTCAGTAACAAAATTCTGAACTACCAACCAAACCCAAAACTATCCCAAAACAAATTTCCAGCATACTTTGCCGCATTAGCAAAAACAGCAGAAGAAAAATGTGCTGCATCCACACGCTAGCAATGCACAAAAAACTCACACAAAACAGATCTAACCTTCAGCTTACTTTCTGCTCCCCATTCCCAATCTGAAATCAAATACATTTGCTTTTAAGCACAATTGACATTTTGCACATGACATGGCAAAGCAAAGCCCAAGGCGAAAGCAAAACACACTGAAAGGTGAACCGTTTGCGGCACTTGTATCCTTGACTGACCCCAACGACAGGGATCGACATTATATGCTTGTTATAATCCCTGCCAACATTTTTATTGCAATTGTCAACTTGGGCCATAAAGCAGCCGAGAATCTGACACCTACAACAGTTTTATTTTCTTTTTTTTTCCTTTTTTCGGGGGGACACAAATTGAAAATATGACAAGAAAATTCGTGCAACTGCAACTGTGGCAAGTTTTGCTAACTGGCAACGAGTTGGCGTCGAAAGCATATTGATTTCAGTAAGCAGCGAGCGAATGTTTTGCCAACGTGGCCAAAAAAAAAAAAAACGAAGGAAGAAAAATCCCTCCACATATATGCAGTTGCCCTGAAAAGCGCATGCATCAAGGTGAAGTCAGCAGTTTCCTTTCGCCGATGCTGCAAATGTGCTCGCTCAAGCAAATAAAAATAATATTTTACGAACGACGACGGGAACGACCATGGACCCATCAAAACAAAGAAAAAAGGCGAAGGCGACCATTGATATGCGAACAATGAGCCAAGAAGCAAATAGACCAGGAAACTGGGCGCCATCCTCAGTGGCTGCCTGACCCAGTAAGAGCCAACAGCGGCGAAAACTTTCCACAGCTCAGCTAATTTCACGTTACGTTTCACAGTTGAATTCGCGTAAGGAAAAAGAAAATTATGCCACTTTAGGGGATTTTTAACAATGTGTGAAGGAACTGCACAAATCTCAGTTGCCAGCCGAAAAAATAATAAGATACGCGAAATTGCCTGGCATCCTAAGGCGGCCAAATTTCACTCAACTGTGAAGCAATTTAGGTCAGGGAATATAATTTACACAGCTGAGATTGACTTTAGCATTGCCTAATGGTCATGGTGGAGTTTTAAGACAAGTTTTTTTCAAAAGACGCACAAGATCAAAAATTTAGAAAAAAAAAACGCTTTTCTTACTGGAACTTTGTTTTCAACCGATAGTTCCTTTTTTAAACTTTGTAGTTGAAGAAGTAGTAGTTCTTTATTCATAGAATTAAATATGTAGTACAATTTACCTTTTTTTAAAACCTAGAGCTACCGGAACGCCCTTCCTTCGGAAGTAGATCTTTCACTTCTCAGGTTGGAGTCCCGGGCTTCAATAATTAAACTAACAATAATCGCATATCTATTTTAAAACTTTTCTAGCAGGATTCTTGCCCTGTATTTGTGAGCTTCCAGCAGGTAATTTGCCAACACACTCCAGGACTGCCCGTTGAAAATTTTGATGAGCTCTTCTAATGTTAGATATGATCTACTCATGATCGGATCCTCAGTTCATTCAGAATTGGACATACGGTTTTGAAATAAGTCACATATTCGCTTGCTCTCATATTGCAAAGGCTGCACTGCTCATTGTCATTATCTCACAGCTCATTATGAAATGGTTAAAATGTCATACTCATCCCTAAAGTAGTTCTCTTCTCCGAACTCTTAACTTAGACGCTTGTACATCTCTCTAGAGGTGCTTTCGCGTGCTCGTCGTCATATATAGAAGCCAGTTGCTTGGACTGACTTTCTTTCCAGGTGCTTTGGTTGGTTAGGTCTAGATTTACTTCGTATTCCGAGGCCAATTCTGTCCATTTTTGGCAGCAATGCGAAAATGACATAATTTTGTTTATATATCTTAAATGCGCTTGGATTTTGTGATGGAATATCTCGGGTTTACACCTCAACAAAGGAGCTCCCAAAACCAAAAAGTCCATATAAAAAATACTCTGAAAACTTTTGGCACCAAATCGCTTTGGCGCTCGCTTTGTTGCCAGTACACACTTCCCACAAAAGGTCTGAACAAAGGACCATAAATATACTAGATTGGTAAATTGTATATTTACCGATAACTCAAGAAATAAAAGATTTCTACTGACTAAGAAGGTATAGCAAATTTCCGATATACAAATTTGCAGTATCGATTACATTTGTTACCATTTTGCCATCATTAATAGAATTGCTCAAACAAAAATTAAAACAAGTAAGGGTGCTGTAGTCGAGTGTCCCGACTACAAAATACCATTCACATGCTGATCAAGAATATATATACTTTATGTGGTCGGTGATGCTTCCTTCTATGCGTTACAAACATCCGGACAACTTTATAACACCCTCTGCAAGGGTATAAAAAAACATGAAGCTGTGAAGAGCGTGCGCTTGTTGTGGGACCATGATTGCTCCCACTGATAGTCCGACCACGACAGCGCTAAACATAATTCCTTGCGCTGTCCCTCCATCTCTCGTTCTCGCTCTCTCTCCAGCAGCCCGTTCGAACCGGCCAGGTCCATGCTACTGCTTGCACCGCTGGCCACATGATGCATTCCATTTTTTGAATGGTAATATTTCCACCATGCTTTATATGCAGCACAGAGACACCTGACATTCTGCCAGTTTCTCGTGTGTGCCCAATTTAGCCGAGGACACGTTTCTATGAGCCTGGCTATCACCACTATTCCGACCCAGACAAAAAACGGCTACTCTTGCACAATGTAACAGCTCAAGGCCATGATGATCAGCAGGAAGAGACCCACAATCATGCCGAACATGCCAAGCATACTTGTATTCCAGGCGGCAGTGGACTCTTTGATACTTTGCAATTGCTCTGGTCTCATGAAAATATTTCCCATAGCATCAATCTTAAAAAGTCCAGCATACTGATCACGCAGCGAATGCCATGGCTTCTCCTAAATTCTTTGTAATTCATTTTTAATTTTTACATACATATTTTTAAGAAATTCAAAATCTTAACTTGATGGTGTGACCATAGTTTGTGCAGGTTTCTAACAACTGGCCACACTGGGTCAAAACACTGTTTTGGTAGCTCCTTTGTTGAGGGGTATACTGTCTTTATTGCATATGTCGGTGTATGTTTTGGGAAGTAAAATATATTTTTTTAAAAGAATCTTAATAGTTTTTGCGACATCTTCGTATGCCTCCCATCCCCAGACTTCCCTAGCATAGCACATAATCGCTCTTGCCGTTGCTTAAAACATTTTGTACTTTGTACTCGCGCTTACGATTTTTTCCTCATAAAGGCTTTCCATGTACTGTTAAGAGCTCTATTGGACTCGCTTAGTTTTAAGCTTATGTGCTGTTTGAATGACATGTTAGAAGAAAGGGTCACTCGAAGATATTTGAACAGTATCGACATTTTCACTTCTATATTCCCAAGTGTCCATTTCTCATCCCGCGCCAGCCTGCCTCGTCCATTTCGGACTACCATTGTCTTGAGCTTGTCCGAGTTGATTACCAGTGCCCATTTTTGGCAGTATCTTTGCACTTCATTGATCATCTCCTGTAACATCCTTGGGGATTCGGTGAGGATTACCATACCGTCCGCGTACATTAGGGTTTTAAAGAGGTTTTCGCCAAAGTACAAAGTGAAAGAGATATCATTTACAAATAAGCAGAACAAAAGTGGACTAATAATACACTCTTGTATGACTCCACGATTTGTTTTAAGCCATTCCACAATGCCGTATTATTTTTCTCTTAGAGACTTTTTGGGGGGTCCAAAAAAGGCGGCCACGATTTCTTGTCTCCAGGTTTTCTGAAATGAAAAATAAAAACGGGCTTATAATCAGTATAGATATCATTCTGGTCTGAAACTCAAACAAAATTATGTGATTTTTTTTGACAAAATGCAAAATAAACAATTGCTCATTTTAAGGACGTTTCCATTTAAAACAAAAAAGTTTAACCAAAGACCAACATAATCTCTAAGATGAGTAACGCCATACAATTTTTTGCTCACGATTTTTTTCGTGCTGGCTCCAGGCTCTCTTGAAATTTTTCTACACGAAAGACGCCATTTAACGCTCACGAAAAGTCGCGCTGGCGCTGGAATGACTGAGAATGAAATCCCGCCCGAGCAGCAGCCTGACGGCGGCATGGTCGAATTAACCAGTATTAAAACCATTTTTTTTTTTTATTTTTGGTTTTTAATTCAATTTTCATATTACATGCTGTCCCAACCGTATTTTCGAATACGCAATGCTTAACTCGCTCGTTGCGGTGCTCGCGATAAATAAAATGAACCTCATTCCGTACAGAGCTCGTTTGTGAGCATTCGCGATAGCCGAAATGCAGCTGTTTGCTGGGCACAAGCAAGCGCATACTATTTTTGGATTTTTACGCTCTCAACTTTGTGCTAGCGGAAAGAGCGCGATTTTCGTAGCCACCAAAAAATAGCTGCATATTGCAAAAACATTGTATGGCCGTTCGGCATCTTAGAGATTATATTGGTCTTTGGTTTTACCTTGCTTACCTTGCTTAAAAAACTTTTCCTGGCATTTTCATCCACTTCTGAGCCAAATCTTAGATCTCTACGATAAGCGGTCTATCCTGTGGGTTTGTTAGAAGGCTTACTGGAGGCTATACTGAAAGAGTATAGATTTTAGCCTCTGTATAAAACAGCTAAAAACCAAAAAATTTGTTCTAAATTTGCGAATAGTTGTGTAAAAACTATTGTAGAGCCATCAAAAAGTTTTTATTGCCAAATTTGAAACTCTTCAACAGAAAAAAAAAACTTATCATAACAAATAGACCGACCATCCATTCCACACTTCAAAACTTCGTTGGCTGACCCATTAAAATGGCACTTGAAGTCAAGCCAAGCCCCTCATCATCCAGCCTCCTCCTGCTCTCTCTCTCTCTCATTGCTCTGTAAGTGACACTGGGCCACTAATTCATTTTTTGTTGGCCTGGTTCCATACATGCACTCACACATGGATATTTTAACATATTATTTATGACACACTTCACATATATTTATGTATAAAGATATCAATTTATTATTGCATACTTTTAGGGCCACTCCAAAATTAAAAGAGAAACACTTTTAATTTATTAAAAATTCTATGCCGGGACTAGAATAACAATAAACCGCAGAAACAAGCTTTCATTTCTGTTTATTTTTCACACGTTTCGCGTTTTGTCACCCAATTTTTGTGTCGCTGAACTCGCTTTCAGTTCCAGCGGCTACTTTGAAAACGGAATGGAAAATGGCTGCCAAGGGTGTGGGGTGGGGTGGAGGGGGCATCTGCTGCTGATGCTTTTCACATGGTTTTGAATGAATGACACATAAAGTTTTTTCCCGACTGCGTTTTGTTTTTGCGACATTTTTATGAATGCTTCGAAATTTTTTTTGCTCTCGGGGCTTATTCATGCGGAATGCGACGCATAGTTTTTTGCCAGCCCTTTTTTTTTTGCTTTGTTTGTTATTGTTTTGCCAACATCCGTGTGTGTGTGTGTGTGAGTGTGTGTGGTCCGTAGCCCTTTTCAACGCAAATATGTTCCATTAGCAGTGGCTCGACAACGATTTCAGCTTTTTTTTCCATATTTTCTTTGCATTTTGGGTTTGGGCATGTGTTTTGCTTTCTGTTCGGTTTGGCTTGTTGTTGGCATACTTTGGCACAAATGGAAATTATAGTCTAGTGCGCATGCATGTTGACTGGTTGACTGCCCTGACCCTTTTTAGCCATTAATTTATGTTGCATAGTTTTCTGTCACCAGAAATGGGGGGAAAAAATCAAAAAGTTGGAGCAGCTGCCCAGAGGGTAAGATGAGTTTTCTATATTTTTTCTCTGTGCTTTTAATTGATCCCCAGAGCAGTTAAAGTGCTGAAGCTTCAAAGGACAATTCTGTGTAGAAAGTTGGCCTTATATGAAACAGTGAAAACTTTAAGAAAGAAACTTTTTTCTTTTCATAATAGTTTTTTGAGCAAGTTTTTTTTTGAGGATTTGAATTCAACTAAAATTTTAAGATTTTTTCTATTGAATCACAATGATTTTACTAACATGACGTCCACTTTGCATCAAATCTATATATATCAAATCGATTTATTAAAACTTGAAAGCGACTGGACCAAATTGGATACTCTAGAGGTGGCGGAAGACTTTCAATCATTCCTATTCGAACCGATTGCCTTTCAATAGCACATTTCTTTAAAGAAATTAAAGAACAAATTGATGCAACTGAAAATTTTAAACCAACTGGAAATCTAAAATAAATCAGAAATAATATGCTGAGCTGTCAAATGGAATGACCGCCTATTGCGCCACGTTTTGAACTGTATTTGAATTGTACATTGCTTCAGCTCTTGCATCTACCGGAATTACTGCAACACTGTTGGAAGATGGATGAGTGCACGATGGCGCACAAACGATCATTAGAAACACTAGATCGAACAATGAAAGATTTGCGCAACAACAAACTCTCCGTGATTTCGAAATCCATTCCATCAATCTATCCATGATGTAAAAAATGTTTAGTAATTCATTAATTCAGAACGGCTGGGCCGACTTGGATCTAATTTTTTTTAGAGCGATGCAATTTTACGGTCGACGGGGGGTAAATCCAGATATCTATTGTCTTTGCGACAGATTTCTTTGGCTACGCTTTTGACTTTGCAAAGTCAGCAGCTTTAATCGTTGCAAGTAAACCATAGCAGCTTGTGGGTTTTGAGTGGGTGGGTGGTGGTGAATTAGCGGTGACCAAAACAGTGACTAATGCTCACAGACCGACATGTGACCAAACAACGAAACTGTGACCAAACATGACCAAAAATGACAAACAGTACCAACATACCAAAAAAAACAGTGACCACAGTGACTAAAACAGTGACTTTAGCTGTGACTAAAACAGTGACCAGTACAAACAGTGACTAACCGACATAGTGACACACGTACCAAACAGTGACCGACAGTGACCAAACATGACCAATAAACACAGCCCCGAGGGCCAGCCGAGCCCCTCCACCCTCGCTTCTAATCGCCAGAGAAGGGACCACAACGCCGACCGAACGTTTCAGAAGCAAACTATTACCAAACGGCGCAAGCAGAGGACCCGAATTCAAAACCAATGTTGCAACCCGACCCGCACAGCCCGCAAAACCGGCCACATCAGTGACCAAATAAAGCCCAAAATTTGCCTAAAACAGTGACCAAAACAGTGACTCAAATAGTGACCAAAAGCATTGACCGAAGCAGTGACCTAAGCAGTGACTAAAACAGTGACCTAAGCAGTGACTTTAGCTGTGACTTAAACTGTGACCAGTGACTAAGACAGTGACCAAAACAGTGACTAAAATAGTGACCAAAACAGTAACCGACACAGTGACCGAACAGTGACCGAAACAGTGACCTAAATAGTGACCGAAACAGTGACCTAAAAACAGTGACCGAAACAGTGACCGAAACAGTGATCAAAACAGTGACCAAAACACTGACCAAAACAATGACTAAAATAGTGACTAAAACAGTGACTAAAATAATGACCAAAACAGTGCCCAAATCAGTGACCAAAACAGTGACCGAAACAGTGACCAAAACAGTGATGAAAGCAGTGACTAATACAGTGACCAAAACAGTGACTGAAACAGTGACCCAACCAGTGACCTAAACCGTAACCAAACAGCGACCAAAAGAGTGAAAAAGCGCCCGAGTTTTAGATATTACGATATCCGGTCAAACAGTATTGGTCAAAGCACAATGAAAAATGATCAGGCATCCCTTAGAGACTCAAACAAATGCCTCCGAAGGATGACGACCGCACTAATCCAATATTAGAATATACAACTATTTGGAAAATATACTTAAAAATAGCCTCCGACAAAATAGTTCAAAAATCTTGTACTCTGTCAAACCATCATAAATAAATGGGAATTAAGAATATGTAGAACTATTGATGATGACCAATATTTATTTTAAAACATTTTAGAACATATGTTTGAATAAAGACGTCTTATTTTCTCAATTGTAAATTAGATTTCAAATTAATTTATCGATTGTTTGCTTGACTAATGCCCGATCAAACCTTCCCATCTGCCAATGACCAAGAATTTAGCGCCTGCGATGTGCGGAATGAAAACTTTAATGCATGCACGATGGCGCAAAACGAGCTTTGTGGCAGTGACCGACGATGAAAAACGAGGTGATTCGGAATTTAAACACGAGATTTTTGTCAGACGCTTTCCTTCCCCAAAATCTACGCTGCCAACGAACTAGCATCGATCGCTGCTGAATTCTCGAGGCAACTGCTGGCAATGGCCGAATTCCTGTTGATGTTTCGACAGGATTGATTTCGTTCCCATCAAATTCTTGCGAGTTCACATCTTCGAAGGAGGAACTCATGACCAAAGTGAATCATCTAAAATTGTGGAACGGTACGCGGTTGTTCGTTAAGAAACTGATGAACAATGTGATTCAAGCGACGATCATCAACGGCAAATTCAAACGATAGAAAGTTCTTATCTCACGAATTCCGATTATTCCAACTGATCTTCTATTCCAATTCAAGCGAATTCAGTTCTCCGTTCGATTGGCTTTTGCCATGACTATCTATAAATCGAAAGGATTGGGGATTAATCTCGAATTTCCCTGTACTGCCCGTTGTACGTTGCCCGTTCGAGTGTTGGCAAACCGTCTTCGTTGTTTGTTTTTGCACCGGAAAACAAATCGAAAAACTTTGTTTATCAAATCGCTCTCTACTGATTTCGATTCCATTCATATAAATCACATTGAAATTTGAACTATCTGTGTTTTATTATCACTCTGGAGATAATCTGAAGGCGGTAAATTGGAGCGAGACGAAGTTTGCTGTGTCCTCTAGTTGAGTATAAATATGCGAGTGTCCTGCAACAGGATCGAACCTCGGAAGATTTATCAAAAGAACTGCTGAGAATCGTAAATGATCCAGTTTCGGTAGATACTTCAAAAGATTTGACACTAAAAAAGATCAAAAGATTTGGACTGGATATGTCTTTAATATCCTTTTAATCATCCAACGGAGCTGAAAATCATATTAAGGATGATAATTTTTCAAATCCTTTGGATGATTTTCAGCTCCGTTGGTTGTTTAAAAGGATATTAAAGACATATTCCAGTCCAAATGGATACGGGAAATTATCCATAATATGCTACGAACCCGACTCAGTTGGCGAAGCCTTGACTTCAAGCGATTTGCATATCAGGTTCCAGTTGAACTTACATTTGCGATAACCAAAAACAAGTCACAAGTGCAGTAGCTAAAAGCTTGCCGCATAAATCTTGAAATATGCTTTTCACACGGACAGTTATATGTGGCATGTTCCCGAGTAGGAAAACTATCCTCACTCTTCATTTCATTAGAGCAGAAAACAAAAACGGGTGAACGGAGGGTGAATAGGAGATCTTAAGGGGGATGGGGAAACTAGACAGCACCTAAATTTGCGCTGTCCTAGCTGCACAATTGTTCTTATAGCTTCTAGCCATTGAATGAGGTTGAACCACTTTAATAATGAAATGCAATTCATTTAGGATTCTTTTTCAAACGAAAATACAATGTTCCTTTAAATTAGTTGGCATAATGAACCCAAACCAGTTCAAATCAAAGCCCTGGCCATATCACAGCATAGAATAATCAACATCTGTGTGTGTGCCCAACTAATGACCAAAACAACCAACAACAGCAACCCATATCCCTGTGCTAACAAATTCCCTCTGCCTGCTGACAGACTCAATGACTAAGAGCATACTTTGCAGGGCTACGCGGTACGCAATCGTTTAAACAAACAATCACACAAAAGGCCACAGTCGAAAAATAAAATAACGACACGCGAATGCAATTGACTGCATTGCTAGGGCTGCCCAACCACCACCAGCCCCCTCCCTCGCGCCTTGTGTCCACGTTTTGTTTACTTGTTTTGTGTTTAAATTTAATTGGTTTCCTATTTAAATTGCATTTGAGTATTGAGGGAATTTTTTTTTTCCCTGCTGCCAAACAATAAAATCTGCCATAAATTGGCTATGCTCTCATCCATCCAGTGTCAGGTGAAGCACATTTATTTAGTTAACAAATTGTAGTTTTTCCAATTAAAATTTTTGTGCGTTTGAGATAATTGAAGTTTTATGACATGGCTCGAGGACACGCACACAAAAGGTAAACTTAAATGTTTACTTTTCATTTTTGGTATTCACCTCTGGGGGCTTTGCCAATCTTTGGCTTAAACTGATGCACCGATTAATAACTCATAAACCAAAAGCCGTCTAATGCATTCCAATTAAAACACTTAAGAGCAGCTCATCAGAAGGCTTAATGCATCAGCCACAAACTCTCTCTCACTCTCAAACTGTCACAATATTTGGATAGATCAAAAACCAGCAAAATGAACACTCTTTAAGAGAAGGGGTATATGGATTTTGTCAATCAAAACTAAGTTCTTGGAAACCAAACAGTTTCTTATGCAAATAAATCAACGACAACATTTATTTAAACGAAAACTATGTACATAGATTCAAGCTCATGTTTGTGTGTATATCTAGTGTGAGTGTATGGATGAGTGTGTGTATGTGTGTTCTGGTTCTGTACGCCATTCATACGCTGATTTCACGCCATTTTCAACACGTGATTTTCACACCGCACACACGACGCACAGCCAAAAACAACTACAACATAAACAACAACAAAGTTCCACTTGCAACATCCTGGCAAATGTTTTTGCATACATTGAGGCGCTTAATTAATCATTTAAGCCTCAAAAAACAAATAAACAAAAGCGAAGCATGAAAACACGTTTGTGTGTGTGTGTGTGTGTGCCAACTGCTGATAAGAGAAATTTCCAATTTGGTCAACTACGCGACTCGTGAAATGATGATAGAAATTAAATTCAAAGTGTCTAGGCATAAATTTAGGTAAAAAACAGTTTATTAATTTAAAAATTAACTACACTAGGCCGCTAGGTGCAGTATACTGAAAGGTTGGTGATAGTTCTAGAAGATTTTCGTGCTTTTTTCAGAATTGGTCTATTATGTTTTACGCTTTAAAGGCACGTTTTGTGCGGAATCTATACATTAGTTTTGACTTATTTTGATATTATCGTACAGAAACGCGGACGGTTTGACTGACGCTGTTTTGGTTACTGTTTGGTCACTGTCTTGGTCACAGTTTGGTCAGTCTGGTCACTGTTTTTATCACTGTTTCGGTCACTGTTTTGGTCCCTGCTTTGATCACTAGTTTGGTCACTGTTTGGTCAATGTTTTGATCACTGTTTTGGTCACTGTTTTGGTCACGGTTTGGTCACTGTTTAGTCACATTTTTGGTCACTGTTTTAAAAACGGTTTTGGTCACTGTTTTGGTTACTGTTTTGGTCACTGTTTGGTCACTGTTTGGTCACTGTTTTGGTCACTGTTTTGGTCACTGTTTTGGTCACTGTTTTGGTCACTGTTTTGTCCTGTTTTGTACTTTGTTTTGGTCACTGTTTGGTCACTGTTTGGTCACTGTTTTGGTCACTGTTTTGGTCACTGTTTGGTCACTGTTTTGGTCACTGTTTTGGTCACTGTTTTGGTCACTGTTTTGGTCACTGTTTTGGTCACTGTTTGTCATTGTTTTGGTCACTGTTTTGGTCACTGTTTTGGTCACTGTATTGGTCCTACTTTGTTTTGGCACTGTTTGGTATGTTTTGGTCACTGTTTTGGTCACTGTTTGGTCACTGTTTTGGTCACTGTTTTGGTCATTGTTTGGTCATTGTTTTGGTCACTGTTTTGGTCACTTTTTGGTCACTGTTTGGTCACTGTTTTGGTCACTGTTTTGGTCACTGTTTTGGTCACTGTTTTGGTCACTGTTTTGGTCACTGTTTTGGTCACTGTTTTGGTCACTGTTTTGGTCACTGTTTTGGTCACTGTTTTGGTCACTGTTTTGGTCACTGTTTTGGTCACTGTTTTGGTCACTGTTTGTTCACTATTTAGTCACTGTTTGGTCATTGTTTATTCACTGATTGGTCGCTGTTTGGTCACTGTCTGGTCATTGTTTTGGGCACTGTTTTAGTCACTGTTTTCATCTCTGGATTGGTCACTGTTTTGGTCAAGTCTTACTGTGGTACAAAGTTCGTCGTTCGCCCAGGATTGGGCCAACCCCGATCAGATGCGCAACATTCTCAGTTACGAGTAGGTTGTACAGTGTGCAGTCGGTATTTCTGGTTTTTACATGGGGTTCAGATTGAAGAAGATCGGTTGAATTCCAAATCGGTCTCAAAAGCAGTTCAAAGTTATAACTGAACCTATTTGTATACCCTCAGGGTAATTTCCGGATGTTGACCAGACACCCACCCTTAGCTATCTCCTCCGCAGTTTTAGCGTCCACCAGTCACTTTACGCTTTTGGACAATACCACTTTTCACTTACTATAGCCCCATAGGACATCGGTCGAAACTATTAGAGAAAATTTTTTTTTTAATGGAACACACTACTTAGTTTATCTTTTACACAATTCTAAGTTTGGTCGAAATCGGAGACTATAGCATATAGCCCCATAGAACGATCGGTCGAAAATAGTCAGTAAACTTTTTTTTTAATGAAAACGTCCTTTTTATTGGCTACACTTATTTTATATACTTTGGACACTTTCAACAAAGTTTTATCAAAACGGATGACAAGTAGCTGCAGTAGATATCGGTCGAAAGCAGTAAAAAACTTTGTTTTAAATGGGATCGCCTCCAATTTCGATAACAGTGTTTATGCTTTTTGTTTCACCAAGTTTAATCAACAATCTAGTATAGATCCCCTAGAAAGTAATGTCCAAATATCTTAAAACTTTTGTTTTCATGGAAGCTCGTACAAAAGGACGCCAGGTATAGAAAGTTTATTCTCTTCCGGAAGTCGATTTTTTCCAATAACAGTTTATGCGAGACTTCCCAAGACTAAGCACAATCAAGATTGATATCAATATAACAAGCAAAAGCTATGGCTAGCCATTTCTCGATCACCTGAGTTTTGCTAGTTAACATCATGTCTTCTAACTTACGGATGCCTTTAAAGAGAGTTTGAAGGCTGTAAATATGGACCGATGGCAGGCCGGTTTCAAGTTGGATGGCGT
Organism: Lordiphosa collinella; assembly: GCA_018904265.1. Taxonomy (NCBI): domain Eukaryota; kingdom Metazoa; phylum Arthropoda; class Insecta; order Diptera; family Drosophilidae; genus Lordiphosa; species Lordiphosa collinella. Next base: position 55,325 of record JAEIFV010000265.1, read on the forward strand.
CATTAGGAGTTGTATTTGGGGAATTGAAGATACGTTTAATAAACATCCTTTGAAGTCGCTCAATTTCTTTATATTGGCTACACCCCCATAGATGCGACGCATAGCACATCACAGATCTAACCGCAGCCTCAAAAAGGCGAAATTTGAAGCTTGGTAGGATGAGCGCACTCTTCGAGACCAGCAGTTTCTCTTGGAAGTGAGGCCTAACGTTCGTGTTACCTGATTGAATGAAGCCTAGGTACTTAAAACTGGTTACTGTTTTCAGCTCGGCATCATTTACGAACCATTTATCAGCTCTAGGCGTTAGAAAACTCCCGTCTTAAGCCACCACTACCTTAGTCTTCTGGGAACATATTTGAGGACTCCTGACAGTAGTCGTTCAGTGTATTTATCGTGATTTGGAGCATTTCGGGGCTTCGGCAGTAACGCAATATCATCAGCATACATCAAGGTTCTCGCATTCCGACCACTTACATTAACCCCTTCAGGTAGGTATGATAATATGTCGTCGATGTATAGTGAAAACAAGAGTGGACTTGAGTAGGCTTCCTTGCTTCACGCCGGTGTTGTTAGGGAACCAGTCTGAGACGGAATCAATCAGAAAAGATATAATCTTCGGCCAACTTTTTCAAAAATGTCGTTGATTCTCCCAAAAGGCTAAGCTTAAAATAATGCTTTGATGGTTTATCATGTCAAGTGTTGCCTCAAAATCGTTAAAGCAGATATATAGCTTTGTTTTCTTGTCAAGGTAGAATTGGGTCATTCCTAAGATCATGTAAACGCCATCAACGGTAGAGTATTCGCTGTGGAATCCAAATAAACTTCATACTCCAAACAATTCTAAGATTTTTTAAGCGAATATAAACCATTATGATTCCTTGTGCTCGGGTCTTACACGATAAGGTAATATTCATAAAGTTTTGTCGGTCCAGCCCGACTATAGCATACTCTGTACCTTTAAAGTGCTGCCCATCACCGTTGCTATCAGTGCTGCCCATATATGTTGGTTTTCCTTATAACTCGACTATCTTTGATCCGATCTTTACCATTTCTTTGGCGAATCGATAAATTATCGTGATTACTAAATATATCCTGAAGGTTACAACCTTCTATCTTTAAAACTGTGGGAGATATGACGTTTTTTCCAAATTGCGGGGGCGGGTGTTGGCGTGGCCAAAATTTAAAAACTTTAAACTTTAAACAGAGACACGCAACAACACAAAGGTGGGTGGTATGGGAGGTGTACGGTCGTACAGCTATTTCACGAATAACCACACCACTTAATCATAAGCGATTAATACGCTCAAACTGCTGTCTCTCCATGCATGCGTTACTAAAAGTGTTTGGGAATTCCAAAGCAACGAGCGCGCAAGCAGACAGAAGCCATTGTGTGTGTGTGTCCATGGCCTTATCGAATTGGTGTGGGATGGCATACTCCTCGCTTCTAAAGTGATGACCAAAAGTTTGCTATAAATGAAAATATTTTTGTATTTTGGTTCATAGGAATAAGTTCGCAGATAAGAGAGAGAGAGAGAGAGAAAAAGAAAAAGACAAAAGAAATGACTAATCTGTATGATACTCTAACCTCCTAAACTTGCCTTAATTAACAATTCTAAAAACCTTATTCTAATTTTACAATTTATTGTCTTATCTTTGCAGGTTAGTTCAGTTAGAGGAACACCATTTCGTTTTACTAAAATTGTCACATAATTAACACCGCACGCACTTGACCTAACCGCCTGCCTGACACGCAAACTGGCCCCCAAAAAAAAGTGTGCCAAACAAAAAGGTAACAAAACATTTATGGCGCTAAATTGTAAATTATACAGAACACGCGCTCAGGCTAAATGCTAGAACTCCACGGTGTTGGTGGTGGAGGTATCAAACGGAAGTGGCCCGTCAAGGCACGACGAGCAAGAGAGAGAGGGAGGTGTGGTAGGACCAGCCTGTTGCCTGGTGTAACATTTAAATATGTCATAATTTCATTTACGTGTATGCGACAATGTGTGTGTGTGCGTGTGCGAGTGTGTTTGTGTTTTGGGTTATTTTTATGGCAAGCACGAAATGTTGAAACACCTGTCGCCATTTGCTTCAACAAGAGTGCAAAATTACAACAAAATTGTGTGATGAGACATCATACATCAAAAAACGAAAGGCATAAGAAGTCATATTAGCTATGTGAGGAGAAATGCAAATGCAAAGTTTTCGGTAAGGGTAAACCTTAGCCGTTGAACCGCACATTTCTGCAATTTAGTACCCAAACTCGTATACTCGTACGTAGTATAACTCTATATGTGTTTGTTGTTCGCCTCCCCTTTTAGTGGTTGTTGTGTTTCTGTCGCTGCCTTACAACCGCATGGTAGCAAATTATTTAATTAAGTGGCACTCACCTTGGTAATTGTTTAATTAGAGCCCTGGCATGTGTGGGTGTATGTGGTTTATGTTCTTCACTTCCGCCTCCTTTTTTTTCTGTAACAAAAGTTTGAGCAAACTGTTATAATTGACAGGTTGCAGCAACGCCCGCTCGCTCCGGCCGCGTCTTGTTTGCACGTTGTTTTGTAATTGCCGCTGTTTATGCCGCTCTTAAGTGGGTTACAACTTTTATATTTCCTGACATGTTAATGAGCCAAGTTAATGGCAGGGACAGGGACAGAATAAAAATTGAATTAGACGTCGCCAAAGCGGCGCTTTGGGCACACTTATGTAGATCGTTTAATTAGCTCAGGCATAAATTCATTTTTCGTTTTTCGCTAAATTTATTGATGCTGCGGCACCTGAAATTATGCAAAAGCAATTTTATCTAATTAAAATGGACACAACAGCACACACACGCACACTCGCACACATAGGACTAAGCTTTTAATGAGCTTATATTTATAATTTTCGGGCCGCCTGCGCACTTTTCAGTGCATAATTCATTCCATAGCTTTGGGCGTGCTTCGCTTTTAATTAACCTCGATGTCGGGTTAAACGTTCCGTGGATTCGATTTTTATTTTCATTTGTCACGACTTTGTTGATTGTGTTTGTTTGGATTTTGTTGTCCTTTCCGTGTCCCCGGTGTTTTTTTCTGGTTGATACACTTAACTTTATTAAAAAAAATAAAGGGGAATTGAAATGGTTGAGCTGAGACACAACGCCTTTCATTTTGCACAAAAAAATCTTGGAATGCTCTACAAAAGAACAAGAAGTTCTGCTGGTCAGTATAAATGAGAAATACTCTACAAATACTTTTGGGAGAGACAGAATGTCTTAGAATGGAATGCTGTAGTTGATTGGATTGATTTTTCTATTGTTTTCGTACTGAACTCAGACTTTTATCAAATGGTAAACATAAAGTGTTTCAAAAATACATTCAAACTATTTGAAATATTGGTCTAAAAAAAAACTCATACGACATGAGGTCTTTTTTTCGCCAAATTTTAAGTAAATTTCAAACGTTTAATTCAAACAATAAATCGAATTTAAAGTAAAAATTATCGTCAACAGTTCATAAATAAAAGTAGAATTTTTTGAAAAAAGTCAACACTGCGTATGAGTGATACGACTTAAACTCTCTGCCTCTGCGCGCCATTTTGAACTCAATAATTTCCGAACTCTTGTTTCTTGTTCTTATGCAATAAATAGTAGGATATTAGTTCGAATGTCCAACCTAGGACAAAAAACATATAGTAGCAGTAGTTAGTAGTAGTTTAGTAGTAGTTTATTTGTGTTTTTTTTAACGTTTTTGCCATGATTCCTTGGAACCGTTAGCCGTTTACAAATTTGTGTATAACAAAAAATTATTTTATAATTTAATAAAGTAACTAAAGTATTTTATGACTAATAGTTAGTAACTGATCGACCGTCATGACGAGGGTACCTAATCCATTAGCGAAATAAGGTCTCGCCGATACTGTAGGGCGTGAGAAAAGTAGTTAGACAGCATCCGCCAGTTTCTCCCATTCATCCTCTCCAGTGTTTCAGCCTCAGACAATACTGAGCTCTGCAGATGTAAAGCCCGTATCTCGCGTAGTATCGGGCAGATTGCGATGAAGTGTTCGAAGTCTTCTCTTACTCGTAGGTTGCAAAGGCTGCATATTGTGTTTGTGGAACTGGTATATGGCGTATAATTTAAAGATGTCATTTCGCAGCGTGCCCGGAAAATCATGCTGATAGTAGCAGTGTCGTACTTATCATGGAAATAGTTTGTGTCCCCTAAAACATGGTTGACTTTTCGGTATAAGTTTCTCGTTGTGCTATTCTCCGCTCTGCTTTTATAACCAGTCCAACTTTCGTGTGCAATTCTCTCCAGCAGCATATTTTGAGAGTTTTCCCATTTCCCAAATAGAATCTATATTGAATCTATTTCCCAGAGTCTCCCAGCTATTGAAACATTGCGTCCTTTCTAGAAGTAGCTGATTGGCTAAGATTCTCTTGGCATATTAAGTACTTTTTTGATGTCAGCAAAGTGTGCACTGAGACAAGCAATAAACATTGGTGGCAAGCCAGTTTCAAGATTGATGGCATAGTGAGGAGTATTAAAAGGTAATCTAAATATGCGTTTGATGATGCGATCCACATCCTCAAATTCTTCATGGCCCCAGACTTGTACTCCATAGCACATTATCGTGTTTACTGTAGCCTCAAAGAGTTTATACTTTGTGCTGGCCAGAACGTTGCGCTTATTAAAAAACTGTTTCCATGTACTGTTGATGGCGGTCCTTGTATCTTTTAGTTTCTCTGCAACGTATCTGTTGAAGGACATGTTCGGCGTTAGAGTGACTCCTAGGTATTTAAAGGATCGGACTTTCTCAAGTGGTTGACGGTTTAGCGACCAATTTTCGTTGTCTGCTTGGCGACCTCTGGTGTCCCTTACGACCATTACTTTGGTTTTTGAGTCGTTGATCTGGAGGTCCCAAAAACGGCAATACTCGTATAGTTTGTCTAGCATGAGTTGAAGGCTTTTGGGGATATCTGCGAGTAGTGCAATATCGTCTGTTTTGAAGTATTTGACGAAAAAAATCGATTCAAATCGATTTGCGAGGGCGTGGCAAAAATTGAAAATAAACTTGATCTGCCTGCTAAGACTACTTTTTGGACCTTACTTTTTTATGGGAGCTATACTATTTATTTGCGGAAATGGGGAAATGTGGAAAGATTTGCTAATGATATGAATGCATCTACAAAGCTAAGAGAGATTGTAAGATCTTATGTGATTTCACCCAATAGTTCTTGTATGGCCGGTGAAAGCAACAAATTTGTTGCTGCTCTTCCTGGACTTCGAGGCTGTCTATCTTATGCTCTACTGACCGTTAACATAAATAAATTTAATTAGTTTGGGCGCACAAACAAAAATCGATCAGCTGTACAAGAAAATTGCTCAGAGAGGTGGGCAACTCTACGTCGCCCGTGTGGATTATACAACCCCCTGTTTGCTTGTCAGTGTACACGTCGTAAAACAGCTACCGTCAAACTTTTTGCGATCGATTTTGGATTGTTTTTGCGAGCCCTTTTTTATAGAAGGTCCAACAAATAAGGTGTACAAACGGAATGCGAAAACTTTGGGAAAAAGTAAGGAAGGTACGACCGAAACTGAGATGGGAAGACCAGGTGAAGAAAGATATTACGAAGCTTGGTGTGACCTACTGGTGGCAGCTTACTCAAGGCAGAGGGGAGTGGAGGGTATTAATAGACGCGGCCGAGACCGTTCAACGGTTGTGATAAATTTATAGAGCCATAGAAGAAGAAGAAAGTGGTGATTCTTGATGATTTTTGAGTGCGGATCACGAATCTGCTATCGGAAATGGTCCATCACGTCTAGATTTTTGGTTATTTGAGCATAAAACGCATATTTTATATTTCAATATATAAGGAATTTCTAAAGATTCCATTGGAATAAAGAGGAGGTATTTAAATTCTCAAATTCTCTTCCAATAGTCATAAGAAAGTCTGCTGATAATAGAGCCAGGACGTTATTGAAGTTTCTACGTAATAAATATTTCTTACCAAGTCCATCAGCTAAAACAATTCAAAATTTATAAGAAAAGAATTTTGAAAAATCGATTATAATTGATTAAAATTGAAAAGTTCTTCCAAAAAAACTCATTAAGAACTTTTGAATTATTCAAGAAAAATCAGTAAAAAATGTACTTTACCAAATTAAAAGTAATTTTTCGACGTTTCTTCATTCCCTTTTAAACGTTTTTTTTTTATTTTTTCGCTCATTGAAAACTTCACCCTTCCATTTCGCGCAAAAGAGAACCGCAATCAATGCCAGCTTTCGTGTGAAAGTTACATTTAAAGAATTTTATTGCAAACATCATTCCAGCGAATACCCGAATACCCTGACATTAATGGGTTAACTTAAGTGCTTAAGCACACTGGCAGCGCCTTAAAGCAGGCAACACTTTTGTTGCTGCTGCTGCTGCTTCTGCCGCTGCTGCCCACATGCCAACATCAGCTATCAGCGCTTCCGTGCACACTTGAATTCACATACACAGAGCGAAAGAGAACGAATGAGAAAGAGCGACTGACGATTAATCAATAACCACTCAGAGACGATGGTGCGCGAATCGTGTGAACGAAACGATTTAATGGGCACAAAATGATGCAGTCCCCTGGCTCTCTCCACAACCGAGCGTGCGTGAGTGCATTAAATTTGCTGCAGGCTACTTTTAGGCGCTGCATAATGAAAGCCAGGCCAAAAATGGCTGGCCAAGAACAAGAAGTTCCCATTTGGAGTGCTAGAGAGAAAAGAGAGAGAGAGCACTGTGTCGGTTGTGCATTTTTTGGCACACTCCTCAGCAATTGTTCTTCCTTCTTTTTGTCATCATAAATTTTATTCAACTCTCGAAGTCAACACGCCAACAAAACAAAAGCTGACCCACCTGAACATGAAACATGACCGCACGATACAAGCAAAACCAGCAAAAAGTTTGCGTGCCAAAAACAAACACCCCAAAATCAGATAGAACAGAGCCAAAAAGTCACTGGCAAAAATCAAAAGGGGAAAGGGAAAGGAAGAGGAGGTGTGTGGGCGGAGGGACAGACACTTGCATGTCGCATGAAGCGACAACTAAACGACAAACATTTAAAAAAGCATTTCAGTTGAATACGCCACAGGAAATTCTATATCATGGCAAATTGTTATGCGATCAAAGAGAGAGAGAGAAAGCAAAAGAAGAGGGGAAAATATATGGGAATTAATGAAATCACAAAAAAGAACGCAGCTGGAATACACTTTAAAAAAACTCATATTTCACACTGAACTGAGCTGTAAAATATATAAAATTTCATTGCTAACCATACAAAGATGTTAAAAGGAGGTTTACTAGGGCTGCATTAAATCGAAGACCAAAACAGTTTTACGATTCATTTTTGATTACTGGCAAACAATTTAACCTGAATTTTATTGTAACCAGTTCTGCAATCATTATAAGATGAAAATTGCACACTTATATAAACATCGCGTGAAGTTTGCTAGTTGTCACCTACAAAGAGAAATAGGTAGCATCCTAAAAGTATTCAAATTATGAAGTTTTAAGGACGAAAGTCTACTAAAAACGATTTTTCTTTATTCGTGAAGATTTGTGCACATTATTTATACTTTATGATCTACTTGAACTTGATTAATGAACTTTTCGTGTTCGATAATATTACATAATATTAATATTACACCAACTTCTTTCTGAAAAGCTATAAACTATAAAAAGTTTTATAATCAACTACTCCTTGTCTGGAAAACGATGTTAGAACCTCGGTAACTAAAAACGAAGGGCGGCGTCATAGCGCATTTGACTATCAAGCACTCGCATGGCAGTGTGGCAAATATTAGTATAGAACGCAGCCAAATGCTAACCACTCAGCAAGCAAAGATCCCGGTGGTGCAGAAGGTAAAACCCTTGCTTTAAAACGGCGAGGTCGTGATACTTTGAAAAGGGTAAGAAAGCGGACACTACAGTCGTGCACGCGATGGAACCGCATGAAATCTTAATTTGAATCGATAGTACGGTCCATATTATTTAATGTTTGAAGATTATTTCATGCAAATGTTGACCGTGACTGCGCCTCAAATGGTCCATCCGCTTAGTCCAGTTTTGGCATACTCTTTCCAACATTTCGGCCGGTATCTCACGAATAAATGCTTCAATGTTGTCTTCCAATGCGTCAATTGAAGCGGGCTTGTCTGTATAGACATGAGCTTTAACATAGCCCCACAAAAAATAGTCTAAAGGCGTTAAATCGCACGATCTAGGCGGCCAATTGACCGGTCCCGAACGTGAAATAAAATGTTCACCGAACTCGCCTCTCAATAAGTCCATTGTTCCGCGTGCTGTGTGGCATGTGGCACCGTCTTTGTTGAAACCACATGTCATGCAAGTCAAGCTCTTGCATTTTAGGCAAAAAAAAGTTCGATATCATCTCACGGTAGCGCTCACCATTCACAGTTACGTTACGATTCGCATCATCTTTGAAGAAGTACGGTCCAATGATGCCACCAGCCCATAAACCGCACCAAACTGTGACTTTTTCTGGATGCATTGGTAGCTCTTGCAATGCTTCTGGCTGATATTCACTCCAAAATCGACAATTCTGCTTATTTACGTACCCATTGAGCCAAAAATGAGCTTCGTCGCTGAACACAATTTTTCGGTAAAAAAGTGGATCTTCGGCCAACTTTCCAAGAGCCCATTCACTAAAAATTCTACGTTGCGGTAGGTCGTTCGGCTTCAATTCTTGCACCAGCTGTATTTTGAAAGGCTTCACACCTAAATCCTTCCCCAAAATTTTCCACGTTGTTGAGTAACAGAGGCCCAATTGCTGCTAACGGCTACGAATCGATAATTGATGGTCATCATTAACACTGGCCGATACGGCTGCGATATTTTCTTCAGTTCGCACTCTACGTAAGTGTGTTAGTGGTTTAACGTCCAACAATGTAAATTTGGTGCGAAATTTAGTCACAATAGCCCGAATAGCCGCTTCGGTGGGTCGATTAAACTGACCATAAAATGGAAGAAGCGCGCGATGAACTTTCTTAACAGAGCACGCATTTTGATAATAAAATTCAATAATTTGCAAGCGTTATTCGTTTGTAAGACGATTCATGGTTAAATTATAGACCAAACTGAAGATGTTTGACAGTGAAACAAAACACGAAACGTGCGTGAGCTGTTTAAACCAGTGATGCCAAAAAGATAATAGCTAAAAAATCACCCTTTATAACGACTATTTGTTTTGCTTCAGTAGCTGTATTTTCCTTAACAAGATTATCTAGTTACGGCACTTTGATTGCGTTTCACTTACTAAATTGTCTGCTTATCCATCTCTTGCGCCTGAATAACTTTAAATGTTCAGATCAAAAATCAAATTAAAATTTCATCCTTTAACATTGTGCTCCAATTACTGTCGCAAACAATTTATACGCACGCCAGTGAGGGGGACGAGCAGCAGCCAACTCGATGGGCCACAGCAATTTTTCAATCCGAAAAAAAAAAACTTTGCCTGCCTGCCTGAGTACGAAAGAGGTGCCTGCTGAGGAGAGAGTGTAGGGGTCCTTCTGGCGTTGTAATGTCATGAAAAATGCATTTTTCAATACACAATAATAATATATGTAACACAATAAATTGCGAATGGAAAAAAATGTTCGATGAACGAGGGGAAGAAAATGTTATGAAATTGTTATCGAGCGCATAATAGCAAATGTTGCAAAATAACTTTTGACAAAGTGCACTCAATAACCGGCAGAACAGAAAGGGGAAACAGGAAGAGAGAGAGCGAGCGAGAGTCTATGACCTACACAATGAAAAATCACTGAATACACGTGGCTGCAGTGTAAGTTAGAAATGCGGGCAGGAGGGGGAGGTCATAAATTGACACAATTCAAACGTCATATGTGCAGCTTGCCCAGAAGAATGCTTTAAATTTCAAATTATGACAAAACTAGACGCAAAATATGCAACAATTTTGGCCCTTCCAACCAAAAACAAACACAAGCAACAAACAAACACAAAAAAAGTAGAAGGCAAGGATCGAAGAACACGAGCAGCGCAGGCGAAAAAATTGCAGAGCATAACTTTAGGCGTTGGCATGCCTTCAACTTTAAACGGGTTAAGGCAGGGGAATGTCTGTGTTGCATGCTTGCTTGCTTACGCTCTAGAACAATGGCTTGCATATGTAGCGCCTAAAGTTATGCAAGGCTTTTTTGCCTCACCGACTGAGTGTGTGTGTGTGTGTGTGTGGGTGCCAAAATGCAACTATTTGGACAGAGCGGGCGACAAATTCTCCAACTATTCGCGCATTGTGTTGACAAGCCGAAAATCGGGTCAGTAGTAAATCAACAAAACAACTCGGCAACACAAAACAATGGCAATCATTGTTATGTAGGCATGTGAAAAATTTATGTTGCATAGTTTTAGGCGGCAAAGCTGCACTGGGAGGTCAAACTACGTTGATTGGCCACATGTGCATGCATATGTGAAAAGGCTGCCGCATAGATAGAAACCAAAAAAGGATGATGATGATGATGAGGGGATAAATTATTTATAAGCAGATGAAAAGTAAACTATAAATAAATAAATGAATTCCATTTTAAAAACAATAAAAATTGTTAAGTAAATTTTGGGGAAACTTGCAGAAGTTCTAAATGAAAGCGTAGGGTATGCATTTTTGAGTAGAATTGTTTTAGTTTGTCCTGGCTTTGGTTTCAGGGGGTGATTAACAAAAACAATTACGCAGCTAGAGCTTAGATTGTGGTCTCTTTTGAGCTCTGATAGAGCAGGTTCATATTCAGAAATTGACATTCAGCACAGCTACAGAATGGCCTACATTTTCGCCAGAACTTTATTTAATGGACATTTTTATTGTCATTGTTCAAGTTAAGCATTTGGTTAAGTAAGCTCTAATCTTGCCTTTCTTTGTTTAGTTGTTTCTTTCTGTATTTCTAAATTGTTTTCTGGGTTAAACTGGCCTACATCTCGTAGTTGACTTCCATTTTGAACGCTACTTGATTGTTTGAGCACATCTTTGGCTTCTCCAGCTGTTGCCGCATGATGTGGCTTCCTTCTGCAGGTAACCCACATGGCTCGTTGCCAGTTGTTGTGCTGTCATTGGACATTGTCTTGTCTCTGACTTAAGTTGGCTTGGCATTGACTAGTTTAAAGCATGTGGCATCTTCCTTTTGCAGGCAAATCCAATTAATCACTTATCCCATTTGGTGGTAGATCAATCAATTACACAGAAAGTATTTATCGGACACAACACACGCACAAAAAATTCGATTAAAATTTAGCAAAAACTCACATCATTAATTTTTTTTTTCTTCGTTCTGAACCCTCAAAATTTATTGCCTATTCCATGGGCGAAAGTGTGCGAAAGTCTGTTTCCCTTTGTTTCGTTTGCCTACCCAATCATTATTCAATATGTTGACTTTTGTGCTTGCCACATTTGTTTCCACACCAGGCCACATAAGTCATGTGCTGCTGCTGCTGGGTCTGGGTGGGAGGAAGCATGCAAAAGACAAAGAAAAATTTGTCCAAACCTTTTGTACTGAAAGGCGCGCGCAAAGCGTCGATGTGGAAATTGCGATAGGGGAGGAGGTGGAGGTGGAGCCCACACCAGCACTGTAGCTCGACTCTTTCCACTCTTTCGCCTCTGCCCGCATGCCAGAAACAATGAACTACTGTGGCCACCCTGTCGAAGTTGTTTAACTTTGCATTTGTTGGAGAGGCACGAGAGAGAGAGAGAGAGAGTGTGAGGTGGGGATGGGCAGAGGCAGTGGCAGGCACCACAGCTTAGTGTTGCCTTTGATTAAGGTTCCTAACAAGTGTCAGCTGTGGCATTGTTTTCAAATAGCTTTTGCCATTGAAATGGAGCTGCCAGGTGGGCAAAAAAAAAACTGCAAGATTAGTTGCCCTGGCAATTAAAGTTCAAGTTTTTAAAGTGTGTAAAAATAAAAAGATTAAAAATAATACCCAAAAGTGAATTGGATGTATAATTTTTAGTTTAAAGGCCAATTTCTCTTGCACTATTTGTAACAAAAGCCAACTAATTCGTTGGTAAATTGAAAGTTAATCTGCCTCTTGACAGCTAACAAGGAGACTTAAAATTGGCTTTAAGTCTGAAGTGAAACCTTAGCATATGTATTTGAATCCATTTTGGTCTTTTTCTTGTGATTTTTGAATAAAATGTTGATCGTTAGATGTGCAGAATGGGCCTGGGTTCGATCCCGCCACGGTACAGCTAATGAAAAGTTTTTCTTTGAATAAACTTTACACCCGGTCACCTCTCACTGCTGTTGGCGCCAGCTTTGTAGTCATAAGCCATCCCAAAATGCGAAAATGTAAAATGCAGTTGTAGTGAGGACAGGGTATAAAAGTTATTACGAAGCAATTTCAAGTGGAGTTCAAAGCACAAAAATGAAAACGTACCGTAATTGATGCGGAATTACTTATGAAAAGGCTGACAAACAAGCCACTGTTAAGATTGAAGCATACATTTAGTTTAAATAAGGCGCCTAACTTCCGATATCGGTAGCTATCGAGAAGTTATCGAGCAAAATGAGTTAACACGTTAGGACTTTGGCTCAACATAAAGTGAACTTAGTGGAGCGGGCCCGGGTGGCTCAGCGGCTAGTGTGCGCGACCGCTGTGCAAGAGGTCGTGGGTTCGATCCCGCCTCGGAACATCTAATAAAAAGTTTTTTCTTTGAATAAACTTTACACCCGGTCACCCCTCTCTGCTGTTGGCCCCAGCTTTGTAGTAATTAGCCTTGCAAAAGCTTCTCAAACTGCCGCTCGGATTCGGCGTTAAACTGTAGGACCCTTTCTCTTGCGCGAAAATTAGAAGCCCACAAGCCAAGAGATTGAGAGAAGCTCGGCTTTGGCCCTTTGGGGATGTGCTAACTTGACAAGCCATTTTACTTTTGCTACTAGTGGAGCGGGGGGTACAGTATCATCAGCTAGGGCGTGCTAGCGTGTATGTATATGCGAGAGCAAGGATACTTGGAACAGGGACCACTCGGCACTTCCACTCGGTCCAACAACAGCAACAGAAAAACAAGAAAGAAAGTAGGTCAAGCCCGACTATAACATACTCTCTACCTGTGAAGTGCTGCCCATCACCAATGCGACCGGTGCTGCCCATAATTGTTTGTTTTCCTTATAACTCGACAACCGTTCATCCGATCTTTACTATTCCTTTGGCGGATCGATAAATAATCTTGATTTCAAAATATGTCCAGAAGGTTCGAACCTTCTATCTATAAAACTGGCGGAGATATGACGTGTTTTTCAAAATTGGCAAAAATTGAAAATAAACTTGATCTGCCTGCAAGTAAAAGAAGTTTTTGCCCATACACGTCGAACCTCTATCTTTTACCATATCTGAGATCTGTTTGTTCATACGGACAGACAAACAGACAGACAGACGGACGGACAGACGGACATGACTAGATCGACTCGCCTGTTGATGCTAATCAAGAATATATATACTTTATAGGGTCGGAAATGCTTCCTTCTGGCTGTTACATACTTTTGCACAAACGCTGTGTACCTCTGGTACAGAGTATAACAACCCCTATTACCGATGCTCGAGTCCACAAGCTAGACTCACACTCCGTAAATTTGTTTTTGCAGACGTCTCTGTTGTTGTTTTCGCTTCGAAGCGTGGCAATTGCGCTTGTCAAACTTTGTGCATGTGTGAGGCGGCGCCAAGAAGCGAGGCAATTTTTAATGCGACTGTGTGGCGCCAGTTGCCGCAAAATTACTCTCGGGAGCAATGGGAGCAAGGGCTTGCCCACCGCTGCTCTAAACTTGAAGTAAGTTCCGATTCACACTCATATTTTTGATTTAGCAAAAAACAATTTATTCCTGAACCCCGGTTCAAATCGCTCCTAGGTTCAGCGAAATTCCGAAACCGCACCGTAAACCCGAACACAAAATGTTTCGAGGGCTCGAGCCCCGGGGTAAACACCTTCCGATTTTTAGAAGACTTACACACCTGTTAATACTATACATCTATATAAAAGTGAAAGTATTGAATGTTTGTCCCTTATGGGCGTCAAAACCGCTGAACCGATCTTCACAGAAAAAGTTAATGTCGATCAGGAAAGAGAATAGGCTATGTCTCATGTCTGGAAAAAATAACCATTTGCAAGATTTACTATATTCATTGTAAGGGTTAAGGAGGGGGGGAGGAGAACAAACGGAAAAAAGGGAAAAGAAAGAGGAAAAATGGGAAAAGAAAAAAGAAAAAAACAAGGGGAAGAAAAAAAAAAAAACAGAAAAAACAAAACGGAAAAAGGGGGGGGGGGAAAAGGAAAAGAGGGGGTTAGAAATTGAAAACAACATATTATTAAGAATAAAACGAGAAAATAGATCCACAGAAAAAAAAGGATTTTAAAAATATCCATTTGATGATTTACCTATTCATTTGGAATGGATATTTCTTTAATATCCTTTTAATCATCCAACGGAGCTGAAAATCGTCCAAAGGATGACCATTTTTCATATCCTTTGCACGATTTTCAGCTCCGTTGGATGATAGAAAGGATATTAAAGATGATTAAAAGGATATTTAAGAAATATCCATTCCAAATGCATCTTTTTGGATCTTTTTTTTCTGTGTAGTCAAATAGTCAGTTTGTGAGTCTAAAGAGAAAGGACGTCAAAGGACGTAAGAAAGCATGAACTTATAAAGAAGACAAGAAAGAAGAGAAGTAGTGAAAATTGAGACACTTAGGAAAGAAGCAACTCAGAGGTATAAGAATTAAAAGGAAAGAGCAAGAAATCATGAGAATACTGTGAAAGTAAGTGTGAGTATCAAATTCTTTTGTACAGCAGAGTTTATAATCAAGGTTTCTTCAACTCTTTTTTTCCTTCCAAATAGCTTGTCGCAAGACAAACGCAAAGCTTTAAGCTAGCGTACGTATGTAGCGTCAGCCTAAAAGCTTCAGCATGACAACAAAATGCTTTGGATTTGCAATTTCGCTTGCCTAAACCGCAATACCCAAAAGTACTTAACAATAGATTTAGATTTCTAAGCTTAAACAACAAAATAAAACAAAATTGTTTAATAAATATTCAATTCAAACTTTTTTCATTTACCAGGCTTATACCCTATTGTTATCCCTAAAAGTATGCAACTTTAGTATTAACATTTTGTAGCATTAGGCAAAAAAAAAACTCGAAAAATTAATTTTAAAGCTTTTAAGCTGTTAGAAAATGTTCATAAATCACTTGTGCCGCCTTTAGGCGCTAACATAAATTAAATTCCAACATTAGTTTCCCAGCTAATAATATTTTTTATGCCGCAAATGCAATTAAAATTTATGAAATTAAAAACAAATAAAAGCCACCCCAAAAGAAATTTAATTACGCGCATAAATTTCGCCAGAGCCTTAATGTCTGTCGAATTCATTTGCAACCGCAGTGCGCCGTCCCCGTCCGTCCCCTGTGTCGATTAATGCGGCGGCAACTGTATCATTAAGTCATTTCCCGTTCGTTGTCTCTTAAAGCCAATCGAAGTGATTTTTCAACTCTGTAAATTTAATTTCAATTTGGTTCGCTTCTCTCCTGCACACTGGTTCTGCGGTTAAGCCACAAAATGTTCAACGTCCAATGCAGCCTCCTCCTCTTCCAGCTCCTGCTCCACCTCTTTTTCTCTCCGATAGTCATTTTTGGTATAGTTTGGCATTGTTGCGGTAAATTGGCAAAAATTTACATACCATTGGCATTTATTGTTTATGCATGGTCATATCATCATCATCATCAACACCGCCCTCATCATCCTGATGGCCAACATGCTTGTGGCTTTCAAACTGTGGCAACTTTTAGTTTAATTGGGATTTTTAGTTATGAATTGTGCCGAGCTTTATAGTTAATTGTGAAATGGATGCCATAAGCCTCACCTAATTGGCTTGTTATATAGATTTTTGGTTTTTTTTTTCGGTGCAATTTTTACAAGTGGGTCAAAGTCAATAGGGATTAAGAGTGCAGCTGTCATGTGCGATGGGTGGTTGTCGGTTGCAGAACTTAAAAGACTTAATATTGTAGATAAGAAGCTTACAATTTATATAATTCAGGGCTTAAAGTTGCTCCAAACGTGTTTGCGTTTAGATGGAAATTTGAATTTTAATTTATTCTGCCACAATTTGGATTTTAATTGAATTTGGGGAATATCAAGTTTTGGTTTTATGGTCAAACTGGGTGACTGATTTGCTTACTTGAAAACTGTATGCAAAAACAAAAACGTGGACAGGTTTAAGTGGGATGGAATTTGGTTGGAAATTTTGTAACACTTGCTGTAATTAAGAGCTTTTCATTTGACACCTTACTTTCAGCAGAAAAATCTTCTCAAACTTTGAAATTCTGGTTCATCCGGATTATCACGCTTGAGTATTGTCAGCTTTTACAAGTGATCCTTCTACAGAGTTCTCTGTTACTACAGCGAAACTCTACTTGGTCCAATCAATAAGATATATTATAGATTGCTGGCTGCTTTCGTTGAACTTACCTCCCCTGTTATCTGCTAACTCATTTTAAACTCCATAAACAAAAGCCTCCAAAAACAACGGACTTCACATTTTGACCATAAATAATGGCCACATCGGGGTTTAAGTGTTTTCTTCTTCTCATTTTTTTTTCGTGCGAAAACGTGAGAAAAATGTGCTTTACTGCCCCTGCCTCTGCCTCCAGCTTCTTTTCGGCACTGACAACACCTGGCTCTAATGGCGCGAGCCCAGTTGCCATGGCAAAATGCTTTGCCATACGCTTGATTTATATGCCATCATCATGTCTGTCATATTGAAGAAGAAAACTTATATCACATTTCAACTGAACTAAGAGCCACACACAGGTTACCAGGCTTACCTTTTTTTGTTGTTGTTGTTGTTCTTGTCTGTTCAGTAACAAACAATTGCCATGTAATAGTTAGTCACTGGGCCTTGTTTTTGTTCAACCGAGTTCGTCTTGCATAATGACAGCTGTGTGACATGTCATAAGCTCCAACAACAACAACAGCAACACGGGGTTAGAGCAGAGGGGCAGAGGGGCAGAGTCACATATTGATGATGTGCGTCAAATGTCGTTGCTGTTGCTGTCAATTTTGTTGGCCACAATGGTGTGTGGGCTTCTGTCCCCACTACATGGCACTGTGTGTGTGTGTGTGTGCATCTATGCAGCGGTTACTTCATTTATGTTGCGTTGCTTGTTTGACAAATTGATCGCGTGATATGTTTGCCCAATGCCCTGTCATTGTTGTTGTACACCAGTTGGGGCTTGTAAATTTTCACAGTTGCATTAGATGCGATTGACTTGGCAACCAAGTGAGCCTGTGGAAGTTCAACATATTGATTTCTCTAAAAAAATATCATATTGTTTCCATAAAAAAAAAGAAATTTTAGCATGTTACTTTTGGTATTTGTATTTAAATCAGGACGAAACCAATATGCCCGCTCGATCTTCCTCTCAATTTACCCGTCTTCATGATAATCTAAATGGAAAATGGTAAAATTTTGCATATTTCGCGACTTTTTGACACTTTGGTTTACACCTCCTTGCATTTTGGACCGTTCAATCTGAATCTTCCATTTACCAACGCCTGCATTGTAGTCTCAAAATTAAGCGCTTTCATACATATGATAGTTTAGCAAATTTCGCGATTTTTGGATCATTTTCCGCCCATTAATTCAACTTAGAAAACCTTTGCAACCTTGCAATCGGATGATTGGGATTATTTTTTAAATTTAGCGGTTTTTGGAATATTTCCCGCTCATTTCTTCAACTCAGAATCTTCCCGGGCAAGCGTCCAACGATGTCCAAAAGTCGCGGTTTTTGGACCATTTTCCGCTCATTTCTTCAAGTAAGAAACCTTTCAGGGCAAGCGTCTAACCAATCCCGAAAATTTCATTAGAGTCGAATGGACGGCATAGTTTTGATAATTTCGCGGTTTTTGGAACATTACTCGGCCATTTTTTCAACTTACAAACCTTCCGAGGCAAGCGGTCTACCATTTCCCAAAGTTTGATCGCAATCGGATGAATGGTTTAGGCAGGCATAAGGGACAGACAGACAAACATTTATATATGTTGATTTAATCCCATGTATTATACAAATCGCTTTTTACCTAAAATCGAACCAATCTTGTGGAAATTGGGTCGTTTTTGTGTCGGATCGTAGATCATCGTAGAGCCCATGGGAATATTCAAAAATATAATTTACTGTGAAGTAAAATTCCTTATCGTAGAATTCATATGAGAAATACTACCAATGTAATGTTAAGCTCTTGTTTTATAAATCACTTAATAAGCTTTGGAGTCGAGGATCGTTAAAAACAGAGGCTATTATGGATGGAGATTCCAAAGGTTGTTCTGAACGATCTGCCGATCTTAAGCCCAAAACTGATCAGATAACAGAAGAAGTTGCTAGACCGTAGGTCAAATTTGTTCATTTCTTCATTTTGGTTGAACCAAACAGAACTTGTTGGTTTGGAACAGATTCAGGTTCAGCTTTTAATTTTACAGAAGTTCGGTTCAAGGTTCGGTTCACAGTAAAAAAAAATCGGAATTTCGGGTTCGAATTGGTTCGGTTTAAAACCGGTTGCTGCCCTGATTTAAGCAAAGACAAATCACATAAAACTAGAAAAGCATGATAACAGCTTTAATATACACAACTTCAACTTTGTTTTCCATTTTGATTTACTTCAATATTCAACGTAGTTTTTATTTTATTCTGATTAGAAATGTGCACTTATTTGCAAGGCAAACAAAGATAAAGCTTGTGGTAAACGATTAGCTGACTTCCAGTGCTGCCTAAACTCGCAGAGTTTCAATTTCGATTGCACCACTATGATTTTTAACCGCACTAGGTAATACTCTATTGGAAAAAAACTTAATACCTAAAACGGATCAAAAATATATACACTTTATAGGGTCGGAGATGCTTCCTTCTGCTAGTTACATACTTTTGCACAAAATTTTTGTCATTTGGACCAGTGTGCACTGTACACTCACTTGTTAAAGAGAGACAAGTGTAAAGATTTCTAAGAGCAGTTCCAAGTCACTAAGTTGAAGAGAATAGTGCAAGTTTAACGGATAGCAGATTAATTGACTTATATCAGGCCTATGCGCACAGCGCTTAGTGGTAGTTGCCTTATTCATTGCCTTGGCCGCGAGCATAGGGACTCACAGACTGCGCAGTACCTCTGGTTTTTATAAAAGAATGCCTACTAGGGATGTCGAAAATAATATCGTTTGTTTGAAAAATATCGATATTATATCGATATTTTGATACAAACGATATTATTTTCGACATCCCTAATGCCTAGACTAAAAACAAGCCCTTATCGAAAATAGTTTTGGCTAGAAATTCAGGCCAGTGTATTAACATATTAACTCCGAAAAATAGCACCAAATTTGAAATGGTCTCTAAAATGAAGCCTTAATTGTTAAATGTAAGACTTTTGATTCTTTAATGCAGCAGTTCGATTCGTTTTAATTCTTGTAAAGGTACGTACCGGTATATCGAAATAGTTTGATAGTTCCGTTTTGGAACCAAAAGACCGAAATAGAACCTTTAACCGAATCATTCATTTCGGGACGTACCGGAACCGGTACCGGAACCGAAATTCGTTTCGGGATTAATCCCTGCCTAGGACAGTCTTAATTGTTATAGAAATATGGTTTAAGTTATTTCTAGGGAGTCTTAAGGTCAATGTTGAAATATTTGGTATTTCCTGAAATAGGCTCAGGGCTTTCACGCATCAAAAACTAATACCGAATGCTTGCGGAAGTAATGAATCAGTGAGTGTTAGAGAGACACAGAGAGCCTCTCTTCTTGGGGAACCCTGATATATGGGCTTCGTATGTGACTCACTTCTCTTTCTCTTTTATGACTTGCAAAGTTGAAGGCAACCACAAATACTTATGCGTTTATATGCGTAAAATTTGTTGTTGTGAGACGAATGATTTCGTGTGAATCAGATAGCCACGAGCACACATAGCATCGGGCCAAAACCGGTTTTCTCATTCGTTTTCTTATGTTTGTTGTTGCTTCAAAGTTACATAAGGCAACAAAATAAGACTTTTTTCAAATATTGAAGGGTTGTTGATGGTTTCATATGATTTTCGTGTGCTAAACTGGTCCATCACTAAGTCATTAAGTTGCTTAACGTAAAGTATTACTCCTGAGTTTAAAAATAAACTATTCCAAACAAACCTGCAACATCTAACGTGTTCTTAAGGATCTCTTTAGAGCACGTTTTTCCTTTCGCGCTTCAAGTTAAAGACCCTTTTGCATCCTAGATACTTGCATATCTTTGGAAATTTTTGTTATAATTAAAGTTTTTACGCATTTCAAGAAAACTTCTGGTATATCCTCTTATTTTGTTGTCCCTCGAAAGTCACTTATAGTAGTGCACTTTCACGAATTACGGTGTATCGTTATTTCTGCTGGTTATGGCTATTCCTGTCGACTACTCTCTGGTTAGACAATGGAATTTCACCGACTGACCACATAACAAGTGATGCAACTTTGTCTCTGGCTTTGACTGGGCCAGGCAAATCACTTGAGCCTTCCATGTCTCTTTCCCACTTCTGCATAATCACAGTCAGTTATGTAGGATTTCAGGCAGGCAACTCCTGGCAACCGGGCACAACGTCAATTCGTTAAAATCTACGTCAGCTTTGCTGCTAATTTTGTTTGCCTTTTGTCGCTGCCCACAGACACTCACACACACACACACTCACACAGTGTTTGAGAAAAGTATGCGCACACGTCCCTAAAAATCCCTTCTGTCGCTTTGTTTGCGGAGTTCTTCAAACACTGCAGACAAACTGCTGTCGAAAATTTTGTGTCTCTATCCGCTGAAGCTCGCTCTCTCTGCCTGTCTGCCAGTTAATCCGCCTAACGTTATGCAACAACGTACATCTTTTTTTTCTTTTTTTTTTGTGAAAAACTAATTAATTTCATAAGCAAACAGTCCTTAATTTTTCATCTTTTGACCCTGACAACGTTTTTGAAGTTGGATTTTAATTGGCTTGCAAATGTTTTGTACTTTCAGGTTTCCAGAAATCCACTCAACAAACTCCTGGATAAGTGATGAAGTCATGAGACCGACATTCGATCGACGCCTCTGGATATTATTGTTCATTATTTTAGTACAATGTAAGTACAATAAACTAAATCCCCACCCTCCCTCCACACATATGCTGGGCATGTAATGAATGGGCCAAGTGGCCTCAGCAGGCCAAGCAGCTCATATATTCTCTGGACAAAAAAGAAAAGAAACGACCGAATGGTGGTCCACTTTGTATGCCGGCAACGTGTGAAAAATAGTTCACAGATAATCGCAGTCAGGCAGGTCACATTATTTATGCGCCGGCACACACACACACACACACACGAAACAAGGACCCGTCCTCGTCCTTAGGTTATCAGCTTTATATTCTATGCCACATGCAGCAAACAAAGCCATTTCTTTTATTTGATGTGAGTTTTGGCTAAAGGGAGGCAAGCAGCAGCCGAAGCTGACGCTGACCCTGGGCTACACAGAAAACCCAAGACTGGATGTGCATATCAATGGAGGGGTCGGTAAATAAGCTAGATTTTCTGCCCCTGTGAGTGTGTATGTGTGTAATAAGCGATTGTCAATGTCCATTTGGTTCATGGGGCGTATGAGTAATCAGCTTAGGCAACGATTTTGATTTCCACAGATGAGATGACATAGGGAAGTACTTAATATTGAATCTGATCATCAGCAGACTCTGCTAAGAATCTTTGATAGATACTCCAAGATACTTCCAACCAGTTCAGAGGGTAAGCCAGCTGATTTGCCAAAGGTAACTACGTCTCATCATCATCTCTCCCTCGGCTCCACTTTATTAGATATGAAATATGCTTCATCTGGCTGTTATTGAGAGTAAAATTTCGCTTTTGGCATGACAAGCACGTAGAAAACGCATATTCCAACTTAAATACAGGAGATAAAAATGTTGGACATTGAACCTGGGGGAGACATTCAAAGGAAATCGCTTTATTAAACGAAATTCCATCAAACTTGACAAGTTTCGCGCTCATTTCGAAATTGAAATGCTTTAAAAATTTAACCCTCAAGCTGCAGTTGCAGCGCAGCTGCCAGTAGACGGGTGGGCCAACATTTTTATGCAAAAATATTTTGCATGTCACTCCCTACTGTGTGTGTGTGTGTGTGTGTGTGTGGGGCGCCTGGTCTGTGTATATTTGCCGCAGACTTTTGCATGCATAACAAGTCAGCGAGACGAACAAACAGCAGAAGGATAAAGGAAGGAAGGAGCTGGGAGCCGCACAGGAAACGCATGCAAAACTTTAGCGGGAGCATTTCGTAATCTTTGCAAATAAACGCGTGAAATTCCAAGGCGCACCGCAGTGAAACATGCGAAGGGTGAAGTGCTGCGGGTGTGGCGGAATGGGGAGCTGGTGAGCTGGCAGCTGGCCGACATGTGCGCACCATTTTTGGCATACAGCTCACACGCGAAATTGCGCATGCAGATTAAAATTCTTGAACGCGTATTTCCGTTTCCGTTTTGTATGTTGGGAGTTGGCTTGGAGCACGCAGAGCGAAGAATATGCCGGGCATTTGGTTTGACTTTAGTTCCTGCTGCTGTGTTTCGTTGGCTGGTAACACGCATGTGGTTGATTTTTTTTTAGTTGTGCAACCTTGGAGTGACCCTGAGCGAATGGCGAAAGGAATTGCAGTCCCGCATTAAAGAGAGTGTGGTAGCGAAATTTATAAGAGTTATTCAAAAAGCTATTTTCACTCAAATTAATTCAGGGAGGAGTGTGTCTACACAGGAATCATTTTATATCGCGGAAGATAAGATTAAGATTGTTTTAGTAGTTATGGCTTTACTCCAGATATTTTGCATTTTCATTCCATTTCGGGAAGACATTTTATTTGAGGGATTAGAAGAAGAGTTTTTCTGGGGGATAAGAAAAAGTCTCTTCTCAGAGATTAGAAAGCGATTCTTTCTAAGAATAGGAAAATAGCCCAAAAAATAAACTTCCAAAATTGGATATTTGACAATTTATAACCACAAAAAGAAGCAGAAGTCCAAATGCACAACTTTCCGTTAAATTACCCTAAAGAACCCAGTCATTTGTTAATATTTCAGATGGCAAAAAGGCGCAGATAGCTAAGCGACGCGTTGGATCATGGAGTTCGTAAGATCGAGTCCCACAGCAACAGCAGGTTTTTTTTTTTGTTATCGCATTCTTGCCTTGAAGGTAACTTTTGAGGGATATATCGCCTATTTTCTGATTGGATGAATAAAAATAGGGGAAAGTTAACATCGGCTCGGCCGAAGTTTTGTATACCCTTGCAGTTTGTTTTTCTAAAAAAGACTACTTTTCGGACCTTACTTTTCTATGGAAGCTATACTATATAGATGTCCGATTTCGACCAAACTTAGTTAAATCATGGAAAAGCATAATACACTGTTAATTACTAAATTTGGTCCCAATTCGATCCCAATTAAAACAAAAAAGTTTTTCTCACTAGAACTTCATTTTCGACCGATCATTCGTACTGCAGCTATATGCTATAGTTATCCGATTTTGACAAAACTTTGTAGAATTGTGTGAAAGTATCTAAAATAAATATTTGCCAACAAAAGGGACGTTTCCATTAAAAACAAACAAGTTTTTCTCACAAGAAATAGCTTTTCGACCGACCGGTCCTATGGCAGCTATATGCTATAGACATCCGATTTTGACCAAATTTTTTAGAATCGTGTGGGAGCATATAAAACAAAGGCTTGCCAATTTTGAGGACATTTCCATGGAAAACAAAAAAGTTTTTCTAACTAAGACGACTTTCTGACCATAGTTTTCTATGACAGCTATACTATATAGATGTCCGCTTTCGACCAACTTTGGTGAAATCATGGAGAAGCATAGTAAACTAAGAAATACGAAGTTTGAAGGCGTTTCAATTGTAAACAAAAAAGTTTTTCTCACTAAGACTAGTTTTTCGACCGATCGTTCCTATGGCAGATATATGCTATAGTCTTCCGATCCGGCCGGTTCCGACAAATGTGCAGTGTATTTATACCCAAAGACTTCGTGCAAAGTTTGGTGAGGATAGCTTTAAAACTGACGGAGGAGATAGCATTGAAACAGACGGACAGACGGACAGGGCTAAAACAACTCAGCTCGTCATGCTGATCAAGAATATAAATATTTATGTGGTCGGAGATGCTTCCTTCTATGCGTTAAAACCTTCGGACAATTTTATAATACCCTCTGCAAGGGTATAAATATTTTGATGGGATCCAAGTTATTTTTTCATATTCGACATATTTTGCATTTTCAGAATTTTACCGACATATTATTAGGGCAGGCTTCCAAATATTAGTTTTTATACCCTTGCAGAGTGAATTTTAAATTGTCCGGATGTTTGTAACGCATAGAAGGAAGCATCTCCGACCACATAAAGTATATATATTCTTGATCAGCAGGACGAGCTGAGTTATTTAGCCTTGTCCGTCTGCCGCTGTCCGTCTGTCCGTCTGTTTCTATGCTATCTCCTCCGTCAGTTTTAAAGCTATCCTCACCAAACTTTTCACGAAGTCTTTTGGTACAAATACGCTGCACATTTGTCAGAACCGGCCGGATCGGATGACTTTAGCATATAGCTGTCATAGGATCGGTCAATAAACTAGTCTTAGTGAGAAAAACTTTTTGGTTTTTAATGGAAACGCCTCCAAAGTGCGTATTTCTTAGTTTACTATCGTTTCCCATGATTTCACTAAGTTTGGTCGGAATCGGATGACTATAGCATATAGCTCCCATAGAAACGATCGGTCGAAAAACCAGTTCTAGTGAGAAAAACTTTTTTGTTTTTAATGAAAACGTACTTATCATTGGCATACACTTATTTTATATACTTTTACACAATTCTAGAAAGTTTGGTCGAAGTCGGATGACTATAGCACAGGGATTAATACCGGTACCGGAACCGTAACCGTTAACCGAAATAAACCGTTTCAAATCACGTACCGGAACCGTTATTATTGGAACCGAAATGTTGGTACCGTTACGGTTTCGGTTTTTTGTTTACCTTTGCAGAGCGCATCGTGATTCTGGTCAGACGTTTGTAACGCGAAGAAGAAATCATAAGACATCTTCAACATTTCCTTATTCGCTCGTTTAGGAAATAGAAAAGCGTGAGAAATCCATTTTGAGAACAATACTATTCTATGTGGCATATTTTTATCCCAATGTACAGCGTAATGCGAAATTTAGTCGGTTGCTGATCAATCACACAAAGTTCCCAAAATTGTATGAGATTTCAAAAGTTTTGCTTTCTGTTCCTGCTACGCAGGTTAGCGTGAAACGTCTATTTTCTGGCGTGAAATTTATAATGCATCCGCTTAAAAGTCGTATGGACCCAACCACATTGAATGCAATTATGTTATTGCGATAACATATAAAAGTCAAAATTAAATTTGAAAAACAGTATTTTAAATAATGTTTATTCATAAGTTCTTACATGTTCACTTCGTAAAATAATACGAAATGTGAAAGTGCAATTATAATTTAACTTTAAATGTCAAACGACTGAATCTTTTATGTTTAATATAGTTTCTTTATATTACAAAGGAATAAAATGATTTGGACATATCTCAGAATTTACTTTTTTACAATTTTTAAAAATTTTTACTTATACCGGTACGTACTGGTATACCGAAATTAAAAACTGGGTACCGTATCGAAACCGAAAACCGAAATAAATTAAAAACCGAAATAAAACCTTTTACCGAATCATTCATTTCGGGTCGTACCGGTACCTGTACCGGAACCGAAAATCTTTTCGGAATTAATCCCTGATATAGCATATAGCACCCATAGCAACGAAAACTAGTTCGAGTGAGGAAAATTTTTTTGCTTTTAATGAAAACGTACTTTTTAATTGGCATATTCTTATTTTATATAATTTAATACATTTCTACAAAGTTTTATCAAAATCGGATGACTATAGCATATAGCTGCAGTATGAATGATCGGTCGAAAAAGAAGTTCTAGTGAGAAAAACTTTTTTGTTTCAAATGGGATCGCCTCCAAATTTCGTAATTAACAATTTGTTATGCTTTTCCATGATTTCACCAAGTTTTGTCGAAATCAGACATCTATATAGTATAGATCCCTTAGAAAAGTAAGGTCCAAAAAGAACTCTGTACTCATGTGAGATGTGCATAATACAACAACAATTGACCATAGTAGCGCTGCATTATTCTTTGGGCGACTATCTAATCCTTTGCCAATGTGACGGAATCCCGCCATCAAGTCAAATGCATTTTGAACTACTCGACTGGCCTTAGACAAGTGATAATTAAATGTTTTTGCCGCACTGAAGCTGAAGTTGTAAATATAGTTTTGATATTGCTGCAATGATGACGATTTTGCCATTTGCTTAAGATGGCATTTCTCAAATTGACTTAGAGAAACCTTTATCTGCAATCGATGTTAATAAATACAACAAAATGAAGTTCCTTCTAACAGAATTTAAGGGTCTCCTCCCAGGTTTTTTTTTAATATAGTCAATTATTTTAGACTTTATTTTATTTTGATCTAGTACACGTGCGCTTCAATTATGAGGGAGAAGCTGACTCATAAATTCTTTTGCAGTTGCTAAAATTCTGCCGACGTCTCTGCACCTATTGCCGACCCCTGATTTAAAGACATCGCCCTTGGTGGCCCTTTGTCTAATAAAATAAATTTCTACTACTTATTTCTAGATAAATGCTTAATGTTTCGACTGTTTCATTTTTCTCTCCAAAAACCAGAAATCAGCTTAAATTTCAAGCACTTGTTGTTTTTTTTTTTTTTTGGTTCTTGCTCTACAAATCAACACGAGAGACAACCGCATCGCGTGTCCCGGCATGCAGGCAGCCGGGTAGAAGCAGGACACTAGAGAGTCTCGGCCACTTAGTGTAAGAAAACTGCAACGATGACGACGACGACGCCGAGGATGATGATGATGCCGAGTCTGCTGCGACTTAGTTAGCCACTTTTCTTTTATATCAAATGCGCCTTTTGTGTGCCTCGAGTGGCGACCACGCCCGCGCCTTTCCCGCAAAGAAAAATAGAAGTAGAAGCTTGCCGGCAAGTTTATTTTAAAACTCGACTTTTGTGTGCTCAAGTTTACTTTTCGGTGTATTTTTGTGGCCCAGTCATCGCCGGGGCTCTCTGGCTGATTGTCTTCTTGTGAGCCCGGTTGGCGTGTTGATGCACAAACTAAAGAGGGGCTGGGTCAGGGGCAGGGGCAGTTCGTCGCGGAGTTTATTATGTGCGCTTGTGGAAAATGCAATTATGAAAACTTTTTCAAGTTGCATTTTTCTTACATTTCTCTTTATTTTGTCGTCCATCGTGTGTTGAAAATTATAGCCCCATTCCCCCTTGCCCATGGTGCTGGTGCTCTTTGTGCTGTTAAACATGGCTTGGCAAATGTAGTCCGTTGAAAAGTTGATAGTAAAGTTTTTGGCAAAAGTTTCTTAAAGACTTTTCCGTGTAAATTGAAAAACATTTTCCAACTTAAAGGGCCAAGAGAGCTGGCTGGCTGACGCTTAGCCGGAAATGTTGCAGGTAT
The DNA here is from genome assembly GCA_018904265.1 of Lordiphosa collinella. Classification (NCBI taxonomy): domain Eukaryota; kingdom Metazoa; phylum Arthropoda; class Insecta; order Diptera; family Drosophilidae; genus Lordiphosa; species Lordiphosa collinella. The sequence goes on from JAEIFV010000265.1 coordinate 82,925, forward strand.
AGGGCCAAGAGCGGAAGCGCAGCTAACAATAAAAGCCAAAAGGGCATAAAACGCGCACTTCCGTTTCAAATTTCCCACCCGTGTGGTCAACACGAACCAGACGCTGGCGGCTAGAGGCTTCCCGGCCAAAGAGAGTGAGAGAGCCCAACGAAAATTGGCCGCACACTAAATTGCACACCTGAGAATTAATGCGCCGGGCACTTGAAGGCGAACAAAACGAAACGCAAACCGAAAAGGTGTGAAGGCCAAAAAGCATTTACGGGGGAGATGCACCACTTCTGCGAAATGCAAAGTCAAATGCCTTTTCAGTGCGCCAAGTTGTGGCCAGTTGACGCCCGAGGGGGGGCCGCGTTTGGCTTTGACCAAAGTGAGACTGAGAATGAAGTTTTTTTTACTAGCTAAACAGTGGGTCAGGAAAAGTGGTGCACGGGCAGTGAAAGAACTTAAGCTTTTGATGTTCCGAGGAAAAATCAGAGAGTTTTATACCACATTCTAAATCAAAAGCTGTCTAAAGTGCTAGATTCAAATACAAAATTCTGATTTAAAGTGTGATTTATGTTACACTTAAGATAAAAACCAATACACACCATACCACATAGGAAGTTGGATGTCTATGCAGCTGTTTCAAGAATATCCTGTTTCTATCTTCAGTAGACTTGGCTTAACTACAGCAGATCAGCAACTAATCGAAGTTTTGTTCAAGCCAAAATGAATGCTTATTCTATCTATTGAATCTTCTTAGGATTATTCCCATAAGATCTGGTCACACGTACACGGCAGATGAGCAACTTATCCACGTGTTGTTTAAGCGGAAATGTACATGTGTTATTCCTGTGGACAAAGTTCACTCCATAAGATCTGGTCACACGGAACAACAGCAGATGAGCAACTTATCCACGTGTTGTTCAAGCGGAAATGTACATGTGTTATTCCTTTTTTGGACCCTATTAGCTTGTTCTACCTAATGAAACTTGATTATTATAAGTTTACTTAGAAAAAAGTTCAGTCTCCCGTACAGTTCTTAAGACATAATTAAGATCTGGTCACACTGATTAATGCATTGATTCATTATCTGTAAACTATTTGCTTTGTGAGAACAGTTAAACTTTTAATTTGAAATTGGTTGACTTTTAATTCACACTCACATAAAGGTTTGCACAAATTATCAAGATTTGGTCACACTAATTGATGCTTAGATGTTTGATTTTGCATTATCTGTTCACTTTGGAGCACTCTAACTTTAAGTTTGAGCTCTGACTTGACCTTACAACTCAAAATTCTTAAAGTCATGTCAATAACTTTTCAAATCTATTTCATATTTGTTGTCTGCCAACTTTCTAGACCCACTGTAGCCACATACAATGTATACATATACTCGTTTCCCAGCGTCTTCTTTGGTTCGTTCTGTCTGGCCGTCTGCCACAAACAAAGTCGCCGCCATTCGTTGTGCCTTCTGCCCTTCCTTTGGGTACGTAAAAAGCAACTGAAAATAAATTAAGTGGAAGTAAGTCGTAACGAAGTGATACATAATTCTTTGTAGCATTTCGGTTCCGTTACTTCCCGCAGGGTGATTTTTTGGTGGTATTTAAAAATTTAAGTTTAAGTTTCCACTCATTATTGGCCATCTAAAGAGCCGGCTCGCCTAGCAGTAACCTAATATGCCGTAATTTCACTTTAATGACCAACTCGGGCCACGGGACCCGGAGCCCAAATAACTTAACATCAAGGCTGAAATGCCGTGATTGAGAGTTAAGCGCCTGAAAGCAGGCAACGAGTTGGCTACCTTCCTGCTTATTGCCTACTTAACTAAGCCAACGATATCATTTTATTAGGGCAGCGGGCAGGGCTGCCAACTTGTTTTCAGGCGCAAAAAATTTCACTTTCAGCTCGGGAGTGGCTGACTGTCGCCAGGTCGCCAGCAGTAGGAGAGCTCTCAGAGGCCATTAACGTGTTTCGTTTCATTTAACTTTTACGCTCGGCTTTTCCCCTCGCAGGACCTGCTATTTAGCACACTTCTACGGGCCACCCTCCGATACCCAGCTATTTTTGTTACACTTTGGGCCCATGAAACGAAACTTTTACCTGCTGCACGCTTGACCCAACAAAGGAACACCAGCAGGGAATAGCCAGGGGGAAGACAGAGCGGAGCGCGGGGTGGCTGACCTTCGCTGCTGACAGCAGCCGTCATTAACCTTTCATGATGAGGGAACCAGAGCCCGGGCACAATCAAGCGGAACAGGTGGGTGGTGGGCGGCGGAAAACTTTTCTCAAGTGCTTGAGACAATGTAACATTTCGTTGTTAAACTTTGACTCTCGCTCTGTTGTGGACGCTGTAAAGTATGCTACATAATTTGGCTTTAATGCGTCTGGCTTGGCGACACTTTCCAAATGCATTGACCCAGTTTGCGAGTTCTCCGTGGGAATTTGTGAGTGTGTGTGTGTGTGTGTGTGTGGCAACCGCAACTATTTTTGCTTAACTTACCACATGCCACGCCCACACAAATTGACAACCGCAACTGTGTCTGTGTCATTCTGGCTGCCTGCGGTTGCTGCTGTCTAAGTATCTATTTGCCACGTTTTGCAGACAAATAATTTGGTAAATCTAAATTAGCACAGCGAGCGGAATTGCATACAAAATGCGGACAATAAAAATACGCAAAATTCAACAATGTTGATTTTAATTAAAATGGAAGTGTTTGCAGGGGAACATGAAAGAAAAAACATTGGCTTAGATAAAAGGGTAACAGCTGAGCGAGAAACCCATTTTGTAACATATCTAAGTCACTAGATCAAAGATGAAAAGCAAAATAAAGAAAAAGTCTTATCTTCATATCACTGAATCACAGTAAACGCCAAATCTATATATTAATTCGCTAAGCATATCCCACACAAATGTTTGCCTTCCTTTTTGTATAGTAAAACAGCTACAGTTAAAACAAGATTTATACTAGAAGTTGGTATGAATACTGAGAGATGAAGAATACCATAATCAGGGTTTCCAGAATTGCAAACCGGTTTAAGGGTCAATTTCTCATCTTCTAAATAGATCTATCCGTCACATAGACTTACAAATAACAGGGTAAATTTAAAGCTAATCTGACACATAGCAGCTATTTGGAAGATGAGAAATCGGCCCTAAGTCTAGTTCTATTGTGCACCATCGACTTAAAAAATGTAGGTCCTTTTTGACATATGAACATGGTTCTGTTTTGGCAGGTCAATAATGTTAAGTCTTTAGTTCAAAGTCCCAAAAAAGGACCCTAAAAACCCGCACCGAACCCGTTCTTAGAACTAAACTTGCTGACCATTTTGCAAACTTTATTTTGGCTATCAAGTCAATTTTGCATTTGGTAAATAGAAGTCCTTAAGTTCAACTCATTTCTCAGCTGCCCAAGGAAGCTTCTCTGCTTTCTTTACCGATCCCTAATCTAAATGACGTAAGTATAGTTTTGATTTTAACTTGGCTTGTAACTTACCGTTGTCTTCGTTTGAATGGCAGAATAAGGCACATAGGCTTAAGAGCCTGCTACAAACTCAAAACTTGATTGGAGAATCGTACACTTGTGAAAACGAGAGCGTTAGTTAAAGTCGGTCCTGCCCGACTTCGATATACCCATTACTCAGAGGAGATAATCTTGTAAAGCCTTCCCTTATGTTATTTAACAGAGCATTAACATTAATAAGGACATTTTAATATAAGGTAAGCAAACTGAGCATGCAAACTGAACATTTTTATAACTTTAATAACTTTGCCATTTGTTATCCGATCTTTATGAAGATCGGAGATCAGAGATCGTAGATATTGGGCACATGCACTACACTGCAAAATATGAGCTTGATATCTTCAAAATTGTAGGAGCTATTCAACATTTTTAATTGTGGGGCGGAATGGGGCGTGGCCAAAATTTGAAATAAACTTGATCTGCGTAGGGACAATAGGAGTCTACATAAAAATTTGGTGGCTCAAGCTCTTCTAGTCTCCGAGATCTAGGTGTTCATACAGACAGACGTACAGACGGACATGGCTATATCGACTCGGCTGTTGATGCTGATCAAGAATATATATACTTTATGGGGACGGAGATGCTTCCTTCTGCCTGTTACATACATTTGCACGACTTTAGTATACCCTTTTAACTCTACGAGTAACGGGTATAAACACTAAGGAACTCTAAAGCATGATGTAGTCTGATAATTCTTAATAGAAGAATGAGAGATGGCAGGACTAAAGAAGTTTCATTGTGAATCAATAGTTTGACACAGCGTTTAGAATTAGCCATAAGTTGGAACTGTTGATCCTCTAAGTTCCATACTAACTGTAAGACATTTGTGCGCATGAAGAAAAAAACGCAACCAAACCGGAGTAAATGAGACTGAAGCCAAGGAGTGAACCACAGTCAAAGGACCTGAGGGTACAGCCCACTCCACGATCACAAAAAGACGGCCGAAGATCTTAACAAGCCTACAGAAACTAAATCGTGGTAAGCTGGCCGTAGGGTTTCTGATTAGATGATCTCAACTTGTGTGAAAATAACTCTCGGTGCGGCATTTCCATTGAAAACTGGAACAGAATAAAACCCACAATATAGAAAACAGAACCACCTGTCTGTCAAGTGTGAGGCTGAACCCGGGGGCTGGGCCATCGCCTCATGAGTTCGTGGTTGTACTTTCCATAGGGTGTCAATACAAAGTTTGTGAATATGCTTGACAGGTCATCACCAAAAGTAAATGGGGCATAGTTTCACTTGCCCTGTCAGACCTTTCCGCACATTTGGCTCTCTTGTGGATGTAAGAACCAAAATGGGCAATCTGCGCGTCCAATTCACAAATGAAACTAGATAATTTTCATGAATCAATGGTTCTGTAACTGACTCAACAGAGCTACTCAGGCATGCGTAAACGCTGAACTGAGTTGCTCACCTGAGTTGCTCAGCTGACGAAAACTCAGCTGAGCGATCAGGTCGTGTAAATGGAGCTTAAGCATTGTTCCCAGTCTTTGTCTTCCAATATGCTTGCCAGATAGTCACCTGAAGTATATCCGGCATAGTTTCACTTGCCAAAACAGACATTTTTAGAGCACATGATCCAGGATTCCACCATATATGCTGGGTAGACAATGACGTTATACTCTGCTAGAGCACATGATCCAGGCTTTCTCCTACATTTGGGTCTGATAATTCACAAGTTTCCCCAAGTCATTTAAAATGACCCACGGAGTAGGCCACCTCTTTCCGTGTGCTTCCGTACTACCACAGACCTTATTTGGTTTCTTTTCTATCATTGAGATAACATACCTGATCATCCCTACGAACTACTTATTACTGGATCCCGCGTCTCTATGACCTATGTGTCCCAGCACTTAAATATATAAATTTTGTAAGTGGCCCTGGCTAGATTGAGCTTTTATACATTGTTTAGGAACCACTACGAGGATAGAAAATATGGGATACCTTGCATTTAGCCCGAATTTAGAAAGGTTACCATAGTGACTTAAGTCTTGTTCGTCTGACAGTTAGAAAGGGAAAACATACTAGAAAATAGCAATAGCTTATCAAAGAAGCTAGTGTGTGCGTCCGCTGTGCAAGAGGTAGTGTGTTCTATCCCGCCTCGGAACATCTAATGAAAAAGTTTTTTCTTTGAATAAACTTTACACCCGGTCACCCCTTTCTGCTGTTGGCGCCAGCTTTGTAGTAATTAGCCATGGAAAGCTTCTCAAGCTGCCGTTCGGATTCGGCGTTAAACTGTAGGTCCCTAGAAGCGCACAAGCCAAGAGATTGAGAGAGGCTCGGCTTTGGCCCTTTGGGGCTGTGCCAAGCCATTTTTACATTTTATCAAAGAAATAAACCTTCTCACTCAAAGACTGGCACCCTTTTGATAACCAGTGGTTGAGCACAGAAGTAAATGGAACGTACATTTTAACATCTGTTAGACGAATTGTCAAATGACATTCAAAAGATACTTCAACAGGCGCTTAGTTCCCATTGGATCCCACTAACCTCCCGGATCAGGGTATTGTGGAGTCGGGGCACTCAACTATTTCACTTAAAATTGCCTTCCTTTAAATATATCAACTCTGCCTTACATAACCCCCTCCTTAACCCCTAGTATATCAAGGTCAAGTCTTTACTCTAATGCATATATTGTGACGCAAAATTGCAGCATACTTCAGCAAAACTTTACAAAAAAAAAAAAAAATATATGCGCCAGCTTACCCACAAGGCTACACATATTTCACGGAGTCTGGGCAAAGCTGCCTTCTTAGGATAAAATCAATAATAGTTTTATAATGCGACTCATACACACACACACACTCTCACTCAGTCGCAGAAAACGCCATAAGGTACATGTAGCAGCACAATGTAGGGGTTTTTTTTGGGGGTAAGAGTGTCGTCGCAAACCTCGCTTAATATGCAGCAGCCGATGAAGAACAAGGGCCACTGTCGCAACATAATCATAACCGAACGACGACGCCGACAATGTCGACTGACTGCCCTCGAGCGTTTTATCCTTGACAAATCCTTGTGCAACAATCAACAGCAGCAGTAAATGAAAATGGAAAAAAAAAGCAAAATGACAATGCCAAATGCGCAGCAAACTGTCTAAATGAGGCCGAGGCTAGGGTAAGGGGAATAGGTGACAATGACAATGGCAGCCGCAAATCGGAGCTTTAAGAAACAACTTCCCTTGCTTGATGATGATGATGAATGACAATTGTTGTTGGCTGCTGCCTCTTGCTGACTTCCTGGCTAGCAAACAATAGTGGCGACTTAACTTTAAGGCAAGAAACTTAAGAAAAACGAGAGTTACGACAAGTTTATTTTTATTGAGCTTTGTTTACACTCTGCCAAGCCATGGAAAATATTCAGAAAAAACAAAATATTATTCCCGATCAGCATCACCGCCGTCCTCTTTTGCCAATTGGTCACATTTCCGTTTCAGTTCTATTTCTTTGCATTTCTTCTTTAGCTTAGCTTCATCTACTTTTTTAGATTTTGCTTTCTTCTTTGAGTCTGTCTCGCGCATCTTTTTGAGGGCCTTTTTAATGCATTTCTGATGTTCAGCCAATTCTTCGCATTTTTGCTTTAGTTCCATTTCTTTCTTCTTATCTTTGTCTTTGGAGTTCTTTTTGTTGTCTTGTTGTTTCTTCTGCGGAGTTTTTTCAGATTTAGCACTCTTTTTCGTTTTATCTTCAGTTTTCTTATTGGCTTGTTCACTTGGTTTCTTTTGCTGAGCTGCTACTTCCGGTTTCTTTTCGCCGCTCTTCTTTGGGGCTGGTGGCGCCGATTTCTGCTGTGGAACTGGTTTTTGCGCAGGTTTTTTGGTTGGGATTTCTCTTCCTTACACATCTCCAGGATTCTGTTCTTTTCACTCAGACCTAGATTTTTCTTTTCTTGGTCTGCGGCTTTCTTTTTGGCTACTTCATTGGCTTTCTTCTGTTGAGCCGCATCTTCAGATTTCTTCTGGGGCTTTGGTGTATCGTCTTTCTTAGTTTTGTCTTCGGATTTCTTTTTCTGAGCTGCTGCTTCTGATTTCTTTGATTGCGTTGGTTTTTTCAGCTTTTTTAGAGCATTCTTCGCTTTTCTTCTGCTCAGCTTTTGCTGGAGTTTTCTTCTTTTGATCAGCTTCTTCTTTGGATTTCTTTTCTTTTGCTATTTTTCGACCTTCCTCCTGGCATTGCTTTTTAATAGCTTCGATTTCTGCTTGTAATTCGGCTCCTTTTTTCTGCTTTGCTCCCTCTTTCTCACATTTGGCTTCTGTCTTCTTGCTCAGCTTTGTTTACCTTCTTCTCCTTTTGAGCCAATTCTTTGCATTTCTTCTGCAGCGCTTGGGCCTGAGCTTGCTTGCCTTTCTGGGTTGCTTTTGAAGCGTTCTTCTTTTTAGCCAACTTTTCTTCATTTTCTTTTTGCTCAGCTTCTTTTCCGTTCTTCTTGGCCAACTCTTTACATTTCTTCTCTTGCTCAGCTTCCTTTCCGCTCTTCTCTTTTTTGGCCAATTCTTTGCATTTCTTCTGCAGAGCTTGGGCCTTAGCTTGCTTGCCATTCTGGGTGGCTTTTGGAGCATTCTTCCTTTCTTTTTGCCCAGCTTCTTTTCGCTCTTCTCCTTCTTAGCCAATTCCTTACATTTCTTATCTTGCTCAGCTTCCAATTTTTTGCTTTTCTCTTTCTCAGCTTGTTTCTTTCCTTCCTCCTGGCACTGCTTTTTAATAGCTTCGATTTGCTTTTTTAGTTCCTCTTCTTCCTTCTTCTTTTGCTTAGCTTCCTCTTCGCACTTTTTTCTTCTGTGCTTCTTCCTCTAGTTTTTTCTTCTCTGCTTCCTCTTTGAGTTTCTTTTGCTTCGCTTCCTCCTCTTTCTTTTTCTTTTCCGCTTCCTCCTTCAGTTTCTTTTGCTGCGCTTCCTCTTCTAGCTTTTTCTTTTTAGCTTCCTCTTCAGTCTTCTTCTTTTGCGCCTCGTCCTCAGGTTTCTTTTTGTCATCTTTTTTGGCTTCTTTCGCTTTCGCTGCCTCCTTCTCTTCACACTTTTTTCTTTCTTCCGCTTCTTTCTGTGCCTGCTCGGCTTTGGCTTTCGCCTCCTTCTGCTGGCACATTTTCTGCTGCTCTATATTCTGACAGGTCTTCTTGATGCCACACAGCACGCACTCCATGAGACTCGGCACGGAATCGCTGCCCTTCAAATCCTTGAGCAAAGCTCCTTTCTGCTGCTTCTCACATTTCTTCACATTGGCTTTAAGACGGGCGGCCTCTTTCGCAGACTCGCAGGCCTTCTCCCGTTCTTCGCGCGCCTTTTTACGTTTCGCCTCTTCCTCGGCTTTTGTTTCTTCCACTTGGCGCAGGGATCTGCCTTTTCTTCCTGGGGTTCCTTTTTGATAGCTTTTTTCATGCACTTGCGTCTTCTGGATATTCTCGTTATGCATGGAATAGGCTTGGGTTTCGCTTGTTTTGGTGTCTCTTCACCTGGCTTACAAACATTTGGCTTATAGCTGATACAGGAGGAATCCGTTTTCTCTACCGGTTTCTCTTCTTTCTTCTTCTTGTTGGGGTCAGGATTACCACAGTTTTTCTCCTCACCATCGCTCTTTTTGGAAAATGCCACATATTGAAGGTGGAGATAGGGTCTGGCTAGACCTCTGCAATTCTTGATCAGCAATGGATGAATCGATCTGGCTATTCCCCTGACAAGACATCGTGTAAGTGGGCCCAATAACATGTTCAAACAGAAGAAATTTAGTTAAAAATCTAAACGCAAAATTTTGAGTTAATTTTTTCGAAACAAAAATGACGACTGTGGAGACATTTAAATGTGCTCGTGTCTCTCCGCAATTCGTCTGCCAAGTAGGCGCTGTGCTACATCATAAAGCAATTTAAATTTTTACTTGTCGAACATCATGAATTTCGCCTCAGCCCATTTTTCAGCGTCGCCCATTCACGTAATAACAATGAAATGAACATTGTACACATGTGCACAATTAAAATGTAAGCGTGTCCTCAGACTCCGGAACCTTGCCAGCTTTCGCTTAAAAATTAACAGCAACAAAGCCTTAAAAACAAGTTGCAAAAGTTAATGAAAATGTTAAGGAATTGAAATAACCAAAGTGTGAGCAGGAAACGAGTTGTACACGGGGAAAAAATATGCAGCGAAAAATGCTAAAAACTGTTTGTCATATCATTTCTATCAATAAGCAGCCATAAGGAAAGAAATTTGGTTCTGTTTCCGATTCGAATTTAATTATAAGGAAAATAAAAAGGTTTGGTATGAAAGCAGGGTAGTCCTGCATATTCTTAAGCCGTGTTCCGATATGGACCGAGTTTTGCAAATTTTAGAACGTTTATAACACTAAAAACAAGCTAGTTTTCTTTGACATGTAGTCATTCGATACGAGCGGTTCCGACATATAAGCAGCGCGCAGTAAAAAGAAGAATCTTTGCAATATTTTATAGAAACATTCAAACAGACAGAAAGAGGGATAGATAAAACTCAACGGACTTAGCTCGTTGCCATGATCAGGAGTATATTTTCTTAGTTTATGATGTCGGAAATAAGGCCATCTATACGTTTCAGACTTCTGATCAAAATTTTATAAAAATTGTGTATAAAATGGGATTAAGGTAAGAACACGTGGAACATAATCAGTTTAAAGGCTTGAATATAGTAGAATTTCCTGTAAGATAACGACTTTTTAAAGTTAAGCCAGGCTTAGACCAAGCATAATAATATTGAATATATCCCACTGATTTTTCTTTCTTTGTTCATCTTCCAACCTTTTCTGATTTTCTGCTGGAATTCTTTTAATTTTATTTCTTCTTTCCAAAATTTGTCGTTCTTTCCTTGAACCAACTCCATTTTACCAGATTGTTTTTTATTTCTTACTCCTTCTATATTGCACTTTTGTTGGCTTATCGCCTGATCTTTGTCTTTTTTCTCTCTCATCTCTCACTTTCCTCTATTTCATTTTTAGTCCCTCACTATTTCCTTTCTATTGTGGCCGGGTGTGGTGTGGGAGGTAGTGTATGTGCCTACTGTCTAAGAGGTTGTGGGTTCGATCCTTGGCATATCTAATGAAAAAGATTTTTTTTAAACACTTACACACCTGGTCACCGTCTGCAGCTGTTGGCGCAAGCTGTGAAGTGACTAGCCATGAAAAAGCTTTTCAAAATTTTCCGTTCGGCCTTTCTTTTGTTCGAAATAAGATGCACAAACCAAGATATTTATGAAATAAGTCCACCTCTTAGCACGTCTTAGAGTCAGAGTACAAATTGGTACAAATTGGATCAAGTAGGCAGCAGGAACAATCTGTCCCTACAGCAATACCTCCGCAAACGAAATGTCCGACGAACTGGCAACCAACGGAGAACCCTACTGCGGCATAGGCCAACAAACCATTGGGGAGCTCCTTAGGAAAAGGAGAATACGCTTAAGAGTAGCTTCCTGAACCGGGGAATGAGACAATCAAAATCATTAATAGTGAACCACAACTATGTAGATACTGTGAATAGAAGGAAGAGTCCTCAAAAAATATATAATGGTATAATGCGATGCTCTAGCAAGGCGAAATATAGATTTGGGGACCACAGCAACAGATATCAACCCACGAAAATTTGACATTGCAAGAAATAGGGCTGCTAGGCGAGTTGTAAACTCAGTAGGGGGCACAATAGACCAGGACTGGTCGCGGTGCACTAATATAAATATGTTTCTTCCCTTTTAACAACCAGCCCCCTAATAATAATAATGAATCTAGATAGGAGATAAGAGCCGCGCGACTTGGTCCCTTTTGGGGCTATAAAGTCGGTATGTATTCAATCCTTTTTCTTGAAGTCGCAGAAAACTTCACTGTGTCCCGCAATTGGTTTTATTGTCTATATAATGTCTAACCCGGCGCTCTCGACTGCCCCACTGTAAAGGGGGGGGATTTAGATATTTTGCTTCATTTCTTTGTGTGACTCCTTCCTCCCCTCAGTAATCACCATTCTTCCTCAAGTCTTCTACATTTCCCAATTCTGCTGACTTCAACCCCTTTCACATTCTTTAATGACTTTCCATTACTTTCTGACCATTTTTGGTTCACACCTACGACAAACTCCTTCCACTCATTTCTCATTTTGAATGGCTTTCTGTCTTGCTCTTCTTTTATGGCTTTTGTCATCCTTTTTCCATCCTTTTTGGAGTTCTTTCTACTCTTCATCCCTTCTTAATTCTTCGTTTTTTTATTTTTTATTCTCTTTTCCTCAACTGCCTTTCGTTTATTTTCTTTTGTTTTAATTTTGTGCTCCTTATTCTTTACTTTCCAGCTTTGTGTTTCTTCCTTGATCCCATTCTTTCCCTGACTGCACAATTTTTATGTGTTTTGACAGATGATACACCTTTTCGGTTTAGTATTCCCACAACTTACAGTCGTTCAACAAATATATCCGTACAAAGAAAGGGTATGAGACGATCCCATAGTAGGACTACCCTAGATACGTTTTGAATGTTTGGACGTTGTTGATACAAAGAATATGTTCAAGGGCCTAGTGTATTGTAAAGATATAGACAATGTTGAAAAACACCTCAAAAAGCCGGAAAAAACTTGCTTTGTGATGAGAACTCAACGACCTTCATGTTTCTAGTTCAATAGCAATACTCGTTACAGGGCTGCTCGCCCAATAAGTGGTTTAGTGTTGCAATTCATACTCTGATTTTATCGCTGACTCTCGCGAGCGATTGATAGTCAAGTGCGCTAAGATGCTGACTTCTCTGAAATTAATTTAAATCCCAGTAAAGTTATTTTTCTCCTATGTTCTTTATTTTAAATCTGTCTACGGGAACTATCATTGAATTTTTTTCATTTTCCTTCACGTTTGCTAGTTTTTACATTTGTTGAAGTTTAGTTGTGGAGATTAAGTTATGAGATCCATCTGACAAAGGGACGTCAAGAAATTTCTTAGTTGTCCTCATTTTCCCTAGTAGTACATAGTTCAAGGGACAAAGCATTGTGAAGGTGTTCCGCAAAAGCAATCGTATTTTCCTTTTCAGAACGACACCAAGCCCAGAAAGATGTATGACAGGAGCTAGTCTCTTTGTGGGTCCTTTCATATTCCTGGTTGCGTTCCCAAAGGTTATGAAAGGTTGCCAGTTCAGCTGCCCCAAGTAGCTAACAAGTGACTGCCATCGAAGCATTGAGGACTTTCTAAAGCTCTAATTAGCCTGTTTTAGCGCGGCTTTGTCCCTGGGGTTCCTGTATTGTACCAGAATCTCTCCTTAGGCGTCTTTTCTCTGCCACTTTTGTAAAACCTCGTCCGACCACAGATGGGTATCTCTTAAGGTATGGGCTCTTCGAGAGGGATTGGCTACCTGGCTGCTTTATGAATTTTCCTAGTTAGCCACTGAATCACTTCGTCAATTGCTTGTATGCAAATCGTTGTCAAAATATTAGTGGAACAGTCTCGCTCGCTAAGGCACAGGAGTTCGCCATAAAGCTAAATGAGACTGTGCACCACGTCGGAGCTGGCTTCAACGTTGGTGTAAGCGAAATTTTAATAACTTCGCAAAGTTTCATGGAGAGCCAGTGCGGCCGCTTTTATCTCTGATCATTTGCCGCAAATTCTAGATAGATGCACTCCTGAATGCATATTTAGTACTGATGAAACTGGGTTATACTACAAGGCACTGCCAAACAAAGCTACACAGGCAAGAATGAAAATCCTCAAACACGCCTCATTGCTTTCCTGTGCAATGCAACTGGTACATTCAAAACGAGCTTATTGTATTGGAAGAGGTGCCAGATACAGAAAAGGAACTCTCGAACATTACAATTTCACCTCCATTCTAACATTTTAGTTAAGTCTTTCAAAAGTTAAGATAGATGATAGAGACAGAGCTCTAGTTTTCATTCCAGGATCAAGCCCCGCTTTATAGTGTTAATCACGAATGTTAAAACAAGTTGAGGCAGAAATTTTTGCGGAGTAAACCTTCTGTACATTTTTCTCAAACATCAATCCTCTATACTTTTTTTCTTTCTTGCTCGATTTCCATGTTCTGATTTCTTCTCGTTCCCTAGTTTCTTCTTATCCCTTCTTAATTGCTTCTTTCTTCCTTCCTTATGCTTTACTCTGCCCAAAATTTCTGTCTGAATGGGTTACACTGAAAAAAACATGTCTCCTAATTGTCAACCCGAACTAGATGTAAACTATTTACCACTGTGCACTCCCTAATTGTGGAGCAACTACGTTTTGTTAGTGTGTGAGTGTAGAGAAATGTTGAAGTAAAGTATGCTAAGTATGTGTGCCACTTGGGCGGCAGGTGGAGCGCTGCGGCGGCAGCGGCAACTTGTCTGCTGTCTGCCGTTGTCTGCTTGGCGGCGCATGGGAAGTGAAAATTAATTTCTAAATGCGGGAAATTAACAAGGTACAAACAACGCCAAATGGAGAGGTGGGTGTGGGGTGTGGGGTGGGGGTGCAGGCGGAGGTAGACATGCCATAGTTGCACTCCCACACACTCGCACACACTCACCCCTCAGGCGCATTGATAGCGTGGCAAAGTTCGTACAGCAACTTCCTCTCCCCCAAAGTGTTGAAGCGCAGGTGAGATACATTGTCTTACCTGAAGTTGTGGGACATATTTCTACTCCCCTCCCCTCCATGCCACACACTCCCCTCCCACCTCGCTGACAGTTGACAGCTTTGCTAATTTCAGCAGCACCGAAAATGAAGTTAGCGTCTGTCTTGGCCTGTCAGCGCGTCTTTCTCTGTGATAACAGACAACGGTTTACCCATCACCCGCCTCCAGCTCATTTTTGCAACCCCTTCCCATTCACACCTTTGGCTGCCACAGCCACGTTGCGATCTTTTAACATTTAATTAAGTTGTGCTCGATTTTATGTTTCGACAAAAATTGTTTGTCTGTCGGCTTTACACTTTGTGTTGCCTCTTTATAAGGCTGAATGAGTCTACGGAGCGAGGTATGTATGTGTGTGTGCCCTGTTGTGGTTGTGGCTGAGATAGTGTGTGTGTGGAAAGTTTCGAGCAGGCGTTATCCTGCTGCGTTGTTGTCATTTGTTGACATTTTTGAGGTTGGATGCAAAAGATTTTCAAATTGTTGCCTCTGGCTTTAAGGAAATACCTGGCAATTAAGTAAGCTTCTCCATTTAAATAATTTTTTTTATTAAATTTCCACTCCTTAATTTGATATAAGATAGAGTACATTTGGCCAATCCCAGCGCCTTTACAATCAAGTGGAGCTAGTCTTTATTGGTGTTGTTCTGGTACCGCCACATGCCCAACGCCTGACAGGGCCCACATCAGCGGGGATCTTCTACCGGGTCCACCTATGATGTAGCGCTCCCAGCTGCAATTGCTAGGGCACCAGACTCTTTGAGCGTGCCGGTGCCCACTCCCAACTGCTGGGTCAGTTGAGACGGCATTTCCCAGTAAGCCCAGAGCGCATTTCTTGAGTCGTCGCAAACTGGGTAGCAGCCATGAACGTCTCTGGTCCCAGGTGTTAAAGACCTGCCGATCCAGCAAACGCCTAGCTGATGGGCCCTGCCAAAGCGTCCTCCAGACCATCAAAACCAACGCGAGACGGTGGGTGTGTGGAACAGACCATCATTCAAAATAGACTCGCACTTTGTTTCACATTTATCTTCTGGTGACTTGGGGCAGGTATTATCCGAGGTTTTTCCTCCTCCTCCAACTTCCTCCTCTTTGGCGTCCTCCAGGGCTTTTTTTTTCGAAAGCTTCCATCTCCTTCTGCCTTTCCATTTCGGCACCTCCTCGTTCTCCCTTTGCTGTTGCTCGTCACAGCGTCTTTGCGCTTCTTCTCGTTCTCTTTTCTTCTTTTCGGCAGCCTCGGCACGTTTCTTCTTTAAAGCCTCGGCACGATAGCGTTTCTGCTGAGCGGCTGCCTCTTTCAGCTTTCGCTGATCCTCCTTTGCCTTCGCTTTCTTATCCAATTCGGCTTGCTTTTGTTTTCTCGGCAAAGGCGCGGCACTTTTTTTGCTTTTCCTCTGCTAGCCGCTTCTTTTTTTTTCTAATTCCGGCTCGCCTTTCTGCTTCCGGGTCATCGGGCTTGTCGTCTTTCTTTTCTGGCGCATTTTGCTTTGGAGCTCAAAGTTCGTTGCACTTTTTCTTAGTTCGGCCTCCTGTTTCTTTTTGGCTGCTTCAGCGCATTTCTTGTCAGTTCATCTGCTTTCTTTTTGCTGCTTCAGCGCATTTCTTGGCCAGTTCATCTGCTTCCTTTTTGGCGACTTTGGTACATTTCTTTTTCAATTCATCTTCTTCGTTGGATTTCTTGCATTTGTTGCCCTTGAGTCTCCGTCATCTTCTTGATTCTTTTTTTCTTATTCTTCTCGGCTTCTTTCTTCTTTTTTGTCTGCCTCGGCACATTTCTTTTCAAGTTCCGATTTTTCATTTTTGTCGCATTTCTTGCTGTCGCCCTTTTCACCATCTTCTGGCTTCTTTTTGTGCTGTTTTGAGTCTCCTTCGCCTTCTTCTGGCTGCTTGTTCTGTTTCTTTTCGTCGCCTTTCTTTTGCCTGCCTCACAACATTTCTTTTTCATTTCAGCTACTAGACTTTCAATGTCCTTATCCTTTTCTTCTTGTCACCCTTTTCACCTTCTTCAGGCTTCTTCTGTTTCTTATCGTTGCCTTTCTTCTTTTTCTCGTATTCTTCGACGCATTTCTTTTTTCTTTCAGCTGCCTTAATTTGTTCTTCTTTAGCGTTTTTCTTCTGGTCGCCCTTTACACCGTCTTCTGGCTTCTTTTCGGCTTCTTTCTTCTTGTCTGCTTCGTCACTTTTCTTCTTTAGTTCTGCGGCTTGATTTGTATCGCCCTTTTTCTGTTTCGAGTCTCCGCCTTGACCTTCTTCTGGCTTCTTTTTTCTGTTTCTTTTCGGCTTCCTTCTTCTTCTTGTCTGCTTCGGCACATTTCTTTACCATTTCAGCTTCAGCCAAACATTTCTTCTGTGCTTCTGCCTGTTTCTTCTTGGCCTCCTCTTCTTCCTTTTTCTTTGCCTCGGCTGCGTTCTTCTTTGGATCACCTGGCGCGCATTTCAGTTTCATTTTGGCCTCATCTTTCGCTTTCAGTTCTTGGCATTTTTCTATTAGCTTACTCTCCTCGTGCTTCTTTTTGGTTTTCACATTTATCCAGAATTGCTTGTTCTTTTAGCTTTTTGGCCAAATCGGCGCAAATTTTCTCTTCCTCCGCCTTTTTGGCTGCCTCAGCCTGCTTGGCCTTTTGTTCAACCTGGAACTTTTTCCACAAGTCTTCCACAATCTTGTTAACTTCTTCTTCGCCTTCCCCCCCGGGACCCTTGTCGCATTCGTCATCTTCGGTGGCTTCCTCTTCTTTCTTAGCCTCTTTGCCACTGCCCTTGGCATCTTTGGCGCTATTCTTGTCATCATTTGATTTGGCAGTAGATTTCTTGTCCGCCATTTTCACCACAGAAACTTTTTCATTCTCCTTGGGCGGCTTTTCTTGGCACAGAAGTTGCTCATCTAACTCCACTCTGCCCTTGCGCAGTATTTGTTTCTTCTCTGGCTGAGGTGGCTTCTTCTTTTGAGGCTTCTCTAGGCTTAGGACTTGCTCATCTAGCTCCACTCTGCCCTTGCGCAGTAGTCGTTCCTGTGGCTGATATATCACGTCTCCCTCCTGGTTGAACTCCTCCAGAGCGGTGATGATGCATTTGTTTTCTAGTTCCCATTGCGATATTCCCATGCGTTGTATTTGCTGTTCCGTCATCAAATGTGGAAATGGATGTTGCATTTGCGGTTCCTTCAGTTGTTCATCTTCCAAAAATTTACCCGTAACTTTGGGTTTTTCCATTTTCTGGACTCTCATTTCACCCTGTAGTTCCTTACGTGGTCTAGATTCCAAAAGCTCGCGCATTTTCTCACGCGGCGTCTTCAGCTTGTTGCGCACATTGTTCTGCTTCTGCATTTCCCTGGCATAATTGGTAACCCTATCCAGTTGCTGTAGCTTCTGGGCAGAGAACCAGATTGGGCCAAGTCCACGACGTAGATTCTTACTTTCCTCTTCAAACTGTTTGCTGGGTTTTTTCACCTTGGGTTTAGTTGACCAATGTTCACTGGATGGTTTTTCCTGGGTCAGACTAATAAGCTTCTCTTCCGCTGCCTTTAAATGCGATGGAGGAGCGCTTAAAATGGGCGTAGGTGTTTCTTGACAACAATCCTCCTCTTCTACTTCTTGATATTTAACCTTCTTTGTAATTGCTTTTGGTTTATTCTCACACCAAGGCAAATCTTTCATATCCTCCTCATACTCGCTCAGCATCAATTGCTCCTTGACTTCTCTGGACTTCGTCTTGAGCATATCCAGAAATTCATTAAGACTCATTTTGGGCTCCTCACAGTCGAAATACTCTTCGCTCTCGTTGCGAGAAAGCACTGGTTCCAAGCGGTTGGCTGAACGAGACTTCCTCTTGATTGGACTGTGCATTTTGTACTGCAGCAGCTCTAAAAGACGATCGAGCAGCGTAATCGACTTGCGTTCGCGTATGCGGGGCATGTGGGCCAGCTCCTTCTTATGCTTTCCAGTTTTCTTATGATAACGCTGGCGCCTGCGATTCATGCAGCTGCTTAGGGGTCGATAATTGCCTAGCATAGCCTTTTGATTGATGATCCGTGTATTGGGTTTGCTGTGCAGCCCATACGCTTGGCCTTGTTTGCTGGGCTGGTCCACCAGTGATGTCTTTGCCGGATCCACTATGAGGTGTTCTGCCTTCCTCAGCTCACTGTTGAGTACATCACAGGCCATGCGTGGTTCCAACTCTCGCTCCAAATTGTGGTTCCCTTGTTCGAATAGATGCGAAACCAACTGGGGCTCCGGACAGGTGCTGCGACTCTTGCATTGCACATGAGGACAACAACAACAGCGCCTGTAACCGTTGCCCAAAAGTCGTTGCACTTGTGCGCTTAAGCAGATGCGCCACATTTTGAGAGCAAGAACTTTTTCGGGTGTCCGGGAACCAATGGCGCTAGGCTTGCCAAATAATTTTGATAGTCACGAAATCAAAGAAGGAAAAAAAACTATAAAAGGGAGCTCTAAAAAAATTCTACTGCTCACGGAGAATTTTAATAAAAAACTAAAATTTTGATACAGCACGAAGCTGTAAGTTGTCACAGAGGTTGAGTGAAAAGTCAAGGCTAAAAGATTACATAATTTTATTTTCGAACAAACACTGAGAAACAAGAAAGAAAGTCAGTCAAACCCGACTTCAATACACTCTGTACCTATGAAGTGCTGCGCCGTTTCGTCCGGTGCTGCCTGTAATTGATTGTTTTCCCTATAACTCGACTATCGTTCATCCGATCTTTACCATTTTTTTGGCGGATCGATAAATAATCCTGATTACAAAATATGCCCAGAAGGTACGAACCTTCTATCAATAAAACTGTGGGAGACATAACTGTTCGGGCCAGAACCCCTGCGCTTTGCCGCCCATGTAAAGTTTCTATAACTTTGCCAACCTATAATTAATGTCAATCAAATCAATGGCCATCTGCCATCGAGTTATATTTGTTTGCTGTGATACTCGCTCTTGTTATACATATTTCTTACTCGCCTGTTCTATATTTAGACATTGCAGCTGCGCAGTCGCTCTCTCAAGCTCACTCGCAGCAGCGCAGTCGCCAGCGACGCTTTGGTCGCATTAGAACATTTGTAAAGTGCAGGCGAGCGACACTTGCATACGAGAACTCATTTAAAAAAATTTTGTAAAATTATTTGCGCGCCGTGTTAATTTCATTTGGTTGGTTTTAATTCGGCCAATTGGGGAGGCAAACCAGTCTCTCCAATTTGCAGGGACGTGGCAAAAGTTGAATATAAACTTGATCTGCCTGTACGTAAAATAAGTTTTGTCCCATACTTATCGAACCTCTATCTCTCTGACCATTCGGACAGACAGACGGACAAACAGACGGACGGACATGGCAATATCGACTCGGCTGTTGATGCTGATCAAGAATATATATACTTTATAGGGTCGGAAATGCTTCCTTCTGGATGTTTCGGTCAGCAGCAGCAGTCGACAAAGAGAGAGAGAGAGTGTTAGAGCGAGCGCGAGTGTGAGCGCATACGCACAAACACATTGAAATATAGTATTTGTGTGCAGAGAAACAATCAAAAACAGTGACGAGCGAAGGGGCTGCGCTTGCTGCTGCTCCGACTAGCGCCGGTGACCGTATGCACTAGCTCCGACTTGCTCTGCTGATCGCAAGCAGCGAAAAACAAAATGACAAGGAAACGTTAACCGACAACTCCTGGCGCTTTTTGCTTTTAGTCAGAAATCAGTTCGACAGCGACTTCTGACTTTTCTCAGAGGCAGCAGCAAGTCAAAAGCAGAAAAACTGAAACTTATTGCAGTTTTTTAAACACTGGCACCCTCACAATATTGAGTTGCTCTTCTTCCACATGCAAGTCATCAGCGATTAACTGAAGTTCAATTAAAAATAGGATGGTGAAACTAACATTATTAGCTAGTTTTTAGTCGAAGTCAATAGTTAGCTAATTGTTGACAGTCATATCCAAACAGTTTTTATATCTATTGGAAGCATGAAGGGAAGTTGCAGTGTTACCAACCCCCAGCTAATTTAAAAATACCGAAAACTTTCATAGTCGGCGTAATTTGTTGTTAAGTCTGGTCACACTAGACCTACGTTTTAAGTTGACGAAATAAGTGGCGGCGAAAGCTTAATTACTTATGTCGGAAGTCCGTCTTGGCCTTCAGGGTTCGTTAAAATTCAAGTGTGCGTGGCACTCGAAAATAGTCCAACACAAATCAACCAATTAAAGAAGCCTATTGCAAAAAGCACCTTAAGATTGAGCATTAAGCTGAGCGTGGAGCGTTTGACTCACAAAATTTTGTGTATTACTCATAAATTTAGTACGAAATTAAATCGAAAAAACGACTTTTAAGGTTTTGAATATGAGAACAAACGTTCTTAAATTATACACTTTTCGTATGAAAAGTACAATTCAATTACAAAATATGTTGGATTGGGTACAAAATATACTAACAATGCAGACATCTAATAATGTTTGCAGCAGGACCTATCCTTCTTGGATACAATAAAAAGAGCCTATTTTAAGAACACATTGGAAATAGCTTTATGATTTTTTGGGTTTAAGAACATTCTGTTCTAATTTTATGTGCTCATATATTGTTCCGAGTATATCTTTAGATTTCAACTTAGATCTTAGAACTACCATGTCCGTCGGTCCTTCCATCAATCCGTCTGTATGAACATCTAGATCTCAGAGACTTAAAGAGTGAGAGTTCGGCATCCATTCACATGGTTAACATGCATATTTCAGAACGCCCGAGAATGTAGTTCATTTCAGATTAGCAGGAATCATGCTCCCGCCAAATTCTGTAGAGGTTCAAAACTAAACTGAAAAAATCACTTGTTTTCTTGAATTCATCATACATAAAAAGTTCCCCCTCACATTTAATCACTCAACATAGCTCGCTGTTGAGTAAACTCGGAGTCATACCAGCGAACGCTTCAATCGGTTGATTACGAGCCGATGTTGCAACATGTATTGTTCACATTCATTCATAAAACAAAACTCGCCGTTCAAAAAACTCAGCATCATACCAGCGAAGGCGACGTGAGATTGAGCAAATGTGGGCGATTTAGTATGCTTGCACGTTAATCAGCTTTCTTGCTCGTCCATACACACTGGTTCCTGTTGTATGGGGAGGGCGGCCAAAAATACCTCCAGTTGAGGAAGAGGCTTGAAACTTAACACAAAAATTTTATAAATTTATTGTAAGATGATGTATAACAAGAGAGGGAGCTGAAGTCGAGTGCCCCGACTCCAAAATACCCTGTTTCCTTCATTTTATGTGTTTTGGCAGCTGACGATGCTGTACCCCCGATTCAAAGAGCAAATTTGTTTCATTCACCAAAAATTTGCGCGTATGCTTCAGCCTAAACAATTTTGTTACTTTGTTATTTGCTTCTGCAGCTTCATCAAAAAGCTATCCTAACGACACTTAGCAATTTTGGATGAAATCAGGACCACGTAATAATACCTTATGAACCGAAGGAGCAAGGTAGTACCAAGGTATACTGATCAGAAGTTTTGCAGTTTCTAAAGCATAGTCTCCGAATTTTGCGGGATTGCAAAGTTTTTGAGCATCTGATAACAAGTCCTTGTCAAGGCCGTTATATTGGCAGTCATATCAGGATATAATTTTTTCGCAGGCTTTCTTTTATTTTGGAACCACAAACACATCTTTCTGGTTCTCACCGTTAGGCTGGCGGTGCTAAAAACGCCAGAGCAAACTCTCTCTTTTTCCCTTTCCATTTGTGTCAGCAGCGCAATCAGCAGCACTATTTCAGCCCCCGACAGAAACTCATAAAAGGTAATTTTAGCTCATACTAATCAATTATTGTTGAGCCGAACAAACAGGTACCCGAATAGATTTGTTTGAAAGCAAAACTTAATATACTTAAAGCGCCAACAAGGTTCGATTGCCATTGAATGATTTAAACTCAACAGCGAACTTATTTGTGTGTTCAAAACTGATCGGTTGAACGCATGTTTATTTGGGTGTTGATTATTTATGAACGTTTTGCAATCACACGAAGCCGTTCTCTGACTCAGATCAAGCTTGATTTTAATTTTTCCATGCCCTCTTAAAGTTTTAAGTCACATTAATAGTCGCAATATCTAGATAATCTCTGAAATTTTTATAAAGATCGGATAATAAATAGCTGAGTTATTAGAACTAGAATAAAAGAATAGAAGATGTTCTTTCATATATTAGGGTTCAGCCTGTGGATTCTGTTAATAAAAAATCTTTGTATACTTTTCGGTTTTTCTCTTAGGAACAGAAATGTTGTCTTTTATTTGATTGGATTGCCAACTTACTGTTAATATGTTACCGTTAATGTTAAAGCTCTGTTAATTAACATAATTGAATGCTATTAAACATTCCCTCTTCTGATTAATGGGTATATCGAAATGGTGTGGGCCGATTTGAACCTACGCGTTGGTTTTTTTTTTAAATTATTGCAATGTATTTTATAGAAAAATCTGCACAATTTTTAAGACGATCCAAAAATCGACCAAGTCTGTAGTTTTTTTCTTGTAAGAAAAGTCAAATTTCGCCAAAAGTAATCGGAAGACCAATGTGGATAAGATATAATTTCAATAGCTTATACCTATACAGCACAAACCAATGGGATTTAGTAGAGCTATTTTTCAATGGTTTCGCTGGAAGGGAACCATTCATATTAGACTGCCCCTCCACCAGGTAGATGTCCCTGTTCCCTGTCTTTCTCGAAAAACGCACAATTTGTAAAGCTCCGAAACCAGATTGGCCATTTGATGAGTCTCAACGACTATTTTTCAACGACTATTTGCAAAAGAAAACTCATAAATTTTAATATAATGTCACGGAGAATTTTTTTATTAAAAACGAAACAAAGCTTAGTTGTATGTTACAGTGGGTTCAAGTTGTACTGAGCCTCTATAGCCAAGCCTTGTTGAATTTTGATTCCATTTCCATTTCAAAAGGGGATGAGATTAATGCCACATTCGATGAAAACTTATGACTTCTTCAACTGCAGTCTACAGTTCGATGGTGGACTGAGCTTTTAGCAAAACCTTGGCGCTTGCTTCTAGTTTGTTCTTCTCCCACTCGGACAATTGGGGTTGGATAATGCCAATGATGCCAGATTTATTGATGAGGCAGGGTAAGGATAGAAAGACCTCTTGTTCAATGCCGCAGAAGCCCTCAGCATTGGTGGTCACCGATACGATGCGATTGCTATTCTCAAAAATAGCCGAGACAATATCAGCAACAGTTAGACCAATGGCCCAGTTTGTATACCCCTTGACTCTGGTCACCTTGGAGGCCGCATCTACCACATCTTTGTTAATCTGCGAGAACTTCAGTGGATCCTCATCAGTGCCAATGGTGGGCAGTAGCGTTTGCAGCCTCACACCGCCTACGCTGACCGAGGACCAAAGCGGCACAGCGCTGATGCCATGCTCACCGATCACATATCCGTGGACTGATCGCGGCGAGACACGCAACATCCGCGCAATGAAGACTCGGAAACGGGATGTGTCCAAATGACAGCCAGTACTTAAAATGCGCTCGTTGGGTAGATTGGTCACCTGACGGGCCACCCAGGTCATCACATCTGCGGGATTGGAGACAATAATGAAAGTGGCCTTGGGGCTGAATTCAACTAGTTTAGGCATCACCGATTTAATAATGTCCGCTGACTTCTGAGCTACATCCAGGCGGGTCTGAGTACCGGTGGGTCGAGCACCGGCTGCCACCACTACCACGCGCGAGTCCTTCGTCTTCTCCAGATTAGCACATGACTCTATATGTGCATTATTTAAGAATATCGAACCGTGTACCAAGTCCAAGCTCTCAGCCTCGGACAACTTTGCATTTTTGTCGTAGAGCACCAATTGGTTGGTGATTCGCTGGGTGAGGAGAGACGCGGCACAGCTCATGCCCACAGCTCCCGTACCCACAATGCTCACCTTTCGGCCTGGCTCGGTGTCGTGGGAGTTGACAGTTTTGTAGAGGCAGCCGCGAAATGTGTTCATCTGTTTTTCATGTTCCTCTTTAGCCAATTTATCGCACTTTTTCTTTAGCTCGGCCTCTTTCGCTAATTTCTCACACTTTTTCCTTAGCTCTGCCTCTTGTTCGTCGTCGGACTTATTTTGCTCCTCTTCTGGCGCCTCTTTCTTGCTTTCGTCTTCCTCTTCGCCTTTCTTCGCTTGATCCATCTTCTTCAGTTCGGCACATTTTATTCGCAGTGCCTGCATTTTGCACTTTTCTTTTAGCTTGCTGGAACTCATTTTGTTGTTGCCGTTCTTTTGTCCATTTTCTTCACCCTGCGAGTTTTTTTCACATTTTTGCTTTTGCTCTAGCTCATCGCACTTTTTCTTTTGGGCCCTTTCTGCGCATTTCTTTTTTAGAGCTTCCTCCTCCTTTTTCTTCTTCTGAACTGCACATTTCTTCTTTAGGGCTTGCTCTTTACATTTCTTTTTCAGTGCTTGTTCTTGCACTTTTCTTTAAGTTTTTTGTCGTTCTTTTTTGCTATGGTCCTTCTTTCTTCCTTTTGCCTTTCTTTTTGCGAGCGGTTTTTAGATTTTTGCTTTTGTGCTAATTTATCGCACTTTTTCTTTTGGGCTCTTTCTGCGCATTTCTTTTTAGAGCTTCCTCTTCGTTTTGTTTTTATGCTCGCACATTTCTTCTTTTAGTGCTAGTTCCTTGCACTTCTCTTCGAGGTTTTTGTCGTTCTTATTTCCTTTGCTCTTTTTCTTTCCTTTGCCTTTTCCTCTGTGCGAGCTTTCTACATTCGTGTATGAGGGCCATTTCTGCGCACTTCTCTTTAAGAGCTGTTATTTTCTTTAAGTTTCTTCCTTCTTTTTTCTTATGATCTGCACATTTCTTCTTTAGGCTTGCTCTTTACATTTCTACTTTAGAGCTTGTTCCTTGCACTTCTGCTTGAGCTTTTGTCGTTCTTCTTCTTTGCCCTTCTTTTCCTTTACCCTTTTTCTTTCCTTTTCCCTTATTCTTTCCTTTGGCTTTCTTCTTTTGAGAGCTTATCATTTCTGTTTTTGCTCCAGTTCTTCTACACTTTTGGGTCTTTTTGCGCCTTTCTTTTTAGAAGCTTCCTCTCCTTCTCTCTCCTCCTGAACGCACATTTCTTTTGAGGCTTGCTCTTGCATTTCTTCTTAAGTGCTTGTTCCTTGCACTTCTTCTTTTAGCTTTTTGTCGCTCTTCTGTCCTTTTTGCCCTTTTTCTTTCTTTTTCCTTTTTCTTCCTTTTTTTCCCCCTTTTCCCTTTTACCGCGCGCCCTCTTTTCTCTCGCCTTCCTTCTTTTTCTTCTTTCTTTTTTTCTTTTTCCTTTTCTTTCCTTTTCTTTTCTTTTTTTCTTTAACTTCTTTTTTTCTTATCACATTTCTGTTTTTCTTCCACTTTTTCTTGCACTTTTCTTTTTCTCTTGTCTTTCCTTTTCCTGCGAGCTTCTTCCTTTCTTTCCTTCTCCTTCCTCCTTTTCTTTCTGATCTGCACATTTCTTTTTTAGGGCTTGCTCCTTTCTTTCTTTTAATGGCTTGTTCCTTTACTTCTCTTTTTAGCTTTTTGTCGCTCTTCTGTCCTTTGCCCTTTTCTTTCCTTTTCCCTTATTCTTTCCTTTGCCTTTCTTCGCGAGAGCTTATACATTTCTGTTTTTGTTCCAGTTCTTCGCACTTTTTCTTTTGGGCTCTCTGCGCACTTCTTTGAGCCTCCTCGTCCTGTTTCTTTAGGTCTGCGCATTTCTTCCTTAGTGCTTGTTCTTTGCATTTCTTCTTAAGAGCTTGTTCCTTGCACTTCTCCTTGAGCTTTTTGCCGTTTTTCTTTCCTTTGCCCTTTTCTTTCCTTCGCCTTTCTTCTGCGAGCTTATCACACTTCTCTTTTTGCTTTAGTTCTTCGCACTTTTTCTTTTGGTCCCTCTCAGCGCATTTCTTTTAAGAGCTTTTCTCTCCTTTGTTCTTCTTATGCTCCGCACATTTCTTCTTAAGTGCTTGTTCTTTGCACTTTTCTTTGAGCTTTTGTCGTTCTTTTCTACGTCCTTTTTCCTTCGCCTTTCTTCTGCGAGAGCTTATCACATTTCTGTTTTTGCTCCAGTTCTTCGCATTTTTTCTCTTGGGCTCTTTCTCGCACTTCTTTTTAGAGCTTCCTCCTGGTTTTTTCTTATTCTGGTCTGCACATTTCTTCTTTAGAGCTTGCTCTTTGCATTTTCTTCTTAAGTGCTTGTTCCTTGCATTTTTCCTTGAGCTTTTTGTCGTTCTTCTGTCCTTTGCCCTTTTTCTTACCTTTTTCCTTTATTCTTTTCGTCGCCTTTTCTTATCACATTTCTGTTTTGCTCCAGTTCTTCACACTTTTCTTTTGGGCTCTTTCTGCGCACTTCTTTTTTAAGAGCCTCCTCGTCCTGTTTTTAGGTCTGCACATTTCTTCCTTAGAGCTTGCTCTTTACATTTCTTCTTAAGTGCTTGTTTCTTGCACTTTCCTTGAGCTTTTGCCGTTCTTCTTTCCTTTGCCCTTTGTCTTTCCATCACCTTTCTTCTGCGAGAGCTTATCACACTTCTCTTTGCTTTAATTCTTCGCACTTTTTCTTTTGGTCCCTCCCAGCGCATTTCTTTTTAAGAGCTTTCTCTCTTTTTTCTTCTTATCTCCGCATTTTCTTAAGTTCTTGTTCTTTGCACTTTTCTTTGAGTTTTGTCGTTCTTATCTTCGTCCTGTTTCCCTTCGCCTTTCTTCTGCGAGAGCTTATCGCATTTCTATTTTGCTCCAGTTCTTCGCACTTTTTTCTCTTGGGCTCTTTCTGCGCACTTCTTTTTAGAGCTTCCTCCTGGTCCTCTTAGTTTGTCTGCACATTTCTTCTTTAGAGCTTGCTCTTTGCATTTCTTTTTAAGTGCTTGTTCCTTGCATTTCTCCTTGAGCTTTTTGTCGTTCTTCTGTCCTTTGCCCTTTTTCTTACCTTTTCCTTATCTTTCGCCTTTTTTCTTATCACATTTCTTTTTGCTCCAGTTCTTCGCACTTTTTCTTTTGGGCTCTCTCTGCACACTTCTTTTTAGAGCCTCCTCGTCCTTTTTCTTTGGTCCGCACATTTCTTCTTACTTGCTCCCCACATTTCTCTTAGTGCTTGTTCCTTGCACTTTTCTTTGAGCTTTTTCGATTCTTCTTTCCTTTGCCCCTTTTTCTTTCCTTCGCCTTTCTTCTGCGAGAGCTTATCATTTCTCTTTCTGCTCTAATTCTTTACATTTGCTTTCTTTTGGTCCCTCTCAGAGCATTTTTTTCTTTTTGAGCTTTCTCCTTTGTTCTTCTTATGATCCACATTTCTTTTCCAAGTGCTTATTCTTTGCACTTTTCTTTGAGCTTTTTTGTTCGTTATCTTCGTCCTTTTTTTCCCTTCGCCTTTCTTCTGCGAATGCTCATCACTTTTCTGTTTTGTGCTTCAGTTCTTCGCACTTTCTTCTTGGGCTCTTTCTGCGCACTTTTTTAGAGCCTCCTCGTCCTTTTTCTTTAGCTCTGCACATTTCTTCCTTAGAGCTTGCTCTTTACATTTCTTCTTAAGTGCTTGTTCTTTGCATTTCTCCTTGAGCTTTTTGTCGTTCTTCTTTGCTTTGCCCTTTTTCTTTCCTTTTCCTTTTTCTTTTCGTCGCCTTTCTTCTCCGAATCACTTTTCTGATTTTCCTCCTGTTCTTCGGACTTTTTCTCTTGGGCTCTCTCTCCACTTCTTTTTTGAGCCTCAGTTTTCTTTAGGTCTGCGCATTTCTTCCTTAAGGCGTACTCTTTGCATCGCTTCTTTAGTGCTTGCAGCTTACAATTTTGCTTGATTCTTTTAAGTCCTTTAGCATTTCCTCTTGATGTTTTCCTTTGTTGCTTTTTTTGAGAATTTCTCACATTTCTTATTAAGAGCTGCCTTTTGCACGATTCCGCAGCTGTTCGTCTTTTTTAGGATCCTTGGTTTTCCCACCAGCAGCTTTAGGATCCTTGGTTTTCCCAGCAGCTTTGCACAACTCCCAGAATCACCTTCCTACGGCATTTCTCCTTGATCTGTTCCCTGGGCATTCTTTGTTTTGCTCCAATTTCTTCTGATCCGCTTCACTAAGCTTCTGCCTCACTTCATAGAAATCACGCCATTCGTCCTCCATACAGCTCTCTCTAGCTTCTGGGCAAATATCGACTTTTTGTTTCTCCTGGCTGTGACTGTTTACTACGGTTTTGCTTGATCCCTCACATGTTTGCTCAATGGACTCTACTTTTGGACTTGCCATCCTGCTTGACGCATTCTTCTAGAGATTTTTCTCAGTTTCATTATTTTGATTATTGGGTTTCTGGTTCTCATTCTGTTCCTTCATTTCCCCATCCTTGTTCTCCCACAGTCTTGACCCTTCTTTAGCTCTTGTTGATTTTCATCAGATGGTTCTTTCGACTTTTTCTCTGCCTTTTGGGGCTGGTCGTCTTTTTGGCACCCTTCTCCTTACATTTTGTGATCATAGCTTCCGCCTTTTTCTGCTTTGGCCCGCGCACATTTCCGCTTCAGTTCCTTCGTTTTGCATACCTTTTTCATCTCCTCTTGGGTACCGCTCTTGCGAATACCCGTCACTACAATCCATCAAACTATGCATAGCCTTTTTCTCCTTCTTATCCATGCACTTGACACCCTCCAAACGTTTTCGTTCGATCTTTTACACATTTCATGACATTTGCTTCAAATTTGGCTGCCTCCTCCTTGGCCTTCTTTCGCCTGTTGGCCAGGCGGCGCTTTCTTCTCAGCCTTGGCCCGTTGCTTTTGGTATTCCTCGCAGCTCATTTCTGGTGGCTTATCCGCAAATGTGCGCAGCTGACATCGGATCAGCAGCATCGGAGCCAGCGAGTGCACCCAATCGGAGAGAATGCATCGCGTATGCAGACTGCAGAACTGCGTTAGATAGCAGCCAATAAATCTTCTCATGGACATTGTTAATGGTTAATGGTAAAGAAAAAAAATTTTGGTATGCCGACGAAATTTAGAATGTCAAATTTTGGTAAAAATTTTGTTGATACTAAAAATATTCCGAATTGTGAAACATGAAGTAGAATCAGAGACTTAAAACTAACTGAACAAACTACTTGAAGTAAAATCCATATCAACTAGATGAAAGAAAATACAGTGAAATAATTGAATTAGAAAAATGTACTTTTTTATAGAAGTGGATGAATTCTTTTGATTTATTCTCTTAAGAAGTTTCAAAATAATATGTGATAATAGAAGTAAACCGAAACCTTATATACAGGCATGTTCTCAATTTATTATTAGTAATAATAAACGCAATTCCCTTTCCGTTTTGGATTTGCTGTACTCAATTCGAATGAAATTGTTTACGTTTTACTTTTGGTTTACTCCCGACGAAAAAGGTGGAAAATGGAACATACGGACACGAGAGGCTGACTTTTACGTTTGCCTCTTGTTTTGTGCCACTATCAATTTTGCAGACATTGAACAAAATTTATTTTAAATTCAGTTAATGACTCCAATGCAATTCAAATTACTCACTCAGTTCTAAATTGATCGCAAAACTCAGGAAAATTAATTTTACCGTTTGGCACTGTACAGTGATAATTTGTATCAATGTTGCGTATTCCGTGACCAAAAAGTTGCAGTGGAAGTGGAATAGAAATGTTTGATAATGCAGAGAAGCCCTGCCCTCAGCGATTTAAGCAATCACGCAATAAAATACAGCCACAAAGTTGCTCCGCAATTATACTGCCCTTCTGTTCGATCTTGGTGCCCTCCCTACTTTAAACGTAGCCGTTTCAGATATACCAATACCAAAAAGTTTTTAAAAATAACCTCATAGATTATAAATAAACCCATACATATTATTTTCAATGTGAACCGCAAACTGTTTTTCAAGAGAGGACTCTAGCTCTTGTACTCTTTACTGAGCCCGTAGAAAATATCGGTTTGACAAGAGTTAAGGTAAAAAGTACTTTACAGCCTTAAAGTTGTATTCTCCCTTGCAACAAGAGTCTCAAGACGCGTAGGCTCACTACGCTGAGACTGGGAACTTCTTCTTTTTCCTCATTTACCGTTAAGCCCATGAGTTTTGATTTTCCATCTGTGAAAACCCTGTTTACTTTCGCCCCGTTCAGATTTGCCGATAATGTCAATGTCATCAGCATATGCAAATAACATTACATCTTTATAAAAGATGGTTGCGATCTATATAACATTTGGTCACTGGCGCAGTATATGCTCCATCAGCAGATTAAGAAGTTACACGTAAGGTGTCTTCTAATACCTCTTCGCAAAGGCTCAGAAGAGGTTCTTTCCTATTTTGACGGGCTTTGTATTGTTTCTCAACGTCATCATGCAAAATCGAACACGTACTTTGCTGGGCCACAAAAGTAGACAGGGCTTCAAGAACTTTGACCTTATCGGTGTGTCGAAAGCGGCTTTATAATCAACAAAAAGATGGTAGGTTTTGATTTTTCGTCTCATGGGTTTTTCTCAGTATTTGTCTCAAAATGAATATTTGGTCTGCGAGTTGGGATTAACCAGGTCTAAATCCATACTCATAAGGTTCCATCAGTTCGATCGTTCTCAGCTTTAGACTTTCACATAAGATACGCGACGGCCTTATATGCAATGGGGAGGGACCAGTCCCGCGGAGGTGGCGTAGATTGCAGGTTCTCTTTTTTAGGTATTGGGCAGAGAACACCTAGGCTCAATCTTTGGGCGCCTCTCTTCGGACCATATGCCGCATAGGAGTTGGTGCATGCACCTTACCAACTCCTCGCCGCCAGCTTGAACAATTCCAGCGGGCAGCTCATCAGCTTCAGCTGATTTGTTATCTATTTCTATATCATCATTGATGGTTCCACTACTTCTCGAGGGCATCGTTGTGTTCGTCATCGTCTCCCCAGCAGGTTGGAGAAATAGTTTCTGTGTGGGTATGACAAGATTTTCAGCTTCGTCCGCCCTGAGTGGGCTCCGGGCTTATTCTCGCCCTTTTCGTCTCCTATGCCGACATCGCTCCTCGACTGCTTTGCATTTGGCCTTCTCCCGACTTTGCAGAGTTCTCCTGTAAGGCAGCGTCTTACTCTATAAGGGCAGGCGGCTCTCATCATCATGCCATGACTATTTTCAGGACGTCTTGTCTGTTGTTGGGGCGTGAGCACAGACAGGAGGCTAATGTTCTAAATATTTTGCCTTTAAGGGTCTGAGCACGACTAGTCGTTGTTATGGTGTGAAGCTGATGACGCGAGCGACCCGGTCTTCCACAAGAAAGCAGCCACACCCAAACTCGTAATGTGGTAGCATGTCCGCTTGAGTAGATCTCCGGGGCCGTTGGTTGTTGATGTTTCTCAACGTATTCCCTTGTCTAGTCAACCCGCACTCCTGGAGTATGGTAACGTCTGATGAGTGTATCTTTCGATGACTTTTAACTGCTTATCAGCACCCTCCTGTTGAGTGCGACGTTCAATTATATCATCAAATCGTGGTCCTTAAAACGTTTGAGTCGTCATCGAGGTCGTCATCATTTTTTTAGTTTTCATTGGCGGATGAATTAGACCAGGAATCAAGTTGTAAGCCCGAAGTAACGCCACCCTATTTGTCCCAACTGCGGATGCATCGCTCTGTTACCAGGAGCTACCAGCGGGAAGGTGTACGTCGACTTGAGACCCAGTAAGCCAGATTACGACGCTCCGGGTACACCCCATGTTACGCCGCCAGCAACTTTCACTCCTTACGCCTTCAAAGAAGCCCATTGCATGCTTCTGGGCCCAGTTCAAAATTTGAAGTTTCGAATCCGAGCATTCAAATGCTATATCTTTCCTTAAAAAAACCTAAAATTGTTTGGTTTTAGTTTATTTTGAAGTTAAGGAGTAGTACTTTGTGTAAAAGTAGCTAAAACAAAAGATGGTTCCCTCACAAAAAGCGTCTAAGCTAAGGTAAAATAGGCATTTTATGCAAATTTAAACTCAAACTACAAAATATCTACCATTTCCGAAAACAGATTCAGTACTTAGCACACAAAAATCATGTGGAATCATTACGAACACTTCCATATACCTAAAAATGCATTGCAATAGACAAGCTAAGCTAAAGTAAATCTGTAATTCCCATAAAGATATCAAGGATCATTACCCCCTTTATGTGATATATTCGCACCTCTTCGCAAACCGTCTCCAGCCAAAAAGAATAAGCAAATAATTGCGCCAAATATTGTTGGCTCCAGACAGCTCAGAAAAAGGGACTGTCAAAATATTGAGTTGTGCTATGTTTTTGGGCGAAATAATGATTTACCACACACACACACACACACCTATGCTCCTATGTACTTTACTTCTCCATGTCTATCTTTGCTCTGGGTTATGAATTTTATGCCACACCAATGAGAGATATCTTGGAGGCGGCCAAGGCTCAAGCTTGAGGTGCTGGTCTCCTCACATGTATATATTTGGACAATGTTGACAGCTTGGGACGGGGGACGATGCGTATTGGTTTCATTTCGTATAGATTGTAAACGACAAATTTACAGACGCCTCCTGGAGTGATCAACCTTCCAACAGCAGCCATCCGTTTAAAATTATTAACGTATGAGTGAAGAGAGAAGAGAAGACTGCATGACATATAAACAAAGTCGTGAACGTTTCCCTGGTTGACTGGGACTTTCGCCTGCTGTCATGTGTCCTCGCCGCTCTCTCCTTTTTCGGGGTCAGAGGAATGGTTTCCTATTTCCACACTGGGCAGAAGGCCCGGTAAGAACGATTGTTGTTGTTGTGTGCGACCAAACCGAGTTTGGCGTATCAGTGGGGCCGAAGAGCTGCGTTGCTCCTGGATGTAAGAATTCGAGCTGCAAATTGGGCAAACTGATGAACAGAGGACAGAAGTTGATAAGCCAGTGAAATGTTAAAGAGCTTTGATAATAGTTTCCTTTCTTATTTTTCCCGTAAGTCCAAAAACAAATTTCCCCGAAAAACTTTTGCCTTTAATTTTAAAAACTTTTGCGCACCAAAATAGAATATCCTAAAAATATACAAAACCGGCACAAACAATTCCGAACACAGAATTCCGCGTTTTGGACAAACGTCAAACGTCAGAGGCGAAAAATCAAAGCATACTTTTCAACGTAAAGCGCAACCGCTAAACTGCCCAACCGTCCGTCCGGGCATGGGCATCAGGCGTCCATTCAACCAGCCACATAGTTTAAGCAAACTTTTTTGTTTCAGCCCAGAGCAGGCACAACAATAACAAAACAGCCCACTATTACATTAAAACGGAAAAATAGTGCAAAAATTTCTCACGACTTTTCAACTTTTCTCTCTGCGTTTTTCCCCCTTTTTTTGTGTGTTGCTATGTCTTCCCTTTGGTACGCGAAACCGATTTAATGCCATACATTTTTGTGCCGGATAGCCAGAGCTTATACAAAAACACATGACGACGCTCGGTACAACTAATAATGTGTAATCATTCTAAAGTGCCGCATTCCTCACCCATTTGAGGATTATTTGCGCCATACTACAGGGCTAGAGTGCACGTCAAATTAGAAGTACGAGTTTTCTCCTCCCCCCTAACTTTGGGTAAAAATTAAAATACTTTTCAAAACTAATTAAAATTGTGTTGCATACTTTTAGAAGACGCAGTCCTTTTTTCCTCAACCAAATACTGCATCGTTGTGATGACCCTTGAGCCGAGCGAAACTGATCTAGGTCTTGGGCTTTTTTGATACTCTGGGCATAACCAGTGTTCGACTTCAACTAGATTACGGTGGACTGAGCAAACTTTAAGCCACATTTTCTTATTTTCCTTTTCTCATGGATGTAACGCAGTTGGACAGACACATTTTGGCTAATGATTATTTGAAAATGTGAGAAGACAGCAAGAAATCATTGAAAGGCTTATTTTATTTTTAAATAATACTATATAAATAAAAAAGACTACAACTAAAAATCTGTGACTAAATAACGTTCTGTACTTATGTACCTTTTGAAAATGAGAGTATAAAGGGAATCAGGAAGTTGTATCAATCTATGTAATAAGCCAGAACAAGAACATCCTTGATCAGCGACAGCAACCGAAGTTGATATATTCACTGTCCGTCTTTACATCGACCTGGTGGCCAAGCAAATAAATAATAAGCTTTGTAAACGAACACTGCAATATCGTTTCGGAGGGCACCCTCTGTCTACTATGAGGGTCGACTCTTTACTATGCAATACTAACTCACAATACCCATCATATTGCCGAGTTAGGTTAAGTTTAGTTATTTCCATTCATGTCAGAATGTTCTTCTTGAAGTACTTATAGCAATCCACTGGGCTATCATCGTTTTCTTGTTCAGTCATAGACAGAACGTCCAATACATGGTACTTGTGATGAGGAAGCGATTGAGGATATAAACAAAAATAGTTCTTCTCGAGCAGAGTTCCCGTATGATTTCTTTTTAAAGTCTTTTTAAATTTACACAGATTGTACAAGGAAGAAAGCAATAAAGGACGCTCTTATATATTCCGGATCAGCATTAACAGCCGAGTCGATAAGCCAAGTCCGTCTGTCTGTATGAATGAACAGATCTAAGAGATGCCGGATTTTATTTTAAATTTTGTCACCCCCTTATATTTCCCCATAAATTGGAAAAACAGCATATTTGTTTTGTGATTCGTGCCTTTAAAGGATTGATAAAAATCGGATGAATGTAATGTTATAAGCAAAAGAAACAACATAATGAGCATACCATACAACAGGTACAAAGTATATAGCAGTCAGGATTGACCACTACTCTTATTTGTTAGTTATTACAAATTGTCCTTATTCAGTTCGCCTTCTCAAATTATCTCACTCTCAATAGGACCATAGTCAATTGGAATAACTTGAAGTATACTTATTACCGACCGCTGCAAGAGGTCGATGATTTGATCCATATCGATTTATCTAATAAAAGTTTTCTTTGAATAAACTTTACGCAGTCACCCCCTCTCTGCTGTTGGCGCCAGCTTTGTGTTAAGCCATGCAAAAGCTTTACTCAAACTGGCGTTCGGACTCGGTCGTTCGCGGCGGATCCCTCTCTCTGGAAGACTTATATGAGCGCCGCCTTAATTACGACATCGCAAGATCGTGCTTTTGGGACCGACCCTTTAACGCAAAAGACTCGGGAGAAGTTTTATCGCCCGACTATCGATGATTGGCTGCACGAAGAAACCTCCGATAATGGAGGCTATAGGCTTCGCTTCGGGCCGGAACATGGTCATTAGTAGTACCTGATTTGGGCATTCGAACACAAGGCGACCCTGAAATTCCCCTGATCGTCAATTAACGAGAAGCCAGATTGATCACGTTGTGATAAGACGAACGGCACTCATCGAGTGTTCTGGACGTACGTGACCCTCCTTTTTTTTTTTTTTAAACTACCTTGTTGTAGCCAAGTGCGCACACACGGCTCAGTGTTGGCTTTTTTATGCACCGCACCAGTCTAATACACGCCAAAGGCGTGAACGTTGAAGCTGCAATCACATGGACATCCGACGACTATTCAAAACTCACCCAGCTGTGGGGAAGCCCCACACAAGCCTTCTGGTGTAGGCGAACAGTGGAAGCACATTTCACGCACTCTATGAGTACGGCTGCCAGAAGGAGATTCTCGAATTTGCCGAAAACTCCGGAAAGCGGTCATGGTACGACGACCGGTGCTGCCTACGGAAACTCTGCAGTCAGTAATGCGGGCTGTTAAGGAGCGGTGGGAGAAAAGGAGAGGGGAGAGCGCCTTTTCAGAAGGGAAAAAATATAGGCGGAAGGCGCGAGAAGTCAGTGCTGTTCGGAAAAAGTGAGATTCGAAAATTCTACCTTAATTTTGAGCCTTCTTAAAAGAGTTTAAGCCCAAGTCACACTATGCAAGGACGAGCAAGGAAATCTGGTAACAGAAGCGCAAGTGGCACTAGGCAAATGAAGGGAGTTGAGATGAACCCGCCTGACCATGATGTGGGTAGCCATAAAAAGTCTCAAAAAATGGTGAGCCCGCTGAATTGTTCAAGGCTGGCGGTGAGGGCTGGTAAGGTGCATGGTCTGTAGAAAGCATGACGGAAGATTTAAATCTGTCACATTATAATGTTTAAAAGAGACCCAGCAGTTTGCAATAACCATGGGACTAGTCTCCCCTCCCATTGCATAAAAAGGTTCTATCATAGGCAGGAGGAGCAAAAAGTATTGTCTTGTTTGCACGATTAGGCGTGAAAAAACACTTCGTTGAGTCACTCATTCACTCAGCGACACCGCCTCCCGACATCTGATTCAACTGTGGTGGGCTATTTCAGACCGCGTCCTTTTGTGGCTCATATGCAGGAAAGCATAGTATTTAGTGGCTCAGTTTTAGTACCAATCCTTTGGAATGTCATGTATGACGGCATCCTGCATTATCTCCACCTGAAGGCTGCTCTCTCAATAGCAGCGGCCGAGACCGTCAAACGGTTGTGATAGAAATATCGGGCCAAATAAGAAGAAGAAGGCTGCTTTCTTGTTGTCTCTGCCGATGATATAGCGCTGGTAACAGTTGCGAAGCAGCTACACCAGACCACTGAAAATTGCAGCTCCGCGATCGGCCGGATAATAATATGGCTATCGGAAAATGGGCTGGCGCTTACAGAGCACAAAACCGAGGCGGTCCTGATCAGTAGCAGATAGAAAGTGAAGAAGGCATGCGTTAGAGTGGGTTCAACCATTATTGAGGCCCAACCGTCTATACGATACTACTTGGGCATGGTTGATGCAGACTCTGCTTTAGACGGCGCGCCGCGCTGTCAGCGGCAAGGCGGAAGAAGTAGCCACCTCCATCACGCAGACTGATGGCTTCCGTATAAGGGGACCACAACAAAGGCAGAAATTAATTGCGAGCGTGGTCATCCAACGATCCCTCTCACGGGACGCCGATCTGGGCTTAAGCCATGGATAGACACAAAATCTGTATACAGACTCACGTTAAAGTCACAAGCTGCTTCTGCACTGTGTCGCCTCCACGATCTCTAGGGTGGCCATTTGGGCTTAAGCCATGGATGATGAAATCTTGCATACAGACTCTGCGTTAGAATCATAAACTGCTTCTGCACTGTGTCGGAAGAAGCGTCACAATCCCAATAGACCTGATGAGAGCTAAACGGAGAAGCGGGACTACTGGGGCAA
This sequence comes from Lordiphosa collinella, assembly GCA_018904265.1. Lineage (NCBI taxonomy): Eukaryota > Metazoa > Arthropoda > Insecta > Diptera > Drosophilidae > Lordiphosa > Lordiphosa collinella. Next base: position 120,104 of record JAEIFV010000265.1, read on the forward strand.
ATTGGCAGGACATACAGTAGCCAGAGTGACGTCCAAGTGGAGTCAAGGAACCAACGGACGTTGGACCCATCTACTAATACCAACACTGGAGCCCTGGCTTAGTCGACGTCATGGTCAGGTGGATTTATACCTATCGCAAATGCTACTTTAAAGCATATCTCCACCGGTTTAAGCATGAAAAAGACCCCTATTGCGACTACTGTGGAGACGGCACCGCTGAGGATGTGGAGCACGCGTTCTTTGCCTGCCCTCTTTATATGCCAGAACGCGATAAAGCCTCTAGACCTGGTAAATCCATCACAGATTCGATATTCACACTACGACAAATCATGGAGAAGTACCAAGAGAGAGAGATCGACACCCACCAGCTTTTTGTTAACTATAAAGCCGACTTTTGGTATACCAGTAAAGTAGGTTCGACTTTGCATGAAATAGGAAAAAACCTATCCGAGCCATTCGATACCAAAAGAGGTTTTAGGCAGGGGGACTTCTTTAATCTGTTGATGAAGTATATACTGCGCCAGTGCCCAACATGTTACTTGCATATGCCGAAGATATTGATATCATCGGCAATAGCGAATCTGTGGTAAGACAGGCGTTCTCAGAGATAGAGAAGAAGTCAAAACGTATGGGCTTAGCGGTAAATGAGGATAAGACGAAGTACCTACTATCAACGCGCATACAGTCTACACTTGGACAATCTGTTGCAATGTGAGAATACAATTTCAAGGTTGTCTACCTCGGAACGACGATAACTAGCGACAACAACATCAGTCTGGAAATCCTAAGAAGAATTACTCTTGCAAACCGATGTTACTACGGGCTCAGTAAGGAGTTCAAGAGCAGAGCCCTCGAAAAACGAAAATTGCGCTATAAAAGTCGCTTATCATCCCATTTCTACTATACTGCGCAGAAGCATGGACAATAACAACAGCGTATGAGGTGCTAATTGGCGTATTCGAGAGAAAAGTTCTTCGGAGGATTTATGGACCTTTAAAAGTTAGCGACGAATTTCGCATCCGAATGAATCACGTACTGTACGAGCTCTATGGGGACACTAAGCTTGTCAAGCGCATAAAACAACAGCGGCTGCGCTGGATAGGACATGTTACCCGTTTGGATGATAACGCTCCAGCAAAACGAGAGTTCAATCGAAATGCGAACGAGTTAGGGGGCACGCCCTAGCCGAGATGGGGCGACCAGGTGCAGAGAGATATTTCGAAGCTGGGTGTGCCGAAGACGAGTGGCGGGCATTAGTAGCAGTGAACAACTGATTCGACCTCCTTTTTATCTGACTTACACCAAGCTATCTACGAGTTCCCCAATTGTCCGACAGCCTAGTCTTCAGCAACTTGAACTTTTTCACCTACCTGGCTATCCTCGACCCGAAAAGAAAACATATTTATCTGTTCAAGAAGGAGAATCATCCAAAATATTCGGAATTTTCCACCATGGAATGAAAGCAGAATGATGATAAATAAATTTAAAGGACAGAGGGCAGTTTCAGGAGATGTAACCACGTTGTGGAAACACTGCTAGCTTCCTTGAAGAAGCGACTAGAAGGAGCTATTCGCTACCGAGTATAATAATTACTATCACATTCGCAAAAGTTTTGAGAAATAAAACCAGTTTTTCCAACCAATCTGCCCTTCAAGTCGGAAAACTTTTGACAATGCGGTGCATGGAAAGCATAGTAACCAAAATAAGTAGTTAAGTTTTCAGTTCGGGTAACAAATTTGTTTGGATTACTACCCTATTTCAGAATACCAAAGATTAGTCTTGCAAACTACCCATTACATACCGTCATCGGAATCGTTGCCATTGACCTCATCATCGTCATCTCCATCCGTTTGCGCCTCCTCGTCATTGCAATCAAAGCTGTAGTTATTAAGAAACAATTTTGTTAAAGCCTTTTTTTGCACTGTCTTCTCAATCCAACACACTTACCCATCCAGAAAGTTGAGCGAAGGCAACATCTTAAAGATCTTCTCACGATAATTTTCCACTTGGGTAGCATCGTTATTGAACAAGTCCAACACGACCAGATTTTTGAATTCCTCCAAAGGCTTTAATGTTTCCAGATCTTTAATCTTATTACCAGACAAATTTAGATATTGCAATTTGGGGCTGGTGGTCAAATAATTGAGGCCATTCGATATACGATTATCGGATAGTTCCAATTTCTTCAAATTGGGCAATTTGGGGAAACCCTTGAGTGTGGTAAGGCCCACATTGATCAAACTTAATGATTCCAAGGCGGTATATTCATCTGTAAGGCCAACAATGCTTGTACTTCGGCAATTGTCCAGATTCAACTCTGTGATCTGAAATAAGAGTGAAAATTTATTAATAAAGGGTAGCAACAAACAGATCTAAGAGTTGGTAAATGGCACAGGTATGAAATTTGGTATGTGGACTCCTTTAATATGCAGACAGATTAAGTATATTTTCCAGTTTTCCCACGCCCCCATCTGCTTCGCAGATTAAGAAAAACTCTTATCTCTAACTATATTGTAGTTGGATAGTTCAAATTTGTAATATAGAAAGTTATTAGCCTTATTTATTGACCCTGAAAGATTGATAACGATGAGATGAAAGATAATGGTATTATAGACAATCAAAAACTAGCAGAAAAATTAGCGAAATAGCGATGAATGAACTGCAAGGAGCATTTCTTGTTAATAATTACATTCAATATTAAACAGTTCTGACCAAACACAAAGGTCTTTGACAGTTACAGGGTATATTCTAGTCGACTTGGCCGATTTGTCTCCCTTTTGATCTCTCATTTGCCACCATTTTGTAAAAAAGTAGTGAAATTGGTCACACTAAACATCGATACCATTAAAAAAAAACAACCATAATTTATCGATAAGTACAAAAAATGCAGGCGCTAAACTAAATCGATCAAACGCCATAATGTCATCAAATGAAAAAAAAAAATTGGCGTCACAACAAACAATTTTTACCACCAAACAAACAAACGGCTAAAAACTGGCCCAGAAATCGTTTGTATCTGCTGCAAGCAAGCTCAAAAATGTGCGCAAAGAATAAAGTCTGATAACATGGCAGTCGAGTGGGTGGGAATGGTTATTCAGGGGAAGCCGGCAAAGCAACAACATGTTGGGCCGTGACGTAGTTACATAGTTGTTGCTTGCGTCTATGTGTTTGTTGTTGCGGTGGTCGTCTCTGAGATTGATTTCTGATTACCCAATTATGGCAGAAAGTCAGTTACGTTGCGTCTCTGTCTGTTTACCGCTATGTAGTTAAATGAGTGAGCAGCTTGGGCTTTGCTTTAATCTGTCTATGTGTATGTGGGTGTGTATGCGTCGCTGCCTTTCTATAGTGCAAGTGGCGTTGGGTGGGTGCTGCCTCTTGATTGAGTAGGCCTTGTGTGGCCAGAGAGCGCATGTTTATTAATCAGCCGCGGCGAGTGGCAAGGCACAGGTTTGTCTTTTTTTGTGCATTTCTTTTACTGCAAAAGCGGGAGCACACACACATACACTCACACTGGGCGGCCGGTTTTTAGTTAGTATGTGGCCTGGAGGCGGCGTAGGGTATTATGACTTTCGCAGTCAATTTGCCAGGGCCGGGCCTTGTTCCCTTGTTGAGAATGTGTCGATTATTTGTGCATACGTTTCTTTGGCCGGGCTGCCCCTTATGAATGTATGTAAGTGTGTGTGTGTTTGGTTCTTGCGTATGGATGATGCGCGCGCTATAATGCTGTTATAGATACATTTTGGTATCAAATAACCTGAAATTACAACATGCAACACACATACACTATCTCACACATACACACACAGCTGCAGTGTTGTTTGTCACATTTGAAGGCCGGCTGTGGGCTAAAATGCAAGTATATAGGGTGCAAATTGCGCTGCTTGTCTCTTAGGCGATCAGCAGGGATTTACATGATGCTTACACCTGCTCTTAATTTTTGAGTAAATGCAATTTTGAAAAAAAAGGCCAGGCGCACATGGTAACGCTGCTCTCTTTTTGTGTCTGTCACATCCACAGACACACAAACACACATATATGCATGTGTAGAATTTTATGGCGATCAATTTCTTTTTTTTTTAATACATTTTGTTGTTGACGCTGGATATCTTCTCTTTTATATGGCGTCGCCGATTTACATGATGGCGTAGTTTGTTGTTGTTGCACACTCTCACATACACACAGCCAAACGCATTGGACATGAAAAATTTGTGTAATCAGCAAAAAGCCATGTTTTTGCGCGTTTTTTTGGCTACCTTTTTTTTATGCCTCCCCGCCGCTTGAATATCAACAACAAAAACGAGCACTCTTACCAGGTTTGTCTTGCGAGCGCGTCGCTCCAATTCTATTCTTTTCTCCATTGTAATGCGGCGGCTTGGCTTGGGGCTTGAAGCTTACGAAGTTCTCCTCTGTAACAGCAAGTTTACACTTTTTTTGTAGTTAGTTACTTTAATTATTTGGTAAAATCTTTGATTTAAATTTTTTCACGGCGCACGTCCTAACCAAGCTCGCACAAATGAAATGCCAAAACAGAGCGACGGCGAATTCAGCGACGGCGAATTCGCGAAAGAGGGATAACGGAGGAATCGAGGAGAAGTCTAGCCTATCGTCTATCGATAGGCGGCGATAACTATCGTTACGCTTTAACTACATGGTATCTACGCAATGTCAAATGTGAGCGTCAATTAATGCTAATGGTGCAGAACTTTAAATTGTTTGCGTAGGTTACTAGAAGAAAATTGATTATTTATTTATGTCAATCAAGGCACACAATTGGGGGAAAATATGTAGTTATTAAAAAAAGAGCGCCGCTTGTATTTGTAATATTTCTTCAAAGTATATCGATATTTTGGCTAACCAGGGTTGCTTTTAAGCGTATCGTACACAACAGCTGATAAGAGAGGGAACATTTGAATTTGAATTTGAAATTAAATTTACTCAAAATAGCAAGGTCTGCTGTTGAAAGGTACTTGAGGCTCATATAATAGGTTAACAGGAAACATCTGGAGCTTTTTTCTAGTATTCTGAGATTAAAAATAGCCAGCGTGCTAGAAAAAAGGGCTATGATAAAACAATAGGTAGGTTATGAATCTGATGAGCTGTTGATACAAGAACGAACATTCGTGAACATTCTCTGCTCTTGATTCAAGAACAAGCAATCTTCTATTTAAGTACGTTTTGCACTCGATTCAAGAATTTTTCTACATGATTTGAGAATGGTTCGGACTTAGTTCAAGTATTGAAGCACTTGGATCAACAAACACGGTATCAAAAATGCATATTTGGATCTAGAATATTGCTCTTGAATCAATAGTTTTCATTCTAATCGAACTTTTGACATTAAACAATTTAAATCCAAGTTCTAGATCTCAATTTTTGCTCTGAGTTTATAACGAAGCTAATTTCAAGTGTAAATTGCTGATCACCTACCCATTGTGCACTTGTCTTCTCAAGTTAATAATTGCCGGCATGATGCAACTTCATTGCTCTCTTCTCCTTTTTCCGTCTATATATTATTCAGTAATTGTTCTGTCTGCATAGCGAGTCCAAATTTCAATTGTTTTCACTTGCTATTTTCTTACTCTGACTATATTTTCTCCAAGCGATACCAATCTCCGTCACTTTTGCTGACAATTTTTCAATTAAAACCTGTTTATGTTTGTCTTACTAATTGAAAATGTCAGTCCTAGTGCCAGGTGCGAATTCATTCCCTCTAACTGTTGTTGCTGTTCCTTCTGCTGTTGCTGTTACCTTTTGGCCTTTCACTTTGCCAGGGTGTGTGTGTTTTTTTAAGCTTTAATTAAACTTGAACCAAGTGCCAAATCAAATCACGCGTAAAGTCAATGAAACTAACATAAAACCGTCAGCACCATTTCCCAATTTTATTAGAAAATCGAGAGAGAATTTATGCGAAAGCGATTAGGGGCACATTAAATGCGAAATGCTGACGGAAATGTGGGGGTGGCGGCACGTGCGGGCGGCGGCTGTGGCTTGTGTAAATCATAAAACAGCGTCGCGCCTAAAAGCGGGCAACAAAATGCTCTCGCATGTGTTCGAGTGTGTCGTGTTGAGAGTGCTTAAAGGATTTCAGAGCCTATTTTAATGTCGCTAATGCAACAATTTCCAATGGACATAAAAATACTCCGAGTACGAGACATAAAATGCACAGCGGGACCAGCGGGACCCTGGACAGAATTTCCTATTCTTCTGGGAAGCACGAGCTCAGCACGCTGATTGTGAGTGGTGTCAATGTCTGATAATACATTTTGTTTTGCAGCTGGGAACGGCACACAATCAGTAAATTGTGTGTCGAAGTGGTTGGTGGGAAGCCAAATTGTGCGGGAAAATGTTTAAGAAACCATTTTGGTTTGTGATTTAAAGATTTTTAAAATTTCGGGGGGAACTTACGCTAATAATGACTCTGATGCAAGCCGATCGGAAATTATGTCGGGTTCGGTTAAGTGGTAAGTGAAAGTTATATACCATCGGTTCGGTTAATTACATGGATGCTTAAGCAAACCAAATCCTGCATTAGTACGCATAAGTATTCTATTCTCAATAGCCACAGAAACAAAAGGTCGTGAAGATTCTTGGGAATTCCCAAACCAAGAACAACTGTTGAAAATATGTAATTATGTAGGAGAATCACTACCAACTGAGGAATATTCTAAGTTCAGAAAGCTGACGCAATTCAAAACGCAACTAGCAAAGGGGAATGTTATATAATGACAAAGATATTTAGAAAGAGATGCTCAAAATCAGATTTGCTGGAAACACTGCAACCTGACTGCAACCACAAAGTTTGCTGTCCTTAAAGAGGTGGTTTGAGAGGCACAATCAAAAAATCTAGTACTCAACAAGGATTTCGTTCATGTTGCTGGATACTAAACAAACGAAAAAGTAAACAAAAAATTCCTGGCATAGATTTTTTTATATGAAGATTGACAGGAATTTTTTCTTTTCGTAGTGCTGGATACAGACCTTAACTTTAAACAGAGACACACAACACCACAAAGGAGAATGTAGATGTTTCAAGAGGGAACTTTATAACATTTTTCAACAAAATTTTTTTAATATCAACGAAACTCACCAATCTTGAAAGGTACTTATGGTAGTAGAAAAACCCTGGATGGGCTTGGTCTGATTGGCTAAGGTTTTTTTTGTAATTGACTGCTGAAGGTTTCATACTAAAATTGACTTTTTTGAAAAAGTCTTGTCTATATCTCATGTCTATATTTGGATTTTTACTTTTTTGTCTTCTGCTATTTTGTAGCTCTTAACCAGGCCTACAAAACACTTCTTTCGAACAGCTCAAAAAATAACGTCTTCATGCTCAAAATCACGGAAATAAAAACATTATCAAATTTTCGTGATTTTGAGCATGAAGGCGTTATAGTTAAGTGCTAATCATAGCTCGAAACAAACGTAGCACAAACTGTCTCTCTCTGAGCGGAACACTTTTTCTCGCACGTCATGTGTTTTCTGTTACGTGTGTTCGGCTGGGCAAAACAAACGAGTCGGTCATCCGACAACCTCCGACAGCAACTGTTTTGAGCAAGCACTCACTAAACAACTGTCTTCAAATGAGCAGAACACAATAAGTGTCTACGAAAAGTGTTTTTGTTTTGTTTTTGTTTTGTGCGTTTAGTAGGCTGATTGTATGTGTGACGCTCGTTATACAAAGAAACACACGGGCGCAACACGCAGTCACGCATACATACGCAAAAATCAGTTTGGAAGTTTGCTCTCGGCACAAGTGTCAGTGAATGACAGGAAAGAAACAGGAACGAAAAAAGGGTCTTTGCTCTGAGAGCAACAGAATTGAGCAAAAACAGAACTGAAACTGTCTTTCGCCTGCTTTGTTTCGTTGTGTCCGTAACCTAACTGTTTTTTGTTGACACGCTAAAAGTGTTAAGAGTTTTTTGCAAGCTCTGGTGCTAATCAAAAGAAGTGTTTTGTAAACCTGGCTAAGAGCTACAAAATAGCTTAAGACAGTAAAGTAAAATTCCAAATAGCTTTTGAGATATTGACCTGACTTTTTCAAAAATTTCATGAGTCAATTACAAAAAAAACCTAGTAGCATTCAAATTTGGCAGGTCTCGTTGGTATCAAAATGTTGTGGTGTACTGGCTGTGAGTTCAAAACCGATGGCTCTCCGTGCCGCGACACTAAAACTGTTTGGGAATTCCAAAGCAGCAAGTTTTTGCACACACGGGAGACAGCCAGAAAAGACAGATGATATCGATAACGAAAAAAATAACGATAACGATATCGGTACCGATAACGATAACGGTGTCGTTATCGATAACGGTACCGATAACGATAACGGTGCCGATAACGATGACGGTATCGATAACGATAACGTTATCAATAACGGTATCGATAATGATCACGATAAAAGTATCGATAACGTAATCGATAACGATAGCGAAATCAACTATACCCGTTACTCAGGGGTATTGGTGTTAAATAGCCTTTCCTTATGTTAATTAACAGAGCAACACATTAATGCTGATCATTTCAACATTATGTAAGCAATCAGCGCATGCGGCGCCAAAAAGTAAGCATGAACAAACAGATCTCAGATATGGTAAGAGATACAGGCTTCACATGTATGGGACATATGCTTCTTATACTTGCAGGCAGATCAAGCTTATTTTCAATTTTTGCCACGTATCTCCCACAGTTTTATAGATAGAAGGTTCGTACCTTCTGGACATATTTAGTAATCAGGATTATTTATCGATCTGCCAAAGGAATCGTAAAGATCGGATGAACGGTTGTCGAGTTATAAGGAAAACAAACAATTATGGGCAGCACCGGTCGCAACGGTGATGGGCAGCACTTCACAGGCACAGAGTATGTTATAGTCGAGCTTGACCGACTTTCTTTCTTGTTTTAAGATGACGAAGGCGTGAACATTACTGTGAATGAAGAGCGTTACCGCGCGATGATTTCAAACTTTTTTTTGCCCAAAATGGAAGAGCTGGACTTGGCTGACATGTGGTTTCAACAAGACGGTGCCAAATACCACACAGCAGGCAAACCAATGGCCCAATTGAAAAGCGAGTTCGGTGAACAGTTGATTTCACGTTTGGGGCCGGTCAATTGGCCGCCTAGATCGTGCGATATAACGCCTTTGGACTATTTTTTGTGGGGCTAGGTTAAGGCTTATGTCTTTAGCTGTTTGTTACCTTTGGTACAGACTACATATATTTCACACAATTTTCGCTGTCTCAACAGTTTATCCTAACATAGGCGAAATAATCTTATCCAGGCGCAGCCATCCGATACATTACTTCACTTCCATAAAAACTAAATATGTCTTATTCGGGGGTGTCCTGGAAATCTCTAGAGATTTTGTCTTCGGTTGGTTTGCAAATCGCTCGAAAAATCCGACGGTGTCCCAGAACATTAAATTCAAAAAAGTTTTAGCGGTGAATTTAGCAAAATCTCTAACCAAATCACTAGAGATTTGAAACCAACCGAAAGAGATTTCTAGGACACCGAGAATTGGTTTTGGGTTGGAATTTGTTTGGAAGAGATTTCTGGGACACCGCCGATTATGGTTGCACTACCAAGGGATAGTTAAGGCCTGTTCTCAGAGGGGTGAAGATTTGCGAACCAGAATCGCCATTTATTTATTTGGCATCCACTTTAATTTCCAGTGTGACCATATTTAACAGCTTTTATTTGGAATTTTAGTTGCAATTTGGGAAAATGAAATAGAAATTTCTCGCAGGATATTGAAAATGTGATAAGATCTTTTTTGAAAACACGCTAAGACCATCATTGCTCTGATTTTTCATTCTTTTTTCAATAAACGAAGTTGAAAAAATGTGTTGGGCCACCGAATAAATTCCTGTTTTAGCTGAATAAAAATGTTAGTTTTAAAAAGACGCTCTCCAAACTTATTTCATTAAACCATCCAACAAAGGATCTATTATTTAAATTTTTACAAGTTTTTCATTTCCCTTTAAGTTGCACCAACTTTTCACACCCACAAATTAAATTTGCACACTTAAAACACACACAAAACCAAAAAAAGTTGACCAAGTTAGCACTCTAACTTGTGGATTCTTTCATTTGAAATAAGCCTAACAAATTATGTTGGTTCGAGCAGTTTTATGGTGTCCCAAAAAACCAAAAAAAAAAAAAAAAAGTTTTTCTTTTTTTGGGTAATTTATAGCTCAACGCTTGGCAGTTTCGTGAAATATTTTTTCCCTCCGGCAAGTTCAAGCAGCTTGTAGCGAAAAAGCGGTAACCAATAAACGGAATTGAATTCGGGCCAAGGGGATGCCAAAAGCAATTGTCCTCAAATAAGCTGGCTAAAGTTTTTGGCCAGGTTTTAAGCAACAAATAAAATAAAATATTTCTAAGCTGCCTTTGCAAGTACAGTCACGCCAAGTGAACCAGACTTAACCCTCAAAACCTCAAGGCAACTCACAAAACAAATGGAATAATTAGCCAGCAAAAACTTGGCCAAAAACATGTGTGGCCCGCCAGCAGCATCAGCTCCATTAAGTTGTTAAATGGCGGAGCATTTGTGAAAACGTTACTTACTTGCAACAGTTTTAAAGCACCGCTACTCATCTTACGGGTCGGGCTTGAATGACCAGCAGACGTGCGGACTGGCCATCTGCCATGATGTGGCGGAAAATTTGTATTGAATGAGCGCATGTTTCGTTACATTTCGCCATATTTCACTTTGTTTCGTCCTAGATGAGGCCATTATTATCATCAGCGGCGTGCAGAAGAGAAGCCTCATCAGTTGTTGTTGTTGTTGTTGTTCTTTTCCTTGCTTATTATGTTATTTACATTTATTATTGATTCATAACAAATTGCCCAACATTGACTAACGAGCGGACATTGTGGCCAAAAGGTCAAAGTGTCGAATACGATTTTTTTTGTTGGACTTGATGAGCTGCTGCCTGAAATGCATGTAATTAAGAGCAGATTCATCTGAGTGAAAGGATACAGAGTATATTTCAGTCGATCTTGAGCAAATTTCTTACTTGTTTCGATATAAAAAAAACTTTGCACATTTGTTGATTAATGATGACCTCCCCCTGTTCCTTTTTATTTTGAACTGTATTCTCCATTTTTCCCACTTTACTGAGATTTATGAGCTGCGTATAGAAATATAAATCATGCTTAGTTAATATTATTAGGTGAAAACACTTTTTTCCTGGTGTTGGGGAAAATTAGGTTGAACTTTTATGACCCAATTTCGGACACTTTGTTAGAGCAGCATAAAGCTATATAAATTGCTAATTACCTGAGTGGCCGCCAGGTAAAATTGTGCTGGACACAAATTCTGTGGAGCAACTTTTATGGTGACAAAGCATTTTCCAATTTCATGAGGTGCTTAATTTTGTGTTATTTATGTGGTTTACAAAAAAAAAAAAATGTATAAAAATAATAAATAAATGGCTAAGGGAAAACACACCAAAAAAAAAAAAATACAAAAATGAAGAACAAGTGCAAAAAAACCAAAGCTTTGCAAAATGTTTATGTACATTGCCATGACAAGCACGACCACTCGAGTGGAATAAAGTGGCTTTGGTAGCAGACGAAAGGGAATAAAAATGAATTGGAGAAGAGAAAAATGTTATGATTAGGTGTGAACGAAGTAAAAATGCTCTAGGCTAGGTAGGAGACTGAATTCAACTGGAATTTAAATCCAGTAAAACAGCTAAATGAAGCGTTTTCAGAGCTACAAGTTCATATTCGTGTTAAAAAACCACCGCATTTTATGATTTTCCAGTTAGATAAACGCCGCCAATACCGCTTACACCACTGTCTATCATACTTAATACAAAGAGACACTGCAACTTCAGCTTAACTTATTTGATTAAGCCACGCAAATACTGCTTATAGCTTTTCACTGCACTAAATCCATTTAAAGTTAAAGGTATCAACCCAATTTTCAGTTATTGAAACACCGCATGTACTGCTTACACCGCTTTATAATGCACAAACTGTAACGGAATCACTGATTGTAAAGGGTAATTTTTTAGCTATTACCTTTTTGGCAACACTGGTTTAAACAGCTCACGCACGTTTCGTGTTTTGTTTCACTGTCAAACATCTTCAGTTTGGTCTATAATTTAACCATGAATCGTCTTACAAACGAACAACGCTTGCAAATTATTGAATTTTATTATCAAAATGCGTGCTCTGTTAAGAAAGTTCATCGCGCGCTTCTTCCATTTTATGGTCAGTTTAATCGACCCACTAAAGCGGCTATTCGGGCTATTGTGACTAAATTTCGCACCAAATTTACATAGTTGGACATTAAACCACCAACACGCTTACGTAGGGTGCGAACTGAAGAAATTATCGCAGCTATATCGGCCAGTGTTAATGATGACCATCAATTATCGATTCGTTGCCGTTCGCAGCAATTGGGCCTCTGTTACTCAACAACGGGGAAAATTTTGCGGAAGGATTTAGGTGTGAAGCCTTTCAAAATACAGCTGGTGCAAGAATTAAAGCCGAACGACCTACCACAACGTAGAATTTTTGGAGAATGGGTTCTTGGAAAGTTGGCCGAAGATCCACTTTTTTACCGAAAAATTGTGTTCAGCGACGAAGCTCATTTTTGCCTCAATGGGTACGTAAATAAGCAGAATTGTCGATTTTGGAGTGAATATCAGCCAGAAGCATTGCAAGAGCTACCAATGCATCCAGAAAAAGTCACAGTTTGGTGCGGTTTATGGGCTGGTGGCATCATTGGACCGTACTTCTTCAAAGATGATGCGAATCGTAACGTAACTGTGAATGGTGAGCGCTACCGTGAGATGATATCCAACTTTTTTTTGCCCAAAATGCAAGAGCTTGACTTGCATGACATGTGGTTTCAACAAGACGGTGCCACATGCCACACAGCACGCGCAACAATGGACTTATTGAGAGGCGAGTTCGGTGTACATTTTCTTTCACGTTCGGGACCGGTCAATTGGCCGCCTAGATCGAGCGATTTAAAGCCTTTAAACTATTTTTTGTGGGGCTATGTTTAAGCTCATGTCTATACAGACAAGCCCGCTTCAATTGACACATTGGAAGACCACATTGAAGCATTTATTTGTGAGATACCGGCCGAAATGTTGGAAAGAGTATGCCAAAATTGGACTAAGCGGATGGATCATTTGAGGCGCAGTCACGGTCGACATTTGCATGAAATAATCTTCAAACATTAAATTATATGGACCGTACTATCGATTCAAATAGCTATAGCTCTTAAAAAATTTCCCTTTATATACTTTTAAACAATTCTAAAAAGTTTTGTCAAAATCGGAGGATCATAGCATATACCTGGAGTACGAATGATCGGTCGAAAAATAAGCTCTAGTGAGAAAAACTTTGTTTTAAATGGAATCGCCTTCAAAAACTGTACATATTAGTTTGTTATGCTTTTCCACGACTCCACTAAGTTTGGTTGAAATCGGACATCTATAAAGTGTATCTCCCATAGAAAAGTAAGGTCCGAAAAGTAGTCTTATTTAGAAAATACTAACTTCAAGGGTATCAAACATCGGCCAAGCCGAAGTTAACTTTTCTCTATTCCTTATATAAACGTTACAAATTTCAAATGCTGAATGCTACTTATAGAAAATCTACACGAATCTATCCGCTCATCGTTGCTTTTTGGTTCCCTTTATTAATGTTTGTGGCAAAGCCGGCCGTGTGCTTGATAGTCGTATGCGCTAAGATGCTGACATCCCGAGACAAGGTTAGTAAGTTGTGAGTTTGAGTCCCAGACAAGGTAAGTGAAAAAAATAAATTTAAGTTGTACGTTTTTTAGAAGGAAGACTGCCCTCTCGTGCCCCTTCCTCCCCTCCATAACTTATACGCGGCATGTAGAAAAGCTACATTAACGTAATGTGTAGATAATCCTACAACGTGTAGAAAACCTATAATTTTATGTAGTTTTCACATGTTTTGATTTCTGTGTGTAGCCTTAACACCATATTAAATACAAAGTATCACCGCAAATTCTGCTTTTCTAATATGAGCAACACCTTGACTACCTCAATTAATGCTATTAGTTATAAGTAGACTGCACAATCGAAGTTAACGATTTTTTAATCAGCTGAGCATCGCAAATACCGCTTAAACTGCTATCAACGTTGTGAGCATTAGAAAATATAGCATTAACTTCATATTTAAAATCATATTTAATGCAAAGTACTAGGCAAATTCTGCTAATCCAATATAAACAACATCTTAGACACCGCAAGTTCTGCTTATAGCTAGCTTAAATCTTCACTAAAACCCTATTTAGTTGACAGAACCACTGAATTTAACAATTTTTCATAAAGCTAAGCACCGTTTTTTCCTATGAAACCACAATGATTCATATTTAGTCCAAAGTGGCATCGCAAATTCAGCTGGTTTAGTCTGATCTTCAAAATGAACACCGCAAATACTGCGATTAGCTAATCTTAGCACTTAATCCAAATTTGAAAAGTTACAACATAACTTAAGCTTCTGAAATATGATGAACACCGCTTACACCGCTTTATACAGCGTTAGCATAAATTTGTCCTGCCATAAATACACAATTCTTTAAACTGCCACCGCAAAATACAATTATGTAATTTATATGGTCAACACCTCGAACACCGCAAAATACTGCATACACCACTTATCAAATTTACGTATCAAAACTTTTGCAAATATACTATGTTTATTTATTACCAACAAAATGTTGCCAAAAATCATTGGTTGTTAACACATTACTCATTTTCCAAACATACGTTAAACACCCAACAACTGGCTACTCGACACAGAGAAGGTTAAAGAGAGTCTTTACAACTGCAAGACTTTAATATTTATTTATAGCAATTTTATACTCTAATTTGTAGCGGACCTCAAAAAGAGCATGACAGATGAGTGTAACGCGAAATCAAGATACATCTTCGCCAGCAGAGCTCTGGGGAATGTTACAGGTAAGCCGTCAAGCGGATCGGAAAGCTGCCGAAATGCCAGAACAGGCGAGCAATCTACGGCAGAAATTGACTTAACACATTGCATCACAGCATGCTTCTGAGACTCCGAAACAATTGTAAGCATTGCCTGATAAAGAAGTTGAGCTTCAGGTAAGGTTAAGATCTGCAGAAACGCCGGAGCAGGCGAGCAATCGACTTCAGCAATTAGCTATAAACATCGCATTCCAGAGAGCAGCTGAGACTGCGCAACAATCTCATTTGCGGCACGATAAACAAGTGGAGCGGAAGGCCAGGTTAAGATCTGCAGAAGCACCGAAGCAGCAGCAATTTCCTTTACAAAAGATTGGATACAGACAGTTGCTGAACTGTCCAAGAAGTGTCGAAATTTGGAAAAATTATATTTTAATTTTGATTATCTTAAAGACGGGTGGTGTAAACGGACCGGAAATTTTGCCAATTTCTCATATAAGTTTTGATTATGAAGAAGAAGATTTAGTAAACGACAACTGTAGTTGGTTGAATAGGAGGTGTATATCGAATGATCTAAAAAATCACGAAATATGCTTAATTTCCCTATGAGTTCAGATTATTGTGAAGATAAAGGGTGATAAAGATCACGCTTTAAAACGAGTTTACATAGTTAGATTATCAATCTGCTAAATGGCCCAAACTGGTCGCTGCTTGGCCTACTAGGAAATTTTAAGTACAGGCGTCAAAATAACAAAGATTTTTAATTTTAAACTAAGCTTTATAAATAAAACACTAAAATGATATATGTAAAACACTTACAAGAATGGCTAACGGCATTGCCAAGCCAAATAATTTTGAAATAAATACTAAAAAAAAATACTAGTTAGATTATAAAGAAGATTTGATAGAAAGTCCATTTTTAAATAAACTTCGACCCTTTGTTTTAAATTGTAAATACTAAAGGGTTCGTATTTTATAACCTAAACACCGCCCTTTACCATCCTGTTACAAAAATGTCCAAAATCTCTCTCTGGGCCACACCAACCCCAAAACAATTTTACTGTCGCTGATATAAAAAATCGTACCAATAGTTTTGCCTTGGCATTTTCCCCGTTTTCCTATTTTTATTTGTTGATTGCATTTGCTGAATTGTTTATTGCATGGCCATTTTGTTTGTTGGCTATTGATACATACATACTTACCCACTACTATGTGCGGTGCACAATCAATTTTCCGAATCGTTTGACCGACACGCATTAAGCTGTCAAATGGACACATATATAGATACTTGGATCTGAAGTCATTCATCAGTTGGTATGGGTAATCAAATCAAGCGAAATGCGTGCGAAATACTCGTAAGTGCCAACTATTTTAGTCAGCCTTTTGAAGTTGGCGTGTCAGCTTAAGGCTTCTTGATTAATGGCCTTTATAGGGCGGCATACACTGGTGTAACTCAATGGGTTGTCATTACTGTACGTGCCTGGAATCCTACGCGGCTGCTGTTGCACTTGCAATTTGCCAGCCAGGTAGACGCCAACACCTTGGCTGGGTTGATGTCATGGCAGTCTTTGGCTTTGTGTCTCACTGCACTCAATTGACTGCAGTCAAGGATTTTTTTACGTTTTTTTTTTTTTTTGGGCAAACATTGAAAGTGGAGCTAAATTAGCTTCGCTCTCTTCGAAAGTTTTTCAGAGCAAAGTCAACTCACGTTTTCTGTTCAATATTTTATAACACCAACAGAGTTTGCAAATTGAATTCGGCATTCATGAAAGCTGACAATTGTGTGGAAAAGTTGCTGAAGTAATAAATTTTCCAATTGAACTTGCTAGAATTTTCTTTGCATAGTTGATTTACCAATACGAAACAAGCGAATTTGGTTTGCACGCATTTGTTTGGTAGACGAAGTGGAAACAATGTACCAACAAGTAAGAAAGTTGGCCAAGTCCTACTGTTGGATACTCTGTACACTTGACTGCCTTAAGAGTGATCAGATCCAAGTGAACACTTAACTTACAAAGTTTGACATTGTTTAGCAGAACATTACAGAGAGTTTTTTTTGTAGAGCGGTCAATCTGACTGTGCCTGAATTCAGATTTCACTTATTTTGAAGCTTAAATGAGCCTAGGCTACTTTTAGTGTGACCAGGTCCGTTTTAATACTTCTCTCAAATAGTTTGACATATTTTTTCTCAGAATTTGACTCAGAATATTTTGGGGAACGGGTTCGGGTTTGGCCAGGTCCGATTTAACACTTTCCATACATAGTTTGACATATTTTACTAGATTTTTACTCACAATTTTTTGTGAAACGGTCACTCTGAATCTGCCTGCCTTCACTTTTCATCTTTCATAAAACTTCTTTAGCCCACCACACTTTCCTTAAACAGTGTTTTACTAACACTCACAAATTGAACACTGCTCTTGAAGCTTAAACATGTCTTGCCTACTTTTAGTGTGCCCAAGTTCGTTTTAACACTTTCCTTAAACAGTTTGACATTTTTTACTAGATTTTTACTCAGAATATTTTGTGGAACGGTCACTCTGAATCTGCCTGCCTTCACTCTTCATTTCATTTCTCAAAGCTTAGAGAAGCCTTGGCTACTTTAAGTGTGACCAGGTCTGTTTGGTACCTTTCCTCAAAATGTTTGAAATTTTTTTTAGCAGAATCATACCCAAAACTTTTTGTTGTACGGTCACTCTGTCTCTGCCTGCCTTCAGTGTTCATACCTTTTATTCAAGCTTAAAGGTCAGCATACACCTCAACAAAGGAGCTTCCAAAACAAAAAAGTACATACAAAAAAAAACTCACAAAAGTGTGCTTTGGCGCTCGTTCTGTTGCCAGTACACACTTCCCACCAAAAGTCTTAACAAATATACTAGGTTGGTATTTTTCCAATATCTCAAGAAATAATAGATTTCAATTGTTTGAAGAGGTATCGCAAATGATGAGCGCAAGAAAACTACCAACCAAATTATATTCTCGGGATGAGGAAATTAAGCTGTGAAGAGGATGCGATTGTTGTGGTACCTAACGGACAAAGGTCACAGCAATTTAGTTTTCCCAAAAACCTAACGGACAAAACCTACCTAACGGGCAATATGGGACCGCTGATAGGGCGGGACGGTAAGGAAATTACTAAAATGTCGCCAACAGACTAATCTCTTCATATTAATTAATAACTAATGAATGCAAGAAAGCTTGGACATCGCTGTGAGAAAGTTTCCGCTACCACCGAATCAAGCACAGAATCGGAGCAAGTGACGCTGTCGATGTTTACGCTGCAATTAAAATGCAGGCTCTTTCTTCATGCTTTCCTTTTTTAATGTTTCTGAACAAAGTTGCACAGCAACAGGTTTGCACCCTGCAGATCTTCGTCTAGAACAATACGGGCAAGACCATCACTCTTGAGGTTACCATCGAAAATGTCAAAGCCAAGATTCAGGACAAAGAAGAAATTCATGCAGATCAACAGCGTCTGATCTTTGCCGGCAAGCAGTTGGAAGATGGTCGAAACCCTTTCTGACTACAATATGCAGAAGGAGTCCACTTTGCACTTGGTGCTCCGCCTCAAGCACAAGAGGAAGAAGGTCAAGCAAGCTGTGCTCAAGTTGACAAGAACGGCAAGTTACAAGAACGGCAAGATCTCATGCTTTTACTTTTCTTTCATTTCTAAAGCTTAACATGCCTTGCCTACTTTTAGTGTGACCTCAACAAAGGAACTCCCAAAACAAAAAAGTACATCCAAAAAAAGTTCACAAAACTTTTGGCACCAAAGCGCTTTGGCGCTCGCTTTGTTGCCAGTTCACACTTCCAACAAAAGGTCTGAAAAAAGGACCATTAATATACTAAATTGGTATTTTACCGATAACTCAAGAAAAAATAGATTTCTATTATTTGAAAAGGTATCGCAAATTGCCAATATAAAGGGTGATTTTTTAAGCGCTATAGGAAAGTTTTTCAAAAAAAACACATAAAATTCAGAAAAATGCATGAAATCTTTATTTAAATCGATAGTACGGTCCAAATAATTTAATGTTTGAAGATTATTTCATGCAAATGTTGACCGTGACTGCGCCTCAAATGGTCCATCCGCTTAGTCCAATTTTGGCATACTCTTTCTAACATTTCGGCCGGTATCTCACGAATAAATGCTTCAATGTTGTCTACCAATGCGTCAATTGAAGCGGGCTTGTCTGTATAGACATGAGCTTTAACATAGCCCCACAAAAAATAGTCTAAAGGCGTTAAATCGCACGATCTATGCGGCCAATTGACCGGTCCCGAACGTGAAATAAAATGTTCTCCGAGCTCGCCTCTCAATAAGTCCATTGTTGCGCGTGCTGTGTGGCATGTGGCACCGTCTTGTTGAAACCACATGTCATGCAAGTCAAGCTCTTGCATTTTAGGCAAAAAAAAGTTGGATATCATCTCAGTTACGTTACGATTGGCATCATCTTTGAAGAAGTACGGTCCAATGATGCCACCAGCCCACAAACCGCACCAAACAGTGACTTTTTCTGGATGCATTGGTAGCTCTTGCAATGCTTCTGGCTGATACTCACTCCAAAATCGACAATTCTGCTTATTTACGTACCCATTGAGCCAAAAATGAGCTTCGTCGCTGAACACAATTTTTCGGTAAAAATGTGGATCTTCGGCCAACTTTTCAAGAGCCCATTCACCAAAAATTCTACGTTGCGGTAGGTCGTTCGGCTTCAATTCTTGCACCAGCTGTATTTTGAAAGGCTTCACACCTAAATCCTTCCGCAAAATTTTCCACGTTGTTGAGTAACAGAGGCCCAATTGCTGCGAACGGCGACGAATCGATAATTGATGGTCATCATTAACACTGACCGATACAGCTGCGATATTTTCTTCAGTTCGCACTCTACGTAAGCGTGTTGGTGGTTTAATGTCCAACAATGTAAATTTGGTGCGAAATTTAGTCACAATAGCCCGAAATAGCCGCTTCAGTGGGTCGATTAAACTGACCATAAAATGGAAGAAGCGCGCGATGAACTTTCTTAACAGAGCACGCATTTTGATAATAAAATTCAATAATTTGCAAGCGTTGTTCGTTTGTAAGACGATTCATCGTTAAATTATAGACCAAACTGAAGATGTTTGACAGTGAAACAAAACACGAAACGTGAGTGAGCTGTTTAAACCAGTGTTGCCAAAAAGATAATAGCTAAGAAATCACCCTTTAGTATACCACAAGCGGCCAATTTCTATACTAGAGGGTTCTACGAGCGTGGCACTTCCCTGTTCCGCTGGAATCTTTCTTGGAGCACTTTGCAATTGCTCTGGTCTCAAGAAAATATTTCCCGTGACATCAATCTCGAAAAAGTTCGGCATGCTGACCACGCAGTACATGACTCTTGAGACTTTCCTTGTCTCTCCCAAATTCGTTGTAATTCTATTTTTATATTTTTATATTTTCACTAGGCAGTGTGACCATAATTTGTGCATGTTACTATCATCTGGCCGAACTGGGCCGAAACAACAGAATTGCTACTCTTAGTATTTTTGTTTTGGGAGCTCCTTTGTTGAGGTGTATACTAAGCTTAAAGAAGCCTTGACTACTTTTAGTGTGACCAGGTCTGATTGGTACCTTTTCTCAAAACGTTTGAAATTTTTTTTAACAGAATCCTACTCTAAACTTGTTGTTGTAAGGTCACTTTGTCTCTGCCTGCCTTCAGTGTTCATATCTTTTCTTCAAGCTTAAAGAAACATTTGGCTACTTTAAGTGTGACCAGATCCTATTGAACTTTCTCCTTAAAAATTTTGACAATTTTTAGCGCAATCCTACTCAAAAACCTTTGTGGAACGGTCACCTTGTCTCTGTCTGGCTTAAGTTTTCAATCCTTTGCTTCCTTCTTATGGTTCCTTCAAATTTCGCTTTACTGTTTTGTTTTGCAGCTTTCTTTCGTATTTTTTGGTATGTTTTCAGTATTTTTTTTTTACTTAATGTAATTAGCGACCTTGGGAAGGAACTTAGGGGTTTGCAAAATCTATGAAATACATTTTCAATTATTTTCTATAATTTGCTTACAAACCAATATTGAAGAGGTCGATGAAAAAATTTAAGAAACAAGTTTTTCTTTAGCCGTTTAGGCTGTGCGTAGACTGTTAATGAATCAGTCAGCCAACTAAAACAAACTGGCTTTTAATGATAAAATATTAAACGTAAACATAAAACAATCATCCATTAAAGATAGCAGCCCTTACATCACTTTACTGATGTATCAAGGTGCTCAAGGTCATATAATTATCCCGTGTCAACATTTCTTATATCAATTTGATATCTTTTTGTGCTCATTCCCATTAATATTGATATGAAAATAATATTTTTGTGCCAGCAATTGTCACACACGCATCATCATTCTCAACAATTGCCAACTTTATCTGCCATTCCCAACCGAATGGCATTAACCTTTTGATGGTCCTTACCCCCCTCCGCTCTTCATAAATGTCGCTGACTTGTATACTACTTGGCACTCTTAACAGGCCAAATTAAGTTGGCACAAAAAAAAAAAAGAAAAGTTTCCAGTTGTTGTGTTTGGGTCATGTATGGTTAACAAGTTCATTCGCCTGCAATCATAATAACTGAATTATCTGGAGTTATGTGCAAGTCGTTGACATTTCTTGCGGCTTACGAAGTTGGCCAAGATCAAGGATTTGTATTTTCTTTACAGTTCGTACATTTGTCTGCCGCAGGCAATTTCCTTGAGGTCGTTGAGTTATAGCTAGAACATAATGTGCTCCTGTCACACCTGTGGCTGCCCCCCAGACATGTGCGACATTTAATAAAACAAATTGTGAAAATGTGGCAAACATTTAAGAGAATTTAACAGTGCTGTGGCACGTGTTGCTTGGCCCAGCATCAGCATCTCTCTCTCTAGCTGTTAAAATTTCCCTGCTGTTGTTGCTGCCATTCCTGCTGACTTCTTCTGTAAATATTCTGCATTTAGTCGGCTTCTTTGAGGCCTTGCCAAACAACGCAACTGAGAGCTTAGCCCAAACTGCTACTTCAACTTTTTTGTGCCAAAAAGTACGTAAATTTTTTTTTTTGGTTATGAAAGCCGCTTATGTTAGCCGATGAGTACAAAAGAGCGAAATATTTGTTTTACTTCTGGCGAATTTTTTTGAAAAAGTCTTTGTTCGACATTTTATTTATTTTTGAGGCTTAGTTTCTAAGTTTCAAAAGAAAGAAAAATATGTTAAAGTTATAAAGCGGTCAAGGGCAGTGATGAAAGGCAACAATTGAAGAAGGAAAACAAACATTTTTCTACAAAATATTATGCATCATGAGGGTCTTGAATTGTCCCTCTGTATTTGACCTTATTTGCATGGGCGATCTTTAGACCTTTGACCAGTGTCATGTTCATCCGCTCCACTTCTACGTTTGCCAATAAGGTGGTGTAGTCAGTTGTTTGATTCCGATTTTATTGCAAAAATAATCAAATTCACTGCTTAAGAACTACATGCCGTTACTACAATATTATTGTATTATCATATTAATGTACTATCATATTATTGTATTATGATATCATATCATATTATTGTTTTATCATATCATTATATCATCATATCTGCATGGTGTATACTCAGGAGTCGTTAATTTGATCTTTAATGGCGTCCTCGAATTCGGATTTGGTTGAGCTGAAATCGCACTTTTTTACTTGTTCCCGAAGTCGAAGAATAAATGGACGGAATGATTCGCCGACACCTGGAGTAATATTCCGAAACATATGTCTTTTGAACGTTGAATTCTGCTTGTCGAAAAATATTCCGTGAGTTTCTTGACAAAGACGGCGTATACATCGTTCTTTAGCTTACCATCCTAATCATCCAATGCCTCAGGCGATGAGAAGGCCACAGCTTGGAGTTGCATACCGCCTATTTTGCAGTAATTTGCTCCTCTTTTTCAATCACAGATTACTGTTCGCCCTTATAGCAGTTTTTACTTTCTTGAGACACTCAGTGGCAGTGCAGCCAACCTACCTCCGCAAGGCACAGTTCTTAGTGCAAGCTAGCTACCCTATTCAAGGGCTTGCTTTTTCATTCACAGATTGCTGTTCTCCCTTCTAGCCTAGTTAGCTTTCTTGAAACTCACACCTCACCTTCCATTGCGAGGCACAGTATTCTTCACACTTTTACTTTCCACTTACCAGATTCTTTACCCTTCTTAATAAAGGGTGGTTTTTTTAGCTATTATCTTTTTGGCAACACTGGTTTAAACAGCTCACGCACGTTTCGTGTTTTGTTTCACTGTCAAAAATCTTCAGTTTGGTCTATAATTTAACCATGAATCGTCTTACAAACGAACAACGCTTGCAAATTATTGAATTTTATTATCAAAATGCGTGCTCTGTTAAGAAAGTTCATCGCGCGCTTCTTCCATTTTATGGTCAGTTTAATCGACCCACTGAAGCGGCTATTCGGGCTATTGTGACTAAATTTCGCAGCAAATTTACATTGTTGGACATTAAACCACCAACACGCTTACGTAGAGTGCGAACTGAAGAAAATATCGCAGCTGTATCGGCCAGTGTTAATGATTACCATCAATTATCGATTCGTCGCCGTTCGCAGCAATTGGGCCTCTGTTACTCAACAACGTGGAAAATTTTGCGGAAGGATTTAGGTGTGAAGCCTTTCAAAATACAGCTGGTGCAAGAATTGAAGCCGAACGACCTACCGCAACGTAGAATTTTTGGTGAATGGGCTCTTGGAAAGTTGGCCGAAGATCCACTTTTTTTACCGAAAAATTGTGTTCAGCGACGAAGCTCATTTTTGGCTCAATGGCTACGTAAATAAGAGAATTGTCGATTTTGGAGTGAATATCAGCCAGAAGCATTGCAAGAGCTACCAATGCATCCAGAAAAAGTCACAGTTTGGTGCGGTTTATGGGCTGGTGGCATCATTGGACCGCACTTCTTCAAAGATGACGCGAATCGTAAGTGAATGGTGAGCGCTACCGTGAGATGATATCCAACTTTTTTTTGCCCAAAATGCAAGAGCTTGACTTGCATGACATGTGGTTTCAACAAGACGGTGCCACATGCCACACAGCACGCGCAACAATGGACTTATTGAGAGGCGAGTTCGGTGAACATTTTATTTCACGTTCGGGACCGGTCAATTGGCCGCCTAGATCGTGCGATTTAACGCCTTAAGACTATTTTTTGTGGGGCTATGTTAAAGCTCATGTCTATACAGACAAGCCCGCTTCAATTGACGCATTGGAAGACAACATTGAAGCAGTTATTCGTGAGATACCGGCCGAAATGTTGGATAGAGTATGCCAAAATTGGACTAAGCGGATGGACCATTTGAGGCGCAGTCACGGTCATTATTTGCATGAAATAATCTTCAAAAAGATTTCATGCATTTTTCTGAATTTTATGTGTTTTTTTTTTTTGAAAAACTTTCCTATAGCTCTTAAAAAATCACCCTTTAATATAAGCACTAAGCGCTTTCATAAATACTCATAAGGTTATTTTGCAAATTTCGCAATTTTTGGACCTTAGAAGCCTTTGCGGCCAAGCGTCTAACCATTCGGAATCGGATGAACGGTATAGTTTTTGAATTTCCGCGGTTTTTGGACTATTTCCCGCACATTTCTTCAAATCAGAAACCTTCGCGGGCAAGCGTCCAAACATTCTCCATAACAATCGAACATTTTGCAAATTTCGCGGTTTCTTCTACTTGGAAACCTTCTCGGGCAAGCGTCGATCAATTTCTCAAAGTTTTAGCGAAAACGGAAATTTGGCAATTTTTGCGGTTTTTGGACCGTTTTCCGCAAATTTTTTTCAACTATGTAAACCAAAAGGAATTTAATAAAATTAAACAATTATCAACACTTAAACAATTCCGTTTTCAAGTGAAAGCTGAGCTAAAATGCTCTGCTTTAAGCTGGCAAGGCGCATCCTTCGGTTACACCAATTAATTGTTCATTTGAAAAACTCAATCTCTGTTTGCAAGTGTACAACAAAAACTTGCCTGAAGCCATCTTAATTAAAGACAGGAAAGTTCATAAATGGCAAAAGGATTTTGCATTCAGGTGTTCTGTTGCATTTGACTTTTTCCGAATTCAGACGCCCCATTTGGTAAACAAGAAAATGAAAATTGAATTTGCTCTGCATTGTTTGCTGGCCTCTGTCATTAATTTACGCTCAGCTTTCCAGCATTCCCCTGTAAATACCGGCACCAATGGATGAGCGCGGAGTAACTATGAAAAATTTACAACTGATAATGGAAATTGCTTGCTGTGCTAAATTATGGCTAAGTGATGGGAGGGCGGAAGAGGGGAAGCACATCTGTTCACTAGCTGTACCAATAAACTCCTAATATGGCCACAATGCACAGCAATGATGGATGGAATGTAAAAAATCCACTAAAAATTGATTTTTTGATTTTTTCTTTAACAATTTTACCAGCTGCAGTTTAGCATGTCTCAAATTGTTTTGATTGATTGCTTTGATGGTGCCTTTGTCTTTTGCTTTTTATTGATTCCTTTAAACTTGTTGTCTGACCTTTCTACATTTCGGGTCCAGACCGGACAATAACCTCACAACTACAGCCACTTTCTACTGAATCAATAGCCATAATTCTGTGCTGGCACACATAAATTTCAGCAACAATATCTCTATATTATATGCTGGTCATAAATCTTACTACTGTCGCCTTGTTTCTTTTTTTTTACCATTTACCATTTATTAAACGGTCTATCTCGTAGGGACATGTGCGAATTGCTTTTACGCAGACCGCGCAGGAAGAGAGGGAAGAACAAAAAAAAAAATGGTTTTTCTTAAGATTTTTGTTGTATTTTTTAATTGTTGCCAAACAACTTAAGCGGCTTTTGTTGGCTCTAAGCCATACAGAAGTATAACGGAGGCCATTTAAATGCCTTCGCGGAAGTTGTGAGAGAAAGCAAAAAAAAAAACGACAACAAAAGCCAGGAAATTGTGGTGTATTCTTTGGACAAATAAAAGAGAACTATACAATAAAAAAATAGAAACTTAGTTTGACTGCTCATTTGGTATCAAACTGACTATATTTAAGGTCTCTAAAGCTGAAGGTTTCCTAATGGACTGGGCAAATTAAAATTAAAGTCTGAGATTTCTTTGGTAAATTCATGGACCTTGAATCCTTCCTTTTTTGATTAAAAATCAAGAATGTGGGAGAGTGCGGTGAAAGGACTGTCATTCGACAAAAGTATATGTTTGTATGTGTCGTCGAGAGCATGGTGTTAAAGTATATAAAATAAGAATATGCCAATAAAAAGTACGTTTTCATTAAAAAGAAAAAAGTTTTTTTCACTCGAACTAGTTTTTCGACCGATCGTTCCTATGGGAGCTATATGCTATAGTCATCCGATTTCGACCAAACTTAGTAGAGTTGTGTAAAATTATATAAAATGAGAGTATGCCAATGATAAGGACGTTTTCATTAAAAAGAAAAAAGTTTTTCTCACTAAGACTAGTTTTTCGACCGATCGCTCCTATGGCAGCTATATGCTATTGTCATCCGATTTCGACCAAACTTAGTTAAAATATTAAAAAGGATTGTAAACTAAGAAATACTTACTTTGGAGGCGTTTCCATTGAAAACAAAAAAGTTTTTCTCACTAAGACTAGTTTTTCGACCGATCGTTCCTATGACAGCTATATGCTATCCGGTTCCGACAAATGTGCAGCGTATATGTACCAAAAGACTTCGTGCAAAGTTTGGTAAAGATAGCTTTAAAACTGACGGAGGAGATAGCATAGAAACAGACAGACAGACGGACGGACAGACGGACAGGGCTAAATCAACTCAGCTCGTCATGCTGATCAAGAATATATATACTTTATGTGGTCGGAGATGCTTCTTTTAATGCGTTACAAACATCCGGACAATTTTATAATACCCTCTGCAAGGGTATACTGATCGGTCGAAAAAAAAGTTCTAGTGAGAAAAACTTTTTTGTTTTAAATGGGATCGCATCTAAATTTAACAGTGTATTACGCTTTTCTATGATTTCACCAAGTTTGGTCGAAATCAGACATCTATATAGTATAGATCCCATAGAAATGAAAAGTCCAAAAAGAGCCATTTTCTTGGTTTTCAGTGGAAGCTGCAAGTACAAAAACTTCGGCTGATCGAGTTAACTCTTCCTTATTTTGTATACTCTGTACCAAAGGTACATAGAGTATAATAAGTTTGTTCAAAAGTATGACCAACAAGCCGATAGTGCAACTCAAGTCGACTGTGTTTATATATAAAAATTTGCAACTATGTTATTCTATGGCCTCTGGCAGCGTTTCCTCTATTTACAATTTAAGTTGAGCAAACCCCAACTGGTACAGAGTATAAAAGTTTGATGCTTGACCGATTTTCTGAGGACTTTATACGAAATTTGCTAACGCATGGAAAGAAGCATCTCCGACAACATAAAGTATGAAGTATGTATTGATCAGCAAGACGACCTCAGTTTTTAATTTTCTTTTTCAGCAGATAAAGCAAAATATCGTCAGCCAAATTTTTGTAGATACATCTGCAAATATTGTCGAATGGATAAATTCAATATCTTAAAATGTTATAGATATACCCTTACAGCTATTCTACAAAAATTTGCTCAAACCTTTATGCTTTTGCATATACCTAATCCCATCGACCATCCAAAAATAATCGAGTGAGAAAAAAATAAGTTTTTTAATTTAAAAACGTTTTTTTTAATTGTGAAACTTTTTTTTTTTTACTATAATAGGTATAATAATGTCGACGACCATCGAACAAATTAACACTTAACATTAAACGATGTGCACTTTTAAGTCTAAAATAATATGTCAAAAAAGTCTTAAATTTGCATAGTTTTTGGTCCAAAAATAATTGTATCTGAATCGGTTTGAAACCCTGGAAAACCTGATGAACATATATTCCAATTTTGAACAGTCAGCCAACATTTGGTTAACTAACTTGGCATAGTTTGGTATTTTTTATACTACCCAGAAAGCTTTAAACATCGTTTCTTTCTTTCCTTGATCTTTTGTTAAAGTTTTGGTAAAGTGTAAGTCTTAAAACAATTTTCAATGCATTTCTTTATTTTTGAAGCCGACAGCCTGGGAAATGTTGCTTTTGGATGGCTCCAAAGAAAGTGTGAAGAGACAAAATATATACATTTTTTTGAAGGGATTTTGTAGCGCTGTGATAGTGCCTGACCCTACCACAGGCAATAAATCCATAGATTCGATGTATTTCCGATTCGATGTAATACCGATTCGACCTCAAGATCACAGCACAGTCTCCAATTGTGCTCGGAGTACTTAAATTTGATTAGTGAATTTGCCATCGAATTGTATGTTTCCTTATAATGTACCTTTCCTGTATCTCATCGAGTTTCCCGAACAATACCGACTATTTTCGCACAATTTTTTTAGTCAATTGAATTTAATGCCATCTGCATGTCACCGTATCTTTAATTCGCTATAAAACAATAAATAATAGCAATACAATTTTTTTCGCTCTTAATACTCATTTCAACATTACTATGCTAGAAAGGAAGACGAACATATCAATAGGATTAGCAATATAACAAATTTTTTAACAATATTAATTATTGTTTACGCTCCGAAATACATTTTATTAGCAGCACTTGCCTCGCACAAAAATTTCTTGTCAATTGGATTTCAGTTAGACCCAGCAACTGTAAATCTGCTTAAAACCAAAACAAAATATGCGTAGAAGCTTTTTCCCGTTGATCGTCTCTTCACAGGGAGAGCGTACTGAGAGCCACCTCTCTGTTTACAAATGTCAAATTACAACTGAGCACAGCTCACAGAGAGTGTTGGCCTGTTGAAACAAAAACAATGCGTTGGTCTGCTCAGATATCTGTGTGAAGTGTGTGTGTATTGGTACAACTTTTAATTCGTTATAAAACAATAAATAATTGCAATTAATTTTTTTTTTCCAATGGCGGGGTCTAAATACTCATACGAACATATGGTATAAATTTTGGGTTAATTGAATTTGTTTTACTATGCTAAAAGGGGGCCCACCAAACTGTCTGGGTAAAAAAAAAAAACCGTACATGGATCGTATGAAAATGGTAAATTTTCCATTAGATTGGCTTTGGTAATCATATCGAGCCCGGGAAAAACATAAATTCAATTTTGTTAGGCAGCGTGCAACAAATGTTGCTATCTCTGGAAAATTGCCAAACAGACACACACACACACTCGCATAGACATTTAGACGGTCAAGTTCATGTTCGTACATTAATCAGGCTCAGTCGGCCACACCTACTAGTTGGTTAGTTCCGTTTATTTTTAAGCGAGTAGCACTTAGCCAAAATAGCCATCCGGTATTTGATGCTGTAAGCAAGCGTGCTGGGATTACTCACACACACATAGGCAAGCGCACTCTTCCGTGACACAATTGCGTGTTATTGTACTCATGCCATACTTCACGTACAGAAGCGGGTTGCGGCGTATCAGTTTCATAATGCCACACGCTTTGACTTCACACACTCCACTTAACCTCTGGCCTTTGGTCAAACGACTTTAAAGTTTCAAGTGCATAAAAAACACTTGACATTTTATCCAAGTGGTTCAAGTGGAATTGCAATTGGAGGAGAACTGAATTCGAAATGGCAAACGGTTTAAAAGGAAAAATCCATAAAAATTTAAGTATTTATTTTCGCTTCTTCTAGAAGTTATAGATTTCAATCTATTCGTACTCGTATGATCCTTTTTTTTAGTATTTGGTCTAATCGGATTTCTCTTGACTTGCATTTTTTTTGTAAGTGTCATTTTATGGCTAAAGGGGGGCAAAATGGTGTCATTCAAATTCCATGGGGGGAGGCAACAATCAACAGCAATTTGTCAGGCTAACGCGTCGCCAATTGACACCATTTCTTTTTTATGATGCTCGTTTTTGGCTGCCAAGTTGCCACGTTGGCACAACATAATCAGACAAAGGCTGCTTGCCAACTGTCAAATTTTCCTCTACTAATGGCCAAAACTCTGTGGGAATAACTTGAGATTCAGTCAATCAAAAGTAAGCAGGGAGCATAACAAAGCGGAAGCTTATCTCGACCAGGAACAACTCCATTTTGCATGTGAAATCGTTGTATAGAAAAGCAGGCGACCATGAAAATAATTTGTGATTTTTTTCTTCCCTTTTTTTTCTAGATCAATATGAGCTCATAAAAGTCAAAACACGGCAACGATATGAGTCGTGTGCTGGGTGGAAGGGGATGGTTATCTCTGGGACTGCTTTGGGTTGGCGGAAGTGTTAAAATGCTGCATACAAAAGTTTTCCACATGAGCTGCTTGTATGGACGTGTGTATTTGAGTGTTTTGCAGTGTGCTCGTTATTTATGCCAGTTTATGTTTAGTTGCCTGACAACGCCAGCAAAAAGTTCAACCTTCTATTAAAAATTCTTCAATTAGATTTCCTGCATGATTAATTCGAATGACACATTTTCATAGATAAACTGGCAGTGGCCCAATTGTGGATCTTTAATGGTGTTGCTAATTGAATATAAGAAAATAAAAAAAACATTTATTAGCTGTAAATTTAAACTAAAGTTAATGGCCTGCCATAAAAATCGAAACCTTAGCCCATATTAATTTTATTTTCATGCTGTTTTAGTTTTCCATTTTGCGGGCTGGCGGGGAGTATACGATTATTTGAGGCTAACCCCATAAACTGGGCTGTCAGCTTATAAAAGCATTTGCGTTTACAACTGCAACACAATTGGCCCATAAACTGCACAACAAAGTCAAATACCAGCAAAGGTCGACAGCAAGCACAGCTGGAGGGGCTCCCCACGCCTCACTTGTAGACTCTCTTAACAGCAAGAACAATGGCATTGGAAAATTGGCAGCCAGGATTTTGCTCGACTGCTTAAAAGTTTTCTTCTTTTTTTTATTTATTTTGTATTATTTGTTTTGTTCTTGGTTGACATTTTGTTTTTCGCCTAGGAGAATGCCATCTAAAATACTCGAACATGACTTGGATGTTTTTTCCAAGTGTCAGAGAAAAAATGGACAATTTAATAGTGAGACAGAAAACGCAAAATAATTATAAATAAATTTTTGATTTTAAATGCTTAATTATTCATGGCAAATAAAAAACTATGCTTATAAAAAAACAAATATAAAACTAATTAAACACCTTCCCTTTCATGGATAATTGCAGAAAAATTACATGATTTACATTTAGAGGGTGAACATTTTGTATACATTTTCAGATAATTAAAACTAAACACAGAGTTTCTCAAGATTCCTGCTTAATTTCTTATCTACACTTAGAAAAAATTCGCCATGAATTTTAGAAAATCGCCTTATTTTAATATGTGCCCTGGTATTTAGAAAAATTTTCTAATGATCTGAAAAATTTTTTCGAAACTAAGAAAAATATGCCATAAAAAAATTTTTTTAGGAAAAACTTTTCTAAAAAAAATAGGGGAAAGTTAACTT
The DNA here is from genome assembly GCA_018904265.1 of Lordiphosa collinella. Classification (NCBI taxonomy): domain Eukaryota; kingdom Metazoa; phylum Arthropoda; class Insecta; order Diptera; family Drosophilidae; genus Lordiphosa; species Lordiphosa collinella. The sequence goes on from JAEIFV010000265.1 coordinate 151,497, forward strand.
CGGCTCGGCCGAAGTTTTGTATACCCTTGCAGCTTCCTTTGAAAACAAAAAAGTTTTTCTAGCTAAGACTACTTTTTGGACCTTACTTTTCTATGCGATCTATACTAAATAGATGTCTGATCTCGACCATGGAAAAGCATAATACACTGTTAATAACGAAATTTGGAGGCGATCCCATTTAAAACAAAAAAGTTTTTCTCACTAGAACTTATTTCGACAGATCATTCATACTGCAGCTATATGCTATAGTCATCCGATTTTGATAAAACTTTGTAGAAATGTGTTAAAGTATATAAAATAAAATTATGCCAATAAAAAGGACGTTTTCATTAAAAACAATAAAGTTTTCCTCACTCGAACTAGTTTTTCGACCGATAGTTCCTATGGAAGCTATATGCTATAGTCATCCGATTTCGACCAAACTTTGTAGAATTGTGAAAAAGGATATAAAATAAGTGTATGCCATTGATAAGGACGTTTTCATGAAAAACAAAAAAGTTATCCTCACTAGAACTAGTTTTTCGACCGATCGTTCCTATGGCAGCTATATGCTATAGTCATCCGATTTCGACCAATCTTAGTGAAATCATGGAAAAGAATAGTAAACTAAGAAATACGGACTTTGGAGGCGTTTCCATTAAAAACAAAAAAGTTTTTCTCTCTAAGACTAGTTTCTCGACCGATCGTTCCTATGGCAGCTATATGCTATAGTCATCCGATCCGGCCGGTTCCGTCAAATGTGCAGCGTATTTGTACTAAAAGACTTCGTGCAAAGTTTGGTGAGGATAGCTTTAAAACTGACGGAGGAGATAGCATAGAAACATACAGACGGACAGACGGACGGGCGGACAGACGGACAAGGCTAAATCAACTCAGCTCGTCATGCTGATCATGAATATATATACTTTATGTGGTCGGAGATGCTTCCTTCTATGCGTTACAAACATCCGGACAATTTTATAATACCCTCTGGGTATAACAATAAGAGGCCAGATTTTTCTGATAATTAGGGCACATTTTTCTAAAGACTTTTTCTTAAAATTAGTGCAAAATGAACCTTTAATTTTAGAGAATAGTAGCCCTTCAAGAAAATACTGTAATTTCTTAAAAACAGGAAAATTTTTTGGAAGTAAATTTCCTAAAAATGAGAAGCACACAAAGTTCCGTCAAAATAGGAAAAAACCTCTCCGAGCCTTTCGATACCAAAAAAAGTTTTAGGCAGGATGACACCTTATCGTGTAAGTAAAAGTAAAATGGCTTGTCTAGTTGACACAGCCCCAAGGCTTGTCACGTTGACACAGCCCCAAAGGGCCAAAGCCGAGCTTCTCTCAATCTCTTGGCTTCTGCGCTTCTAATTTTCGCACAAGAGAAAGGGACCTACATTTTAACGCCGAATCCGAACGGCAGCTTGAGAAGCTTTTCATGGCTAATTACTACAAAGCTGGTACCAACAGCAGAGAGGCGTGACCGGGTGTAAAGTTTTATTCAAAGAAAAAAGCTTTTCATTAGATGTTCCGAGGCGGGATCGAACCCACGTCCTCTTGCACAGTGGTCGCGCACACTATGCGCTGAGCCACCCGGCCACACCTTATCGTGTGACTTCTTTAATCTGCTGATGGAGTACATACTGCGCCAGAGCCCAAATGCTATCAGAACGCGCACCATCTTTACCAGAGATAACAAGCTACTTGCATATGCCGATGATATTGATATCATCGGCAAAGAAGAATGTGCGGTAAAACGGGCGTTCTTAGAGATAGGGAAGCAGTCAAAACTTATGGGCTTAAATGAGGATAAGACGAAGAACCTACTATCAACGCGCAGTGAGTCTACGCTTGGACAATCTGTTGCAATGGAAGAATACAACTTCAAGGTTGTTAAGGAATTTGTCTACCTCAGAACGACGATAACCAGCGACAACAACACCAGTCTGGAAATCCGAAGAAGAATTACTCTTGCAAACCGATGATACTACGGGCTCAGTAAGGAGTTCAAGAGCAGAGCTCTCTCTCTCTCGGAAAACGAAAATTGCGCTACACAAGTCGCTTATCATCCCAGTCCTGCTATACGGCGCTGAAGCGTGGACAATGGATGAGGCGGCAATTGGCGTGTTCGAGAAAAAAGTTTTTCGGAAGATTTATGGACCTCTATCACAAGCCCGGGCCGGGTCGACCGAAGCGGAGATGGAGAAGGCAAGCCCGGGCCGGGTCGACCGAAGCGGAGATGGCGCGACCAGGTGCAGGAAGATATTGCGGAGCTGGGTGTGTCCTCCTGGTGGGATGTCGCTCGGGACAGAGGTGAGTGGCGGGCATTAGTGGCAGCGGTCGAGACCGTAAAACGGTTGTGATGATTTTATTACCATCAAATGGCCAAAGAAGAAGAAGAAACCTAATGAATAGCCAAACAGCCAAATAAAACTAAAAAACCATGGTAAGCGGTGATTATTTTAAGGCTTTTCACAGAGCTCTTCGATTTTCAATTTTGAAATTTGAAAGAGAAAACAACGAGGTTACCATTTTACTCGCACCGCTAGTAGAAAACAGAGGCGAGTGGCGGTCATTAATTCCAGCGGCCGAGACCGTTAAACGGTTGTGATAGAAATATCAGGCCAAATAAGAAGAAGAAGACTAGTCGAAAACTAAAACTATGGGCTTTGAGTCTAATTTGGTGAACGCCTAAAAAAGGCACATTGGATTGATTGATGATACATATCCGAACTAAAAACAAGAAAGAAAGTCGTTCAAGCCCGACTATAACAAACTCTGTACATGTGTAGTGCTGCCCATAATTGTATGTTTTCCTTATAACTCGACAACCGTTCATCCGATCTTTTCCATTCCTTTGGCGGATCGATAAATAAAAAATACCAAAAATATCCTGAAGGAACGAACCTTCTATCTATAAAACTGTGGGAGATATGACGTTTTTTCCAATTTGCGAGGGCGGGAGGGGGCGTGGAAAAAATTGAAAATAAACTTGATCTGCCTGCAAGTGAGTATAAGAAGCATATGTCCCATACAAGTCAAACCTCTATATCATACCATCTCTGAGATTTGTTTGTTCATACGGACAGACGGGCAGACAGATCAAGATTATATATACTTTATAGGGTCGTAGATGCTTCCTTCTGCCTGTTACATACTTTTGCACAAACTTAATATACTCTGTGTACCTCTGTTACAGAGTATAAAAAGAATTGATTACAAAATAAATATTTGTTGTGCAGGTGCAACGCAAAAAACTATGTAGCCACCCTGTATAAATCAATTGAATCTGCCCAATACTGAGCATTTATCTAATTGCCTGTTTTTTCCGTGAACAATAACGACATTTTATTTGAATAAAATCCAGTAGCGCAAAAACAAACAAACCAACCGCATACAATTTGCAAACTAAATTTAAATTAATGGTTTAAGAGTCAATTTGTACGTAGCCACAAGTCGCAAGGATTGGCTGAGATAAATGATGGCAGGTAAACCCCAACCGAAAGGATGTTAAACAAATTTCAGCAGCTGGTTGACAAAAACCGAAAAGTAATTTGTTTGCCTTTGTTCGGGCTTCGCCCAATATTATTTTTTGTTGTTGCTGGCAGTTTTCTTGTTGCTGATGCCAGCACAACATATCGTTTGTATCTTCTAGACTAAAAAAGCAAAAAAAAAAAAACAGACAAAGTACAACAGAACAATATTATTGGAAATACAATGGAATTTTTGGTCTGCTTTTAATCAAATGCCTTAAATGAAAATAAATTTCTAAACGTTACATTTTAATTGCTTTTCATTATATTGGCATTACAAATTGTTTGCAGGCTTTGAGTAAAACAAATTTTTGGTTGCCAAAGAGACTTAGCACTTCGCTTCATAAGGCAAACAGAGGCAAGCAGAATTTGATTTTTATTAGTTTTGGGATTTGGTATTTCCCCAAAGTTTAATTAACTTTTATCGCCAGCACAATCATATCTGTGAAATGTCAAGCTGCCAATTGTACATAATAAATATACATACATACATATTTATTTATATGTACACAAAATGCAATTATTTCTATGTCATTTGCCAAAATGTTGGCTATTATTTGTGCTCCCAATGGCATGCTCTTTTGGCGCTTGTAAGCGGCTTAGTTAAATCAGACACATTAGAGAAATTATTTTAAAATGTTAAAAGCCGATTAAAACCCACGAAAGCATATTGCAAACCATTCACTTCTCAACCTATGGCAAATTTCCCATTTTCCATTGTTTTGGCCACCTGAAAATGCTGCCATAAAAAAACCATTGACAAAATGGATTTACTTGATTAACAAGTTATGGGTAGGGGGCAGCAGCCGAAGTAGTAAAAAGTCGATACAAAAATTAATTGCATTGCCGTGCCGCAAAATCTAATTAAGTGTAGAGAGCAAAATCAGTGCATACCCCCGCCTATAAGTTATTAAGCCTTTAATTAAGCAGTATAAATTAATGAGAAATCCCATTAAACACCCACAAATGGGCCACTGACAGTTGACAATTTAAGTGCGGCATTAGAAGTGGCGATAAAGGAAGAGAAAATAATTGACAGGCATTTCTTTTTCCTCCGCTGAGTCCGAAAATCAAGTACAAAACTCTAAAAATACATTTAAAGACAATAAAAAGCTCTACTATAAAATACTATTAAAATTAAAATAATAAAACTATAATATTTAAACCAGGGAGTGGGGAGAGGAATGGAAGAAAGGGGCACATTAAGGGCAAGGTCTTCCTGTAGTGTATTATGTGCCCAATATCTACAATCTCTAAAAGTTTCATAAAAATCGGATAATAAATGGAAAAGTTATAAAAGATAAAAAAAATGTTGCATACTTTTTGTTTGCTTACATAATGTTGAAATGTTCTTATTAATGTTAATGCTCTGTTAACTAACATAAGGAAAGGCTATACAAGATTAATTCCACTGGGTAACGGGTATTTTGAAGTCGGGCTGGACCGACTTTAACTTATGCTATCGTTTTTACTTACCTTGTCTAGGGTACTTTGACACAATTGTCGGCATCTTAGCCCATACGATTATCAACCAATCACGCGGCAATGCCGCAAATAACAGTTATAAAGGGAAGCGACTAGCGGCGGTGAGCTAATGGGATCAACAACACGTTCCTTCTAGATTTTCTAAACGTAGCATTCAGCTTTTGAAGTCCTAAACGTTTATTTAAAAAACCTACATGTCAGGTGTGAAGAACAGTTTTCTAAATGGAAAATACAACTTTTCTGATCTGATTTGTCCAAACGCGCATGTAGTCTTTCAGTATCTAAACGTTAATGTAGAAAATCTAAATTTCCGTGTGTTATTTAGATTGTTGAATGAAAAATGTAGAAATACTTAGGAAAAAGCTGATTTTCTCATGTCTTGTACTCTTTGTCTTTGGCCGATTTAATTTACGTAACATGAGTTATTATAAACTTCAGTTTCTTCTGTTTAAGAAAGTCAAAGTCATAAACCAATGCTGTAAGCCAGAAAATCCTAACTCTAGAGCTTTTAACAATTCTTTTACAAGAATTTTTTAAGCTAAACAACATATTTTAAAGTTGGGATTCTCTGCTATTCAAAAAGATATTGTTTCCAGAATATCCGGCTCGTTGGATCAAGTCGTATTTTAAATTTCGCTCTATAATGTTAAAAAGGAGATGGGTAAACATTTCGCTGAGAGCATGGCTTACTTTAAAAATCTAATTGAAATCTCAATTTTATTCACTTTCAAATGAACATTTTAACCCCTAGGGTGGGTATCTTTCAAATAATTCCTCGAAAGCCCAGATTTCAGACTTTGTTTTGATTCCTGCGGAACGTTTTTTTGCGAAAGAGACTTCAGGTTTATGTATTTAGTATTCTTTTGGTATCCCCCGTCGTGTAGGACCTTGTAAATTCGATTCTGAAATTTAGACATATGCCTAATAGATATATCCATGGTACAGTTATTACAGGTACGGCGCTCATTTAAAAATGTGGACTGACAGCTTTTGCTAAGAGAGACAATGTTAAGTAAGAGAGAGTCTGATGCGCACACAAATTTAGTGTGTGTGTGTGTGTGGAAAAAAATTAGTTTTATTTCACATACTTAATGTAAATCAATTTCAGCAACATCAAAGTGAGCTGTGCAAACAAAAACCTTCCCCCAAATGTGCCGTCGGCAATCGGAGAGAGGAGAGTGTGACAACCTTTCACTTGGAATGACAGCAACAGACTAAAATAGTGTGGACTAAATTGAGAGCACACTGACATATCCGTCTTACCTGTGAAAATTGTATCATGGATATATCTAAACATACTTAAATCTTGACGTTTATTTTCAAACAATTTGTCCAAAGACTAGAATCGGCCGGCTTAACTATCAATATTTTTCTTTATGGGGGCCGGCACGATGTGTACTTCTCGGAATAGAGTCTAATATGCACGGCAAACGTGTTCGGATGTAAAGGACATTTAACAGCTCTAAGGGTTGATCCAGGCTTAACGGCTCTACGGGTCCACTCGGTCCTAACGGCTCTACGAGTAAATACGGTCTTAACGGTTCTACGGGTCTATTCGGTCTTAGCGGCTCTAAGGGTCTATTCGGTCTGAACGGTTCTACTGGTCTGTTCGGTCTTAACGGCTCTACGGGGCTCTTCGGTTCAAAGGTTTTACGGATTGATCGAGGCTTAACTGCTCTTCCGGTCCATACGGTCTTAACGGGTCTACGGGTTGATCCAGGTTTAACGGTCCAACGTGATCGTTTCCTTCTCTAACGGCTGACTTTACGGCTTATGACTTTACGGTTGATGTACGGATACGATGTACGGCAAGGAGCTCAAACAATTTGGATTTACTTAATTTCAGTACGAGGGCGTATTGATCAAACGACTTGAGCTTTACCCCGCACCTGACTTGTAAACGGGGTTTTTTCGGGTTTTCTTTATTACTATTTTACCATGTTCTCAACGGCACTTTCGCTTCTCCACTTTCATTCATACAGTGTGACCATCCATCGCTTTCTTACAAATACCTCAGGTTTATTTGTTGATCCGCCGAAGTATTGGTACAGATCGAATTAATATACGACAAAATTGATCAATGTTCCAACTCAGCTTTGGATTTCTGATATGTTTTACATACAAATTTACATAGTAAATCTTGTCAAAATTCCAGTAAAAGTTATTTTTGGCCCACATTGCAATGCAATGTAAAGCGAGAATGAACTTTAGACAGTTTCTTACTCAGGCACATTGAGTAATGGTCACCGATGCTGACAATTGTCTCTAGTTAGTTTATTGTAAAATATTTGTACAAAAAGCTTAAAAAATTTCGTAATAAAGCCATAAAGCATAGAGTGTCCGCATGCTGCGTCGACAATTTTATACTCGTTAAGAGAACAGCTGCACACACTTACTGTTTTTTTAGTCAAAAGGCTGTAAATGCACTGTGATTCTGTTGCTAATGCCTGGCAGCATGTCGCTTGAGCATTAACCCAAACTGCAGCAAAAACGTGCAAGCCAGTTGTACTTGCCTCTGTTTTTGTACCAGTCTCGGCTGAATGAAATTGTGTTCTAAGGAGAAGCGATTTAAGCAAAAAGGAAAATTAGTTTTTTTTTCATATTTGTCTCGAACGCTTAAGTGCATTTTGCGTTGTCAGTTGAAGCATTAACAAAAAATTAACTAATTAATCTCCTTATGCTATGTCCTACAGTCATATGCCTAAATGCTCAAACACTTTCAATTAGGCAAATTGCCAATTGCCTTTAGGCCAAATCAAATTAATCCATATGGCAACTTGCAAAAGGACTATAAAAAAAACTTTTTAATGTGCCATTATTAATCAAAGCGCTGGGCTAAATTTTATTTCGGCAAATCAATCAATAGACAAATAAAACTTTCCGCCATCAATTTCAATTGATTTCGTTTTCAGGCGGACTATGCTTTAAACTAAATCAAGATAAATGGACTCGCCTAGGATTTACTCGTCCACATATATCAAATAATAAGTTTCCAGATAAAAACATATTTTTTTTTGTGCATTTTCTTAGACACAAATAAAAATCGAATCGTTTTGTGGCCAGTAAACTTTTGCCATTACATTTTAAAAGCAAGGTAGGAGTGACCAAAACACCACAACAAGTTTCCGAACAACTTTATCTCGAATGCAACCAATTTGTCACTTGTTACTTAAAGCTTTCTCTCTGGCTTACTACGACTTAAGAGAACTTTAATGCTGGCTTATCGGGTTGATGGCATTGCATTGCATTGCAATGAAAAGTTAAAGCAAAAATGCCACTGGTGCATGACTTAAGAACTCATAAATATGTATGAAAAGTATGCCATGGTGGTTATGAAAATAAAACTGAGACTGAAACTGAAACATACTGCAAATAATGTCCAGAACAAAAGGAATCTGCGACAAAGGCAACGAAGCGCATACAGAAGCAAATGGAAAGCAGAATTCCAAATTATTTGCGTATGTCAAAGTGCACGACGGCATATGCCGTTATGGCATTCGGATAACCCAGTAAGCCGCTATGGTCGACCTTTTGAGCCGGCTCACCCAACTTCTTTGGCGGAACTTGGGGTGCAGGAAGAATATGAGAATTGTTAAACTCCAGCTGCGATATCTGTGCGCAAAAATGTGTCAACATACTGCCGGAAGTTGTTTGTGTATACACAAAACGTTAACAAAAGTCTGACTTGAGTGCAACATGGCGTATGCTTGATGATGGTAGGAAGTGAAGAGGAAAAACAATAACAGACAAAACGGGCGACATGGGGATATCGAAATGGTATGGAATTTTAAATGCAGTTTTAAGAGCTAAAAGGTATTTAAATGGTTGCATTTTCTACAAGTAATCAGAGGGGAAATTACTAGAAATAGAGTGACATACTTAGTGAAATTTTTGCGGGTTATTTCAGGAGAATATTAAATTAGATATATCCATATTATAGGTGAAAATATTTAAAAACAAAAGAAAACATAAAGGTACTTGTTTTTCGACAGATTAATTCTATGACAGCAATATGCTACAGTCATCTGATTTTGATTAAGCTTTGTAGAACTTTGTGAAAGTCTATTAAATAAATAAATGTCAAATTTGAAGACGACACCATTGAAGTCAATAAAGTTTTTCTTACTAGAACTGATTTTCAAATCCAACTTTTCAATGACAGCTATACTGTCGCGGGTGTTCCCGTTTTCGATTCCCATCAAAACATGCGGAATCGGAATTTCTGAATGTTCCTGCTTTCAAAAACCGACTATGCTGTTTGGCTTTTAATTTTAAATTTCCATTGGTTTTCATTTGACTCTTTGATGGGAAATCGTCCTTTGCAATTCCGATCAATCGAATTCGAGAACGGGAACTGGCATGTACATAAATAGTTGTCTGATTTTGATCAAACTTGTGAAATTATAAAAAACCAGAGAGGTCGCTCATTCCACTGGTTAGGTGTATCAAAAAATGAGCCCTTAAGAAGTAAACAAGGATTATAAAAAGAATAGCTATCTTGCCCGTCGATACTTTGCAAATCTGGCCAAATCTCTAGTCATATTGGGCAGCAATCAGAAAACTAAATGGGATCAGTTTTGTTAAATGCCAATTCACCTGGAAAATGTCTTCATTTTGCCATCCCTTACTTAGAAATCCTGAAATTGGATGAACCGATAACCGATGGGCGAAGTTCCCTCTGGACCTATTTAGTAATCAGGATTATTTATCGATCCGCCAAAGAAATGGTAAAGATCGGATGAACGGTTGTCGAGTTATAAGGAAAACAAACATATAGTGCGATCTCCTGTCAGAGTTTCAGGCCGGGTTCCGTAATGGTTACTTTACCATTGACAACGTCTGTTGTCTTTCGAGCATTGCTGAGAGGTACCATTGAAGTGCTTTGGACTCCATTGATGGAATATCCCATTTATTGTCACAATGGTGTTGATCTAAAAGTAGTTAAGGGCTAGAAATATTTAGGAATATATTTTAACCACATCGCCAGATTCAACCTACATCTGAAATACAAAGTGGCAGACTCCAAAGAATCTATTAATTGTACCTGAAGGCAGGTCTGTCGAAAGGTGATTCCGGGCCCGGGTGTTTTTATATTCTGTACCAGAGGTACACAGAGTATATTAAGTTTGTGCAAAAGTATGTAACAGGCAGAAGGAAGCATCTCCGACCCTATAAAGTATATATAATCTTGATCAGCACCAACAGCCGAGTCGATCTAGCCATGTCCGTCTGTCCGTCCGTCTATCTGTCTGTCTGTCTGTCTGTCGGTCCGTCTGTCCGTATGAACAAACAGATCGCAGAGATGGTAAGAGATAGAGGTTTGACATGTATGGGACATATGCTTCTTATACTTGCAGGCAGATCAAGTTTATTTTTAATTTTTGCCACGTCCCCTCCCGCCCCCGCAAATTGGAAAAAACCTCATATTTCCCACAGTTTTATAGATAGAAGTTTCGTTCCTTCTGGACATATTTAGTAATCAGGATTGTTTATCGATCCGCCAAAGAAATGGTAACTATCGGATGAACGATACTCGAGTTATAAGGAAAACAAACAATTATGGGCAGTACCGGTCGCAACGGTGATGGGCAGCACTTCACAGGTACAGAGTTTGTTATAGTCGGGCTTGACCTACTTTCTTTCTTGTTTCTCATGTTGTACGTAGTTTATTTAAGTTTTCGCCAAAAATCTGGGCTCCGGGCTCCTCTCAGAAGTACGGGCCCGGGGGGAAAGAACCCGCCCACCCCCCTCTTTACCCTCTCGACGGGCCTGTCAGGAGGACGTTGCTTGACAAGAAGATTGTGCCTACAAGTACGAAAAAAAAGCTTTTTAGTGTAGCGGTAAGATCGGTTAAAATCTATGGCGCTCAAGTGTGGGAGCTTTATCGCTTCGAAGAAGTAGAAGGCCTATTAAGGTATTTTATAAAAAGAATGTTCCTGGAAACCGGACTCTCGCCTTTTTACGTATACATGGCCGACATCCACTTCAAGTAGAAGCACTCTAGAGAACTGCAACGAGCCGTCACAAGTAGACTCGCTTCGCGCTCAAGGCTCAAGTGTTGCCCGAACAAACACTTCCGTTGACTCAGAGCTTCGGCCGTGAGTCGTCGTAAGCCCTTTGTTGCTAAAATCTAAGTTCTGCTGCGAGCCGTCATGTGTAAAGCTCGCTCAGTATAAATACTCGCGAGGACTCGTAGCTTCGGCCGCGAGTCACCGCGAGTACTTGTTACCAAAGTCAAAGATCTGCTGCGAGCTGTTACGATCAACGCTTGTGCGCAATCGTCACAAGCACGCAAAAAAAAAACAACGTGTGAGAGAAATAGAGAATGCATGATGGCCTATTTTTTGCATTTGTAATTGGCATACGCTTTCTCTTTCCTTCTTGCGGCTTGTTGTTGTTTGAAGTTTTCAAAACACAACAACAATTGCAGAAGAGGCTTGTCGAAGCTCGCCGACAAGCCGAGTAAATTTTGTTGCGAGTGCGAGTAAGCACGAGTGTAGCTCGAAAACACTTGCGCATTGCTGGCAAAAGGCTTGTTATGGCTCGTGTTATGATAAACTTAAACGAGCTTGTTGTTACTCGTGTGAAGAAAAGAGCTTGCTTGTTCTGACTCAATATGCTTGCGATAATTTCGAGTGTGTTGAATCAAGGCGACCTCGGTGGAACTGCCATCGGAGAGAGGTGATCGTGGATCTTCAAATGGAGCAAAAAAAGCGTTGCTCTCCTCTTACATAGCAACTGCGTTAAATTACAAAAAAAAAAAAACAGTATTGTTGCGGAGTATATTTAAAAATTACAATAAAATTATTAAGATTATAAAAATTAAATCAATAGGATCTGGCCATTGGTAGTACTGAAGATGGAAGAGGTTTTCGAATCAATAAATGTTAAATTGAAAAATTTCAAGAGCTCCATACAAATAAAGACGACTATTCAATCTTTTTTTTGGTCTTAGAGTAATTCCGGCACGAGCTTAAAATTTCAATCTCGATTTACGGGATATTTTACTCAATTCAATCTTTTAAGGCTTGACGCAATCCTTTCGAGCTTGTTTGATTCCATACTTCCGTACTCCGTACTTGCTTCAATCCCTTTCGAGATCACAATGTTCATAAATTAGAAACGATAGCAGAAAAGTATAAATAGCATTAAAGACATGGGACAACAATCATGTGATATGGTGCATTGCGATAAGATGCCATGCCATTTATGTTCTGTGCAAAGCAGCAAGGATGTGAGTTCGAGTCTTAGACAAGACGACAATAATTTTTATATTTCTTTGTTTTTTTTAGAAGCAAAAAGTGGTGTCGGTGGGGTGTCCGTCCTATGGAAAATGGAGAAAGAAAGGAAAGGAATTTTTCTGGGAGCAAATTAATCTCGAACAAGCTTAAAGTGATTCTTTCTTGGGATTAAATTGAGCTCGAACTTTTCGATTAATTTAATCTTTACCGCGGGATAAATTTGATCTTTTCAGGATTGAAAAAAGTGGGATCAAATCAAAATTCTTTCGGATTGGCTTTACCCTGTTTTCAATCCTGTTTCGGATTCATGTAATCCCGTTGGATTGATTTTTTTTGAGTGTACTACTAAAAAACCATAAAAATCTAATACGAACGAGGTTTGGAGTTTTTCGATCGATCGTTCCTATGGCAGTTATATGATAAGGTCTTACGATCCGCAGTCTATATACAAGGTGGGCCAAAAGAAGTCACCGGGCCAAAAGAAGTCACCCTATTGGAAGATGCTCTTATTTTTACAAATAGCCGGCAAAATATAAAGAGGTAAATATTATATATATTCTACATCTGTCTAGTACACAAATGTCAAAACAGATCTGACTTTGGCGGCTATTTGGCCACCTTGTATATCTTAGGACTTCATGGAAAGTTTGGTCACTGACTGAGGAAGTTGCCTAGAGTTGGCGGACAGAAGTATCAGTAAAGTTTTTTCAAATATTAAGACTAAAAAAATTTTCCAAAAATTTCTTAAATTTGCATCTTCTTTAGTTTATTGCGCATACGCCATGTGGACAATTTTAAAGGGCCAAACAAATTTGATGGATTTTAAATCAAGGACTAACAAACTAATTAAAAATCTTGGCAGGAGACAAGATGAAGAACTTTATGAAGCTCTCAAGTAGCCAGCTCCACCACGAAACACGAACAAAAGAACACAAGGTCCATTAAAAAGTCGTTTCTTGCTGTTGAAGTGACATAAATAAGCGTAAAAGAATCTCTTAAAAAACTCTTGGAAAATGAATTGTATTTTAATTGTGTGGCACAAAATGACCAAAAAAAAGAAAAGGAAACAACACCAAAAACAAGGAGTCAGATTTAACCGCATAATGAAAAGGGAAAATTTACGACAGAATGAACCAAGATGGGTCAGTTCAGGCAGGTGTATTAATTGTTCAGGCAATAAAGCGAATTAATTATGTAAAAGAGAAAATGGTCGAATTCGATTTAATATGTACCCTTATTGTATTTCAGCAGCACTCAATTCAAATATCTCCGACACTTTCACAAGTGTGGATAATATCCCTACGTGCATATGCGTACATATTTGTGACTGGTGTGTGTGAGTGTGCATTATTGCTGCTCCCGACTCAGCTTGCACTTTGTCCGACTGTTGCCATTTGGCTGGCATTGCATTTTAAGCATTTGGTGCTTTTGTAATCCGCTTAACGGCTGCACGCGCTTTGACAATTGACAATTGTCAAGCTAACAATGATAAAGACATTTCTTTGAAACTGCCAAGTGCAGAGAGCAGAGCAACATTTTTTAAGCGTCGATGCTAAGTTGGGAAAATGAAATCAGTTTTATGCATTTTTGCTGTGCTTTCGCGCACTTATCGAACTTTAAGTGCGTTGAAATTATATTCGTACTTTTTTTAATTTCTTAACTCTATGAACTGTGCTAAGGCAATCCCTTGCTGGATTAGTGCCTACCCGATTGGTTTTCGGTTGCTCGCAACTTGGACTTACCCTTAGCTTTTCTTATCTTATCGATACAAAATATTGGATTTTGAAAACGGGCTGTTTGGGTTAAAAACTTGGAGTTAATAACTTTGCTTTTTTAAAACTGTTGTCTAATCTGCCATTTTATATTTTAGAATTTTGTAAAACATTGCAACACAATTCATACGACCCACGCGTCTAAATAAAATAATAAAATCCTTAACCCATTCATTCTGTTACATTTACATAATGAAAATGTCTTAGCTCAAGTGCCAAATGTACCAAAAATATTTTATGGCACTTGAAGCTCACATCACCCAGTAAATTCCATTAGCTATGTATATTGCTTACCAGCAGAAGAGGTTCTCATAATTTATTCAGCTTTCCAAAGCAGTTGGCATTCATGCACAAGCCCAAACCCACACACACACTCACAAAACACACACAGGCAACTGAAAGTTGTTTACATGCATTTTGGGTAAAAGTGACAGAAGCAAGCTGCTCCTGTGCAATGTTTTGCAAGTTGAAAATTTAATTATTAGTTTATGGCACGCAACCAGAGTAAAGGGTTAAGCAAATTAGACCATATTTACTTAATAAATATGTGATTCTTGCTCATCCTGTTATTGGGATAGGTTAATTATAAGTCAACAATGCGAAATATTGGACAAAAGCTACCATTTGTGGGGAATGTTTGCTACGATTAGACAAGGCAACAGAATTTAACTATTTATAGTTTATTAAATGGGTGGTAATCACAGTAACCACAACTAGAGGATGCCCTGTCCCCACAGTAGTAGAGCCTACTTGTGATACTTGTGAGGAAAATTTAAAGAGTTCTTATGTGCCATGATTACGTGTCCGACAGAGGTCTAAGAAGTTTTGATGGAGTTCACACCACTCCACCATACCATCTGCATAAAGACTGACAGCAGGTGGTAAAAAAGGCCTAAGGGGCACTCCGTGCTAACATGAATCGACCTCGAGCTAGCTGGTAGCAGAACGGAAACCATATTATCAATGGAAGACCCAGAGAAACATTTTTCAAGCCGAAGTATGTGCAGTCTCCCGATGTCCAGATCTTAATATGGGAAAGAACTACCATAATAGAGAAATTGCTTTCCTCTCAGATAGCCAAGTAAGCTCAATAAGTTCGCCTCTAAGCTAGTCTTAGACCAATTAGGCAGGAGGAACAGCCTGTCCTTACGCTGGATACCGGGATACAACAACATTCCTGGAAACGAAAGGGCCGACGAACTGGCACTCAAGGGTGCAGTCACTACAATGGTAGGCCCTGAACCTTACTGCGGGGCCAACACACCATTTGAGAACACCTTAGAAAGAAGAGAATACGCTTAAAACAACTGAGGGGTCTCCTGTATATGTTGGGAATAACAAACACCCAATTATGTTGATAAAAAGAAAAAAAAAATAAAATTTTAAGTACGAGAAGGCTCCCGTCAATTTATAATGGCAATTTGACGATGCTTAAAGCATCGCTGTTGTGAGTTCGTCATTTGAGATCCCGAGTCCCAGTCAGGGTAAGTAAAAAAATAAATTAAAAAAAAAATTCAAATTTATGACAACAAAAGGAGAGGAGAAATGCGATGGACTGGACAAGGGAACACGTCGAGAAAATCAGCCAATGCCCTCTGGGACTATAACGGACATGCTACAAAGCACGAGTATGGGTGCGGCTTTGCAGTATGCGGAAGACTGCGTCACTCTGTCATCAGCTTCACACCTGTTAACAAGCGACTAGCCGTACTCAGACTTAAGGCAAAATATTTTAATATTAGCCTTATCTGTGCTCACGCCCCAACAGAAGACAAGGACGCCGCGACGAAAGATGAATTCTATGAGTGCCTGGAACGTACATACCAGCGCTGCCCTGATCACGACATTAAGAGCGCGCTAGGCGATTTTAACGCACATACCGGTTTTAGTCCGACAATCGGCCGTTTTAGCCTGCACGATGAAACCTCCAAAAATGGAAAGAGGCTAAGAGATTTTGCTGCGGGCAGGAATATGGTCGTTAGTAGCACAAGATTTAAACACCGCGACAACCACATGGCGACCTGGAGGTCCCCTGATAATAAAACGGAAAACCAGATGGATCACGTTGTGATAGACGGAAGGCATTCATCGAGTGTGCTAGACGTACGTTCTTTCCGAGGAGCCAATATAGACTCGAATCACTACCTTGTTGCAGCCAAAGTACGCACGCGGCTCAGTGTGGCATATGCCGCACGCTCTAGTGCACGTCGAAAGCTGAAGGTCGAGAAGCTGCAATCACAACGGACCTCTGAAGCCTACACAGCAAAACTCACCCATTTGTTCAAGGAAACTTCACCTTTCCCTTCAGGTATAAGTGAACAGTGGAAACATATTCCACACTCCATGAGTACGGCTGCCAAGGAGACTCTCGGATATGCCAAGCACTCCCGAAAACAGTCGCTTCTGCAGAGAAAGACGCTGCCTACAGGAGAACTCTGCAGTCGGGAGCAACGCGAGCTGTCAAGGAGCGATATCGAAAGAAAAGGAGAGAGGAGAAGCGCCTTTTTAGAAGGAAAAAGAATGAGAAGGAAAGGCGTATGCGTGAGGAAGTCGAAAGTCTGTTCGGCATGAGTGAGACTCGAAAATTCTACCAAAAAGTTCTGCGACTAGCCGAAGGTTTTAAGCTCACAATGTAAGGACGAAGCCGGAAAT
The DNA here is from genome assembly GCA_018904265.1 of Lordiphosa collinella. NCBI lineage: Eukaryota > Metazoa > Arthropoda > Insecta > Diptera > Drosophilidae > Lordiphosa > Lordiphosa collinella. The sequence continues at coordinate 168,164 of JAEIFV010000265.1, forward strand.
CTTGTCACAGATCCAGAAGAGGTACTAGACAAATGGAGAAACTATTTCTCCAACCTGTTGGGAGGCGATGACGAACACAATGCCGCCTTTGGAGAAGTAGTGGAACCACCAATCGATGATAAAGAAATAGACCCACCGGACCATAACGAAGTTTGGTCCGGCTAAAAAATAACAAATCAGCTGGAGCCGATGAGCTGCCCGCTGTATTGTTCAAGGCTGGCGGCGAGGAGCTGGTAAGGCGCATGCACCAACTCCTATGCAGAATTTGGTCCGAAGAGAGTATGCCCGAAGATTGGAGTCTAAGTGTTCTCTGCCCAATACTTAAAAAAGAGACCCTGCAATATGCGCCAATTACCGCGGGATCAGTCTCCTACCCATTGCATATAAGGTTCTGTCATGTATCTTATGTGAACGTCCAAGGCCGAGAATGAGCGAACTGATCGAACCTTATCAGTGTGGCTTTAGGCCTGGTAAATCCACCATAGACCAAATATTCACATTGAGACAAATACTGGAGAAAACCCATGCGACGAAAATCAACTGCTACCATCTTTTTGTTGATTATAAAGCCGCTTTCGACACACCGATAAGGTCAAAGTTCTTTGAAGCCCTGTCTACTTTTGGTATACCAGCAAAGTACGATCGACTTTGCATGATAACCTCTCCCAGCCTTTCGACACCAGAAGAGGTTTTAGGCAGGGTGACACCTTATCGTGTAACTTCTTTAATCTGCTGATGGAGTATATACTGCGACAGTGCCCAAATGCTAACAGATCGGGCACCATCTTTTATAAAGATGTAATGCTACTTGCATATGCCGATGACATTGACATTAACCCCCTTTTGAATATACATTTACATGCAAAATATATGACTAAAGAAAATTTTGTTCTGAGACCGACGCGGACTGGCGGACATGGCTATATCGACTCGACTGTTGATGCTGATCAAGAATTTATATTATACTTAATAGGGATTGACAAGTTGCATTCTCCCTGTTACATACTTTTGCACAACTTCATGATCCCCTTTTACCCATTTTCAATGGGTACAGGGTATCCAAAGAAAACAAAACAATCAGTGCCTGGAAGAGTCTTCGAGCACCAGCCATCGCTGTTCAAAAGCAACAGTCTGAACATCTGACCACTGACCTTTTTACATGCCTAATTTACTTTAATTTGCCGCACCGTCACATGTGTGGTCGATGAGGCAGCGAGTTAAGAAGCTATAGCGTCAGTGTTCCGTCCGTGCCCGAAGTCCAGAATTCGAGTTACAGACGAGGAACTATCCCTTGCTTTCATATCATATCAAGATTATGATACTCGTTTTAAAAAACATATTTCAATTATCTTCGCACTTTCATTGGTCTCCCTAGTGATAGTTAATGACCAATATAATTCCAGAATCCCACATTGGCCATTAATGTGTCAGCATAGCTGAAATTTATGCCCCCAGATATGCTTATGTTTAATGCTTGTCTAAGTAACTGAGACCACATCTGGGCACCTTTGTATGTGCTATTTTTTTTTGTATTTTTTTGTTGTACTGTTGAGGAAACGGTAATGTGGGGGGAACATAAATTAGTCAGCAGGAAATCGACGTAATTTATTCACCAGGACCATGTTTTTGCTCATAAATTTGTTTATATTGCAGCTTTAGTAATTGTTGGCAAATAATCATCTAATTTGTTTCTGAGTGTGCATTTAATTTATGGCTGGCAATGTCAATACGCAGACAATTTGCCAGCTGCTTTTAAGCTAAAGCTTACTTAAATCATCTTGAATTTGTTTGACAACACATACATTCCAGAACTTAAGGCATTTAAGCCCTTGACGCTTTAAAGGGAAACTTTTTGTGTAATGTGTTGGTTGCTAAAGAGGGTGGTTTAACAAGAATGAAAGAGAATAGAGAGGAAAGCAAGTAATTTTATCCCTTGCCCTAGCAGCACAATTGTTTTTGTAGGCTACTAAGACATAGTTTTCTCCATCTCTATCTGATAAAAACGGTAATCAGTTGTATTGGTGTCAGCTCTGCCCATTTTCGAAGCCCTTTTTGACATCATTGGCCACATTTCAGACGTCAGTGTTTATTGGTGTCGCAGACCTAAACTGGCTAAGCTCGGCTTACTACACAAAAGTCAAAGCAGTGATTACCTTTGGCCACCACCGATACCACCTTGACCCCATCCATAACTTTTCGTACCACTCGTGTGACGCTTTCAGTTCCAGCCCATATTTCTTTCTCGTTTTTGAAAACTTAACCAACTAACTAGTCTTGACACATGATGAAGGTTCACTTTTGTGCTGCTGGCTCAGTTGTTGTTTGGCCTGTTTGTCACACGAGTTGACCACACACAAAGGCTCCTCCTCAAATCGAGGCAGCTGCTGAGATTTATGAAATACTGTGTGTGTGTGTGTGAATGTGCTGTTAAGCCTTTTGCCTGCCACTTGAATTGACACAAACACACACACACAATCCCTGCCCACACCTAAGGACAACTGTCGAAAGCAAAGCTCAGCACGCACTTGACATAACGTGCGACTTTACTCCGATGACTAGTTTATGCGGTATACTTCTTGGCGCCAGGATGCGGTTCCCCTCAATTAAAAATGGAAAGAGCAATTAAAACTTAACACGTACACAAAAAGCATTTGCCAAATGACTCGCTCATAGATCACGATCCGGAAAATAAAATTTGTAAAGCCACAACAAAAAAAAAAAAAGAAATAACTAAACTCATCTTGAAGCAAATTTACATGCCCGAAAGCACTTTACGGCCGGAGAAATGTCTTCTTTGTCTGCTCTTTGCAGTTTATAGTGAAAGTTTGCCCTGACTTACCCACAACTTGTCGTCTCACAGTTTTTTTTTTCTGTCTAAGGAAAAAGCATTGGCTTCTGTCTCCCCCGACTGGCTTTAAGAGTTTTTTATGCATTCCTGCTTTTCAAATCAAATTTATTTGGACAACTTTGGCTTTGTTAAATGTTAATACGGTCGAGACGTTGTTCGTTTTGTGTAGGGCGCGATTTGACGAAAAATCCAATGAAAACAAATAAATTATGCGATTATTTAAATCTGCAGAGGGAGCAAAAAAAAAAAGACTGTGAATTGGGAAAGTTGAAGTGTAAATAACAGCAAGTTGAATGACAAGTTCTAGTTTAGAAAAGTATGGGTATGACTTAAATTAAAACATTTTTATCAAGGACTAACAAAAATAGTCTAGTTGGGTCAAATCAGTTGAACTTGGCTGCCAATGGAGTGGTCCAAAACGTGAGATTAAGTGCTCAAAAAACTCTGTAATAATAGTTAAGCCTTGATGAGGTTTTGTTTTACTTTGCCAACGCATGTGCTCAAATATGTGTTGGACTTGGAGGATCTTTTGCTAAATGTTATACCGAACTAAGAGATCCGACTGGGTTTGATATTATCCCGTCTTCCCACATGCATAATTCGTTCCTTTCATGCTAGCTCTAATACTTCACTGATGCTGACTCACTCCGATACCCCCATTTCCTTTCCTTAGCTGGATTTGTGGGCCTTCATGGCTATGATAGTATGTCTAGGATAATGATTGGATAATAATAAAGTACTAAATTAATAATTCAAGCGGTAAATCTATGATCTATACCAGCTCTGCTGGCTCTCTTAACTACAAAATAGAATAGGGTACACAGAGGAAAAAAACCAAGAACAATGGACTCAAAGTGAGCACATTCGGTCACAAAAACTAATCAATTTCTCACTTCAAGAACTTTTTTTGAGAACGCAAAATCTTGATGTGAGATGATGTGTTCTGTTTTTCAAAACATTTTAAAATCAAATAAAAAATTTGTGGTCCTGGTCCACCGTCCAGATCCACGTCCATATCCAGGTCCACTGTCCAGATCCAGGTCCACCGCCCAAGGTCCACCGTCCACCGGTTAGGCTATTGCCATGCGTCTGAAGACGCGCGTCTGAATGCCTACATATCATTTTCGGTGGGGTGGTGGAGGTGAGCTGAAGTGTGCTCATTTCTAGAACATTTGGAACATATGTGCTGAAATATTTGAGAGAACATTCTGTTCATATTTTGAGATGAAAAAATCTTATTTTCTCACCACGTTTTTTCCCTCTGTGTATCTTTAGTACTTACAACTTATCCGGCAAATCGTGCAGTCAGGCTTGGTGCATTGATGCGGCACCTAATAAACTAAAAGATTTCTCAAATGCTAAACTACTTAATTAAAAGTTTCCAGTTGAAGCAATATAATCCTGGGCCATCTGACTATGCACAGAGTATCACGCCTTTGACTTGTAGGCTTTCTGCGGCCACCAATATCTATGCAACCACTTGCTCAATAAAGCAGTGTATTACAAAGGAAACCTCGTAAAGCGGTAATCCTATATTCACCTGCTCAATATCCACATAATTAATTGTTAATTTAGACTTAAGCTCATCCAAAGTACTCAAAGACAAATATGTGGCGAGTAGTCTGCTTTGGCGTGTCAGCTCAATATATAATAGTTCCATATATACGGTTGTGTGTTGAACATGTGTGTGGGCATCTTCAATTTGTTAGCCACCGAATCAATTCCTCACAGCAGTCAAAGCTGGACTTTATAATGTCACAAAAAGGAGTTCTAAACTTTAAACCTTCACAGTCTGCTAGCAAACGGAAGTGGTCAATAAAACAACGAGAAGTTGGCTTCGCTTGCTCTCACATATGTATGCATACACATTCATCGAATGTGTTATCGATAGGTGCCAGCGATGTTCAACTAATTATATATGGGTACTCCTAGCACTGCAGTGGTAGGTGTACTGTTCCTTATATTTCCGCTTCGTTTCATTTAGCCGTTACAACTCGCCTCTCAATGGGTGCATGGATCCGCGTGCCGTATGGCATGAGACACCGTCTTGTTGAAACCACATGTCAACGAAGTTCAATTCTTTCATTTTGGGCACAAACCGCACCAAAAAGGGCATTTTTCAGGGTGCATTTGTAGCTCTTGTATTGCCTCTGGCTGCATTTCAGAGCAAATTCGGCAATTCTGCTTGCTGAGCCAAAAATAAGATTCGTCGCTGAAGAAAATTTTGTCGACAAAAAAAGTGGATCTTCATTCAACTTCTCTAAAGCCCATTTAGTAAGCAAACGGCATTGAGGAAGGTCTCCTGGCTTTACTTATTGCACCAGCAGTATTTTGTACCCCTTGGGTACGCCAAACTTAGTGGAATCATGGGAAATCATAGCAAACTACGAAATAGTTACGTAAAACTAGTTTTTTATGACAGCTTTATGCTACACTCAGAAAAAAACCGTAAATTTTGTACTTGAATTAAGTACAAACGGTGTCGATAGTACGGTAAGTACAAAAATACTTGATACAAGCACAAAATTCTTGGATCAAGTACTATTTTTTCAATCCCAAGATACTTTATTTTAAACCGTTTTTGGATAAAAATAGTACAATTAAACCTTAATTTTAGGACGAAATGGACTTGAAGCAATCCCGTTTCGTTCTTAGTTCTAGAACTAAGGTACTCGAAATGATAACAAAATGTTCTTGATCTAAGCCACAACATACTTGACCAATCCAATTCGTTCTTGATTTTAGCTTATTAAATACTCAAATCAGTCCGATTCCGATTCCGGATTAAGCCTAGACCTTGCATACTTAATATAAGAACAAAAATTTCTTGATTGAAGTTTATAAAATACCTATTTCAATCCCAATTTTTTTTTAAAAAATTTTTTTTTAATAAGACAAAATATTCGTAATATATGTACAGAAAGTAACTTAAGTTGATACAAAATCCCACAAATTCCAAATTAGCAATTTTCTGCATTTTGATGTCTAGTTTACAGATAATGCATTTCAGATATGGAGTTTTTGGGGGTACAGCGTGAACCTAGTCATATAGAATAAACAGCACTTGAGGCTTTTGAGAATATATCAGTTGAAATATCTTTGTCAAAAATACTTATGCCACAGTCCATTTGAACAATTTAATTAACTTCAAATCTCTCAACAGCAGCTGTTGTGACACTTACGTTTTATTGAAAGCTTAATGTTAACACAGTATTCGATAAATATTTCAAAATTTGATGGATTTTTTGTTTAGAAATATATATATAGGTTTTTGTATGAAACTTTTTTGTCAAAATACTTATGCCGATGACTGTATTACATAGACAAAACTCGAATTTCATACAAAAATATTCGTATTTAATATGTATACATATATTCATGCATCGAAGGAAGCATCTCCGACCACATAAAATATATATATTCTTGAACAGCATGACCAGCTGAGTTCATTTAGCCTTGTCCGTCTGTCTGTTTCTATGCTATCTCCTCCGTCAGTTTTAAAGCTATCCTTACCAAACTTTGCACGAAGTCTTTTTGTACAAATACGCTGCACAATTGTCGGTACCGGCCGGATCGGATGGTTATAGCATATAGATGTCATAGAAACGATCGGTCGAGAAACTAGTCTTAGTGAGAAAAACTTTTTTGTTTTTAATGGGAACGCCTCCAAAGTACGTATTTCTTAGTTTAATATCCTTTCCCATGATTTCACTAAGTTTGATCGAAATCGGATGACTATAGCACATAGCTGCCATAGGAACGATCGGTCGAAAAACTAGTTCTAGTGAGAAAAACTTTTTTGTTTTTAATGAAAACGTCTTTATTATTGGTACACACATATTTTATATACTTTTACACCATTCTGCAAAGTATGGTCGAAATCGGATGACTATAGCTTATAGCTCCCATAGAGACGATCGGTCGGCAAACTAGTAATTAACAGTGTATAATGCTTTTCCATGATTTCACAAGTTTAGTCAAATCAGACATTATATAGTATAGATCTATGGAAATAAAAGTTTTTAAAAAAATTTTTTTTTTTTTTTGAAACCTAAAATGTGAACAAAACTACCGCCGGGCCCCCTTTATCCTTTTTTTTTTTTTAAAAATTAAAATTTTTCCAAAAAATTTTATTTTATTTTTTTTTTTTTTTTTTTTTTTTTTTTGTTTTTTTCTTTTGCTTTTAATATCTTTATTTTTTTTTTATTTTGCCTTTTTTTTTTTTTTTTTTTTTTTTTTTTTTCCGGTTTTTTTTTTTTTTTTTTTCGGGGGGGGGTGGTGTGCCTTTTTTTTTTTGGTGTTTTGCGTGTTTTGGTTTTGGGGTGTGGGGTTGGACGCATTGGCTTTTATTTTTTTTTTTTTTTTATAATATAAAATATATTTTTTTTTTTTTTATTTATATTTTTTTTTTGTGTGTTTTTTTTATAAAGATTGTTAATTATATTTGTTATTTGTCTTTTTTTTTTTTTTTAATGTTTAAAGGGTTTTACCAAAAAAAATAATTGTTTAATTTAATAAAATTTATTTTTGTGGAAATTTGAAAAAATTAAATAAAATTTTAAATAATTTTTTTTTTTTTTTTTTTTTTTTTATTTTTTTTTTTTTTTTTTTTTTTTTTTTAATTTTTTTTAAAAAGCCTATTTTATAAAATTTTTAAAAAATTTTTTTTTTATATTTTTTTATTATCAAAAAATAAAAAAAAAATTTATATTAATTTTTTTTTATTTTTTTTTTTTTATTATTTTTTTATTAAGAAAAATGAAATTAAAAAAAATTTTTTATTAAATTTAAAAAATTTTTTTAAATAAAAATTTTTAAAATTTTTTTTTTTTATTAAATTAATTTTTTTTTTATTCCTTTTTATTATTAATATTTTTTTTTTTTTTTTAATTTATTTTATTTTTTTATTACACTAAAAAAAAATCCTACCCCCAACCCCCGCTTTGGTGTGTTTTTCCCCCCCAACCTCCGGGTATTGGGGTTTTTGGGAGGGTATACCCCTGCCCGTAAATTTAGTCAGCCGGCGGGATAAATTACCCCACCCATCCATCCCCCCTACCAAAACCGGGGTGGGTCAAAACAACAACAAAAAAAAAAAAAACGGCCCCCCCCCCACCCAATTGTACCAACATTTTTTTGATGGTGTTTCCAATCACCCCATTTGGTTTGGGGGGTGGGGGATGGGGGGGGGGGTGGAGGGGGGATGGTGGGGGTTGGTGGGGGGGGGGGGCGGGGGGGGGGGGGTGGGGGCGGCGTGTTGTTTTTGGGGGTGGCCCCCCACCCCACCCTCCCACTAACTTAATCCCCCCCACCCCCATGGTATTTTTGTTTTTTTATGCTATTTTACCTTTTTTAGTTTAGCCCAACTATTTTTTTAAAACCAAACAACTTTTTTAACGGAAATCCTCCCCTACCTAAACCCTTAACTCCTGGCGACAGAAAATAATTGTGAGTATGGAGAGGGGAGAACAGGGTTTGAAGGGAGAGGGTATGGGGGGGGAAAAAGATTGGTTGAGGGAAAAAGGAAAAAACGAAAGAAACACAATGGAAGGGGAAAAGGAGGGGGGGGAGGAGAACGGAGGGGGGAAAGCAAAGGAATTGGGAGGGGGGGGGGTGGGGGGGTGGGAAGAAGGGGGGGGAGTTGGGGGGGGGGAAGGAAGGAGAGAGAAAAAAGAAGAGAGGAGAGGGAGAGGGGGTGAGATAAAAAAAGTACCTAAATTGGGAAAAGAAAAACTCATTGCTTTAAAAAAAATTGGTTTTTTTGTTATAATAAAAAACTGAGTGTAGCAACTCACGACCGGTAACTGCTTGTTGTAAATACTTTTAATCAGTGCCTTCAATGGTCGGCCAGTGGTTCTTGCTCTTTAATCCCAAATCTTTGTTTCGTTGTCATTCAGTTGTTACATCGTTTACGAATTCGTCACTTATCTACTAATAACCTTTTCCTTTTCGCAAGTAAAATTGCAAAATATGCCAAAAATTTTCTCTTTAGCTTGTTATGCAAAATTTTTTGTATAATCTTCTTATGTTGTCGATTGTTGATAAACATGATAAATCAAGCCAATATTGTTTCAAAAAAGCTACTGTGATATAACCAATATACATTTTAAAGTAATAAAACTAACAAAAATGCAATAAATTCTAAAACAAAAGGCAACACACAAAAATATGCTATTTATGGCACGTTAAAGAGTGGAAATTCTTTATGGTAAATAAAATGCATACACTTTGCTTTGACGTGGCAAACAAAACCATTAAAAACGTGCAAGATTATAATTTTATTTATGACCAAATCGACGAGTTGATGATAAATTTTGCTATCAAAAATAAAACAAATTAATGACAAGTGTTCTTTATTTTAATGCACTGATTGAGTTGAAACGGTTGGTGGGATAATCAGAGACACTAAAATGAAAAATATTAATTTAAAAAGAGGAACTACTTATCCAGTTCTGAATAAGTATTTAATTTGCTCCACCTTCGGGGAATTAATCATCAACTTCCTTTGCCAGTTTTAATCTCTGAGCTTACATTTTCTGCAAACAAGTTGATTAAATTCTACACGAACCGAAAATGGAATCAAATGCAAATCAAAAGCAACAAATGCCTTACATGGTCTTAGCATATGCAAATTACAAAGTCTGCCAAACAACAATGAAATCTTATTAAGGCTCCTTCACCCCCTCAACTTTCACGGGGCTCTGCCAACTGCCGGGGCAAATTTAAATCCCACAATGAAGAAATATTACACCTGCGGTGAATATTTCATATTCCATCATGTTTGTTGTTGCCTACCCACTTTTCATTTGTAACAAGCTCCAAGTCTTGAGTTGAAATCAGAAATAAATTTGTTGCCCCCTCAAGAAAAAAGCAATCATGTACAAAAAAGGTAAAGAACTAAAATATGATAAAAATTTGAATAAATTGTTAAAGTCGAGCCCGGGTTACGAAATGGTGCTGTATAAATGCAAATACGCGTGTAATCAGCTTATTTACGCATGTTTATTGCAACCAACGGCAACAACAACAGCAATTTGCTTATATTCAATTTACAAATTATGCTCAACAGCCATAAACAAGTTAAAACTTTACCAGAAAGCAAACGGAAACGGGAAAAACTTTACGATAATTAACAATTAAATGGAAACATTTACATTGCGTGAAAGCGCAGCCGGAAAACTGTGAGTTGGTTCTGTTTTGAGGGTTTTCCTTTTATATTTACACTACACAAATATCTCTGTTCTCGCCGCTTTTTGGTAGCTGGCTTGTTTATAGAATTTACAGTTTTTCAGTTTCAGCTTAAAACTGTCGCCTGAAGTGGGCTGCGATTTTATGCAAAGTGGTATAACAAGGCAACGTGGCGTATACGCTATATTTGTTGTACCTTTTTTGCAGACGGAAAAACTGCATAAGCTGAGATTGTAACAAGTGAATGTAAATTGAAATGAAAATGCATTTAAAGCAAAAAATAACTCCAATGCTTGGAGAAAGATTCTAAAGAAAAAGTTTCGATTGACGAGCTCAAAACATACAATTGGTACAAGAAATGAATCCCAATTAGCGCTAACAATGGGAAGTCCAGTTATTTTTAAGCCTGCAGAGCTTTGTTCCATGAATAGGCTTACCTTTGCATTTATTAGTTAAATGCTTGAATGAATGCCTCGGGCTTTTAAGTGCTTGTCTGCCAACAAACTGACGAGTTCTAACATCTTTCGAGTTTTCCAGAATTTTTGCAGTCAAAAAGTGTAAATAGTTTGATAACAAAGGGCACATGAAACCTGAGGTGGAAAATGGCAAATAAAAGTTCACCGGCTCGTCAATGCAAGCAGAAGAGCCTGAGCCATCGCCGAAGAATAAGCCTTCACATCTCCCATTTTTCCGCCACACGGTAGCAAAATACATGGAAGCATCTGCAACAGCTTTATTCATTTCATCTGAAATGTCGCCACAAAGTTTCGTTTTCATAAATTCCAGCACAGCATTTTTCTTGGAAGCCTTGCTCCTCTTTGAATTCCACAAGCCAAACAACTCCGCATTGTTGAATTTAAGGCTATGATCTATTAATGCAAATTTGAACAGTCATCACAAGCCGTTGTCGCTTTAAAATAAAATTACGAAAACAGCACAACTCATACAAACAGTTCACATTACAAAGTACGTAGTTTGTTTAAAAGAGGTTTTTATCACTTTACAATGATTTTAAATTGTAATCAAATTGGCACTTTTTCAATGCACGTGCTGTTTAATAACAACCGCTAGGTTTAACAGCTGAATTCGCGAATGTCATTTCGCGAATGTGCCATCTGTGGGAATTTCTTGTACGCAACTGAGATGGTCACTCTTTTTCTGATGCAGAGCGATCCAAAGGAAGTTATTTTTTTATAGGGTATTAGCTATCCCCACCAAACTTTGCACGAAGTCTTTTGGTACAAATACGCTGCACATTTGTCGGAACTGGCCGGATCCGATGACTATAGCATTTAGCTGTCATAGGAACGATCGGTCGAAAAACTAGTTTTAGTGAGAAAAACTTTTTTGTTTTCAATGGAAATGTCCTTTAAATTGGCATGTATTTGTTTTATATGCTCCCTAACGATTCTACAAAGTTTGGTCAAAATCGGATGACTATTGCATATACAAGGTGGGCCAAAAGAAGTCACCCTATTGGAAGATGCTCTTATTTTTACAAATAGCCGCCAAAGTCAGATCTGTTTTGACATTTGTGGACTAGACAGATGTAGAATACAAGTGAACAAGCCATGGATCGATATACTCCCCAAGAACGCGGAATAATCGTGTCTATTTTTTTGCGTAACAATTCGTCTGTGGTGTTGGGCGCAGCGCGATTCTCCCGTCGCCCACGATTCCAAACACTGCGCCGTTTGGCCACCAACCTTGAAGAGTATGGGACCACACGAGACGTTGCCAAGAGTGGCCGGCCCCGGAGCGCCCGTTCGGTCGAGAATATCGCCGCTGTTGCCTAGGATGTCGAGCTGTCGCCGGAAACATCGACTAGACGCCGTGCCTAGCAATTAGCCATCAGCCGGTCGTTCCTAAGGCGAATTTTGGTCAAAGACCTGCGCATGTTCCCGTACAAGGTCCAGTCCGTGCATCAGCTGCTGCCTGTCGACCGCCAAACGCGTGTAACCTACGCCCAAGCCATCCTCAATCTCGAGGACGAAATGGACGATTTTTCGACCAAAATCATAATGATCGATGAGGCTCATTTCCACCTCAGCGGGTACGTGAACAAGCAAAACTATCGCTTTTGGGGCACCGAAAATCCACGAGTGATGCACGAGGAGCCATTACACCCGTTTAAAGTGACTGCATGGTGCGCTGTTCACGCTGGAGGAGTCATCGGGCCATTTTTTTTCGACAACGCCGCTGGTCAAATGACAACAGTGGACGGTGCGCGTTATAGGGTCATGTTAAACGGGTTTTTTGTGCCGCAATTTGACGAATTACAACAGGACGCAGCAACGGCCGACATTCTGAAGGCGGCGTTTCCGGGTCGCCTCATCTCTCGTTTTGGCGATTTGCACTGGCCTGCAAGATCGCCCGATTTAACCGTTCCAGACTTTTTTGTGGGGTTTTTTGAAATCCCGTGTTTACGTAACCAAGCCCGAGATCTTGGAAGCCCTCAAGGATAACATTCGACACGAGTGCGAGAATCTGCAGCCCGAAGTTCTTGCCGAAGTGATGAAAAATGCCATAAAACGATCCCGTATGGCAATCAATTGTAACGGCGCCCATTTGGCCGATATCATCTTCTCGAAATGACCAATCAAATTCTTCTTCTTCAAAAAAAATGAAAACCAAACAACATCGGATGACTTCTTTTGGCCCACCTTGTAGTTCTTGTGAGAAAAACTTTTTTGTTTTTAATTGGCATATAATTATTTTATATACTAATTCTACAAAGTTTTGTCAAAATCGGCTGACTATAGCATATAGCTGCAGTACAAATGATCGGTCGAAAAAGAAGTTCTAGAAAGAAAAACTTTTTGGTTTTAATTGGGATTGCCTCCGAATTTCGTAATTACAGTTTGGTCGAAATCGGACATTTATATAGTATAGCCCTCATAGAAAAGTAAGGTTCTTTATTACGCCCAATCAGCTAGACGAGATTTAGTATTAAGTTTATTCCGCGAGCTTTAGTTTTGTTCACACGTCCAATCAGCCAGACGAGATTTAGTACGTGTCGCGTGTTGAATGGAAAATTCCACCGCTTAAGCTAGAGATAGAACTTAAGATTAAAGGGAAGCCAGGTATCGACAGCTGTTGAGGTTTGTTACATGGCTCGTTACATAAGAATCGACACCGGTCATAAGGACTAGTTCGCCGTCGGAGCCTAGGTTCGCTAAAGTAAGTTTAGCAAAGCTGGAAACATAGTCTCGGACAGACGCGCAATGGCTCGCTCACATATGAAAAATTATTACCATTACAAGTATTACAGGAAGCGATATAAAAAAAAGTTGAATACCCTTTAAGTGAGAATAAGTTAGATTTATGTTGTTAAAAATATATATTCTTATTCCTAGCACTTACACTGTTATTTGTTTCTTTATGTGACAAGTATTGTCATCTAAAAAATAAACGATAAGCTCTGAGAGTTTATTCCACTTCAATGTAAATATCGACTTTAATCGATGTTTTCCCAAAAATGTCATGATCATCGATTTTTCGCCAACTCTAGCAAACGTCATAATTCTTCTGTGCTCCGAATATGTCAACTTTGGTGCCAAAAAAAGTGTACTTTTGGGATTTCTTTTGAAGAAAAATTCTGAGAAAAGCTGACGAGGAACATGCTATCTCTATTTCCGCATGTGAGTTTTGGTATAGACGTTTTTGAAGTGGTGATTTTAATAACAATGACAAAGATCGCGAATGACGGCCAGAAAACTTTAAGGATGCCAAATTGGAGACTATATTGGATGAAGACTCATGCCAAATGCAAGAAAATTCGCAAAAGCAAAAGCAATGGCAAAAAAGAAATGGATTTTTGCAACATATTGTGACTGGTGATGAAAAATGGGTTCTTTGCGATGCCCGACCATACGCCAAAATCGACGCAGAATCCGAATATTCAGGGTAGCAAGGTAATGCTCTGTATTTGGTGGGACCAATTGGGCGGGTGAAACCATCACAGGGCAACTCTACTGAACTCAATTGATGCATTTCAGACGAGCGTTGAAGCAAAAAGGGCCAAAGTACAAGCAAAGGCACGAAAATGTAACTTTGCAACATGACAACTTTTATTCACATGTTGCGCGGACGGTCAAAACATACGCCTTAACACTGTAATGGGAAGTCCTAGCCTAGCCCACCCTCTGTATAGCCCAGACATTGCCCTTCCGAATACTATTTGATCTCCCCGAATACGCAAGCCCTTGAGCATCAGCACTTTGCCTCTTTTCAAGAACTCGACAATTGGATAGATTCATGGATTGCATCAAAAGACGCTTCGTTTTTCGCGATGGTAATCGAAAAGAAAGATGGAAAGAAGTAGTGGCTAGCGATGGACAATAGTTATAAAATGAATTTGTAACAAATTTTTCACAATAAAGGGTAAGGTTTGACTTAAGACTTTTGCAACCTTAAAGATCAACAAGATTATGAAATAGTTCGAAATGTACCTAATATATTCCGAAACAGCCTTAAATAAAGTATTCCGGGGTTGAAAAAACGTACGTGATATAAGAATAATTTTTGAACTTACCGTACTATTGACACCTTTTGTATTTAATACAAGTACGAAATTCTTCAAGTTTTTCTGAGAATATCAAAGGCAACGAATAGAGAGCCTTAAAGCTTTCATTGACAACTTTTTGCTTTGCTGACTCACAAATACGTTTGAAGCGACTTAGACTGGAATTACACGGTGGAGCAAACTTCATGAAGTTATTCAAAAAGCTCTTGCTTGTAGGAAAAAGGTGTAGAGAGGCGAGCGACACCACTACACCTCTCTCCTACAAACGAAAGCTTTTTCAAAATCTGCATGAAGTTTCCTTCACTGTGTAAAGCCGGTCTTACCATCTACACCTCTTTTCAACAAGCAAGAGCTTTTTGAATAACTTCATGAAGCTTGCTCCACCGTGTAAACGATGTAAACGAATATTTTCACTGTTGCCAAGGGCAACTTCTCTGCTTAAATGAGAAGATACAAGTAACAAATGTCCTGAAAAATTACTTGAGAAAACAGTTAGCCAATAGACTTTACAAGAACTATAGAGTATATAAGCTAAGGAGGTTGATAATACACATACATAGACATTAACACAATGCATCTAAGCCGCAGAGTCAAATCACAGAAATGAAAGAGCTTAATGGGCTTTTCCTGTGAAAAAAGCTTTCCGCTGAGCTGCTGCAGCCTCTTCAAAAACTGTTATAAATTTGTATATTTTTAAACTCTGTTCCTAATGTACAAAGATATTTTTATGTTTGTGCAAAAGTATGTAACAGCCATTAGGAAGCATCTACGACCCTATAAAGTATATATATTCTTGATCAGCATCAATTGACATTCTGTCCGTCTGCCTGTCGTTCTGTCTGTCTGTCCGCAGTAACGCTCAGATCTTAGATGGTAATAGATAGACGTTCGAAGTGTATGGGACATAAGCTTCCTATACCTGCAGGCAGATCACGCTCATTTTCAATTTTAGCCACGCCCCCGCTATTTGCAAAAAACTTTCATATCTCCTACAGTATTATAGATAGAAGGTTCGTACCTTCTGAACATATTTAAAGGATTCATAAGAGTATGCGAGAGCAAGAGTATGCAACTGCGCAGCAGCGCTGCTTTAAGCTGCAACTGCATCATCAAAATTCATACTGAGCATACACATTGGTTGGTACATAGTATATTATAGTCGTGCTTGACCAACTTTCTTACTTGTTTTATTTATAAAATGGTTTTTAAAACAAATTTACTTTAAAAAATGTTTTATCGCAAATCAATGGATTCATCATCCGAGTCCGTTCCATCTTCAGTGACTTTATAAACCTGGTTGTATCCATGATAGTCCAGACCTTCAAATCTAACAGTAGTCCAGTAATACAGCACATCTCCTTTACTTAGTTTAACATGGTGATTAGTATATATCCATCGTCCGGCAACGGGCTTAACGATATCTGTGGCCCAAGTCTGGTCACTCAATTGCGTCATCTCCTCATTTAATTTGCCATGGAAAGCAAAGAGCGTAACGCCCGGCTCATCTGGTATGGACACCTTTAAAGCCTTTCGGCGAAAGTACTTCCACTTGAGCTGACGGCACCTCGTACTTCGACATTGTAAATGGAACTGATACATTAGATTTATTAATAATTAATTTATCTTATCTGTGTGGAATATCTTATCAGAAATGCAGTTGATGAGTAATGTTGCATTGTTAGATTAGTCGAAGTGGCTTCCTCAGCAATTCTTTGTTTTTATCTATACAAACAGTTTTCTTTTCATTTTACGCCTGATTGAGCAGTAAGAAATATGAGCAGATGAAGCAGCTGCCGCACTGCCTACTAATTGGAAAATCTTGTCAAGCTGTTAGCCATTCCTTAAGCTTTGTCTCATCTACTTAACGTACTTCTCTCACACCAAACAACAAGTATTTGTTGCCGTTGACAACGCAATGTGCTGGGCTCTCCACACTTGACTGCTGATTAATTAAGTAAAAAGCAAAATCAAGCAAAGATTTGGGTCAAGCAGAAACAGAGCTGTTAATTAATTTTTCAACTTCATGTGTGTGCGTGTTGTGTGTTGACTCGGCTTCGGGTTTGAGTTTTAAAGCAACACAAAAAATTACAACCAATGGCTTTCCTCACTGTCACTGGGGCTGTCTCCCATCTTTCAATTTCTGCTTCAATTATGGGCAAACAAAAAAAAAACGAAAAGGAAACTACATACATGTATACAGAAGCTATGACAGTTGTATAGCCATCTGATAGTCTTCTTCATTGTAGTTGTTGTTATTGCGGTGGCTGCTGCTGCCTAGAACTTGGCGCCGTTCAAATGTGAGCGGCAAACGATAGGAAAAAAATGGCTTCCATATAAAACATATAAAAAAGTTGATGGTGGGAGTGAAACAGTGGTCTTGCCAAAAAGGGAATTAAAGTGACAAGAAAATGCCAGAAAACATTAAGGCTGCGTTCACACACACACACACACTGGCAAGTTGCCAGTTATCTGGCAGTCTGTTCAGATGGAGAAGAGTACAGAGGAATTTGAACAAATTTGTCTGAACATGCATACATTTATGACAACAGTTAGCTGGCTCTAATTCTGGCGGATGTTTACACAACCATGAAAGCAACTGACACCTAAAAATATGGCAGCTTGCCAGTGTGTATGAACGCACCCTTCACGTTTTACTAAACCAAACAAAAGAAATACAAATATCTTCTTCTTCTTATTTGGCCTGATAATTGAATAACAACCGTTTGACGGTCTCGGCCGCTGCAATTTGTGACCGAGCTGGCACCAGTTGGTCAGTTCAAGCGCCTCAATGTCTTTCAGCACCTGATCTTCCTATCGTTATTTCGGGCGTCAACCCTTCTTCTATTCCCTAATTCGTTTGCCTTTCGCCAGCTCACTTTTTTACTGGAGCTTCTTCATATATACGAGTAACATGTCCAATACAACGCAGCCGCTGTTGTTTTATGCGCTTGACTCGATCAGAGTCCCCATAGAGCTCATACAGTTAGTGGTTCATACGGGTGAGGAACTCATAGCTAACTTTAACTCGAACACGCGGATCGCCTCCTCATCCAATACTGTTAATGTCCATGCTTCTGCGCTGTATTGCAGGACTGGGGTAATAAGCGACTTGTATAGCGCGACTTTCAATTTTAGAGAGAGGGCTCTGCTCTTGAACTCCTCACTGAGCCCGCAGTAACATCGGCTTGCAAGAGTTTCCAGTCGGACTTTGCGGAATGTGGTTCATACTTCTTTTTACGGGGAAAACTCATTACTCACTACAAACTAATTATTTTAGTATGATAGAAGTTACAAAATCTATATGAAATGGTCACGACGTTCTTTTTACATGTGCTTAGAAGGCAAAAAGTCACGTTCACATGAAACCGTGCCTTCTCTGGGTTGTGCTTTTTGCACGCGTAAGCAATAAGAATTCTTGTTCTTTCTGTAACAAAACCACATGCTAAAATACGTCCTCAAAGGTGCATTCTTTTTGGTTTTCAAACCTTAATAAAAGCGAATGGAACTTTTCAGTTATGGGAACTACTTCTTCGGTGAAAGGCTCGGTAAGGTTCTTTCCTATTTTGAGATTTGTGGAGCTTTGTGTGCTTCCCAACGTCATCATGCAAAGTCGAAAGTACTTTGCTGGTATGCCATACAAATACAAAGTGAGCAATGCAAATTCACCAAATCCACCTAGATTTGCAAAAACAGGAGCATGAGAAAACGGTCCTTAGACTGGATTAAGATGGCGAAGCAAACTTCATGAAGTTTCTTAAAAAGCTCTTGCATGTAGGATAGATGTTTGCATCACCGAGTAAAATCAGCTTTATGAAGTTTTTGAAAATCCTCTACACCTCTTTCCTACAAGCAAGAGCTTTTTCAAGATCAGTCTTACACGGGTTTAACACGGTGATGCAAACTTTATTAAGTTTTCGAAAAAGCTCTTTCCAACATGCCTTCTTTAATTAGTCAATTGTTGAATTGTCTCAAAGCAGTTAAGTAAGTTTAAGACCACTAGCAGTCCGATAACAGAAAAATAACAACGGTGGCGACTGATCTCTATTGATAGCTTTTAATAAAGGGGTTGCAATGTGATAGTCATCGGAATGGAAGAACAAAACGGAGAGGATACATACGTTGAGTAAAAACAAGCGCAGTTTTGAAGATGCTTCAAAACGAAATCGAATAGAGCTTAATGAAGCAAACTGCACTGTGTAAACACGGACTAAGTAGATGAGAGAATCAGGTGAGATTCTATACATTTCGTTTATTAGTTGTATTCATTTCCCCCTTTAATTTTCCTCCTACTAAGAAAACTTCATAAAGTTTGCTTCATCGTGTCAATACCGACTTAAACAAGCGTTTGAATGAGCGAAGTTCTACTGATGATAGAATGCTTAACTTTTATAATCGCGACCATTTAAATGTGTAAAAACGATAACAAAATGATATCAAAGTTATTAAACAAAAAAAATTAAAGCATATTTTAGGATTTACAGAAATTAATCCCCCTATAAGCTACGCCATTGTGCAAAACAACACAGACAACAAAACCAAAACCTCCCTTACACAACCATCCCCCTCTCTCTCTCTCTCTTTTCGGTAGACTTTCACTATAAATAAGCGCCACATGCTCAACATTTTTATGCTGTTTTATTGCATTTCACTAAAAGGCAATAGCAAACCAAAGAAGAATAAAAACAAAAGCAGCCAACAAAACCCTCCTCAGACAAAGGCCAAAGCCGAAACCGTGACCACGTAAGGAGCCGAAGACTTTGGCTGCGAAAACCTTATTATGTGCTACATTTAACGCCCAGATAGCCGAATGAACATGTCGTCTGTCAGAACGTCTGTCTGTCTCTCTGTCTTGTTCCACTCCGCCGCCATTGTCTTTCTGTCTTGTCTTTTGCACATTTTATTCGCAATGCTATAAAATTAAAGTTGTATGTGTGTGGTAAGCCTTTTTTCCGCCACTGGCCAAATGGCACCTGCCGTTAAGTGTTGCGGTGTATCGATGCGCAGTCATAAAATGTGGCCAAATTTATTGCCTACTTCTGTTTGGTGTCTTTGACACTTTTAAGCATTATAATGAATTATCTGGCTATTCGCCACAATTAATTGAATTCAATTTGTGACAAAGCTTCCTGTCGGCCACACGCGCTCAGCGGGCGCTTTTAATTAATTTGTAATCAAATTAATTACGCTTTAATTAAATGACAAACAAATGCAGAGACAGTCGGCTAGAGGAAATGAAAATTTCTGGTTGTGAAAAACGGAAACTGTGGCCATAATGCAACAGTTGACTTAACTCTTGCAGTCTCAAGTAGCAGATGTCTAGTAGAAGTGCACAAACAGCCCCAAAGCTCTTGATACTCAAGTGCAAGTCAATCGAGGCGTGAAAAATTGTAGGTGTGCAGCAGCTATGGAGAAGTTGAACCCGAAAGAAGTATTCGACACCTTAAATCGACAAGGCGATAGACAAGCCAGTGAACCAAAAGTTACACTGCTTTATTATATTTTTTGTTAAGCTGGTTACCAGTTGGGCGTGAAAGGTTCTCCAGGTTCTTATTTCTGCTGTAATGTAAATTTAGTCAAATTTAAGTCCTTTCCCAAAATTATAGAATTCGAAAATTAAAGAAAACTTGCTGACCCGGCAAATCAACGTTTTTCTGCCAGGCAAATTACACAGTGTTACAAAAAAATATCTGAAAATACTTTTCACGGGACCCAGTACATATTGTCGGACAGGTCGAGTATAGCATTTCCTCATACTCGGTTTCTTCCTAACACCCCCAAAATCAGTAGTTATACCAAAAACCGATTTTGCATTTTATACTCTTTTAAATTAAAATTACTCGCGCATTAGCTGTCCGACTGTTTATAGCCTTGGGAATTCCGATAGCTACGAGAGGAACCTAAAATATGATTATCAGCGGACTGACAGATTTAGCTTGATGGCGAAGAAATGCGGTTTACAGATTTGGCCTTTTCTCCTTTTTTCAGAAGTTTCTAATTTGGCCCCCACTGGTTTCACTAATTTATTCCAAGCGATTTTTGCTTAAGTTGTATTATACGAGGTGTGTTCAAAAAGTATCGCGAATTTACGTATTTCGAATCGGGTTAGGTATATATTTTTGTGGCGTTATGTTGGTACTCATGCTCCACTCTCACTAAATCTCCGACAAGCATCGGCCATTTGAAGAATGTTCACTTAATTGTTGACAGCTGCTTTGCTTGCACGTGTTTTGGATCGTCTTCGATTTTTACCTATTCAAAAAAATGGATCAAAGAACCTGTATCAAATTTTGTTAAGTGCGCGGATGCATTCGGAATGTTGACTGTGGCTTACGAAGAAGCTACCTTAGACCGAAGCAACGTTTATCGGAGGTACAAAATGTTCTCAGAAGGCCGGGAAGATGTGAACGACGAAGAGCGTGCCGGACGCCCGAGCACTTCAACAACAGACGAAAAAATTAATGAAGTGGAGAAAATGGTATTGGCCAATCGTCGAATCACCGTTAGAGAAGTTGCTGAGGACCTAAACATATCGATTGGCTCGTGCCATTCGATTTTTATCAATGATTTGGGCATGAGACGGGTCGCCGCGAAATTCGTACCAAAATTGCTCAATTGCGACCAAAAACAGCATCGCATGAACATTGCTAATGAGATGTTAAACTCTGTCCGCGACGACCCAAATTTGCTCCAGAGGGTCATAACTGGTGACGAATCGTGGGTTTATGGTTATGACGTGGAAACCAAAGCTCAATCATCTCAATGGAAGCTGCCGCACGAACCAAGACCGAAAAAAGCGCGCCAAGTTCGGTCGAATGTGAAAGTTTTGCTGACAGTTTTCTTCGATTGCAGGGGCGTGGTGCATCATGAGTTCTTGCCACAGGGAAGAACGGTCAATAAGGAATATTACCTGCAAGTTATGCGCAATTTGCGCGAAGCAATCCGCCAGAAACGCCCCTGCTCACACATCGTTGCTTGTGCGCGACTTTTTGGCCAAAAACAACACACTAATGATGCCGCAGCCACCGTATTCCCCCAGATCTGGCCCCCGTGACTTTTTCTTGTCCCCTAAACTGAAGAGGCCCAGACGGCATCGAAAGGACTACAAGAAAAAAATGATTTTTGAAGTGCTTCGAAGATTGGAAAACACGTTGGCACAAGTGTATAATATCTGGGGTGGGTACTTTGAAGGGGACAAAATAGATATTCAGAATAAATAAATAATTTTTAAAAAAACCAAAAATTCGCGATACTTTTTGACCACACCTCGTATAAGCCCATTTAATTCTCCTTTGAACAAATGCTGACACAATGAATTTGGTTGATGTTTGACACATCGACAATCTAGTATTTTATTTTGAGTGTGCCTGCCTTGCGACTTATTGATTGTCATTGTGAATGCCAACCAGTGTTGCCAACCACAAAAGCTCCAAAATAGCTAAATCGACTGTTGAAAATGGCTTAAAACGGCGACGTTTAATTTAAAATAGCTACACAGAAAATAAATTGGTCTGGAGATCCTAAGTTCTAATTGGACAACTGTGCTGCTAACAGGTACAAAGAAGTCATCCTCTGTGAAGTCTCTCTTTCTACAAAATTTAAGTTTATTGTCCTGTATTGGAAACGATATCAAACATTTGTTTGATGTGCCACAGTACTTTATATAAATAGTATTACTTAACTTTACTTCGATTCTCTTGAGTGATTTGAAAGTGTTTTGTATGAAGCATCTTGTCCAGGATTTTTTGCCTATCTGATTACGGGGCTTTAATATAAAACATATAATAAGGTCAGTCCTGATTTTGAGATCGATCAAATCAAGAGAAATCAAAATTGTTTAATGTTGCGTTTTCCCAATCCTCAGGAAGCTTATCAGTGTTTGCCAGTTTGTGCCGCCTAAAATTTCGTTATATTGTTCTGTATTAAAGAGGGGTATTTCCCAATGACTCACCCGGAATTCTCGGAGTATAGGACAAACTCCGAGAAAATGGATCCTCCATGTTGCAAAGAGAACAGATTATGTTCGTGCTAGTGCTATACCCACTTAAGGGTAGCAGTTTTGTGCGGGACCTGAAGATCGTTGATATGCTATAGCTCTGTAGGTCATTTCGAAAGTAATTTTTTTCATTAAGAGACTTAGCCAGGCACCTCCATGTCTGTCTTGTGTTCGAAAGTGACACTTTTCCGCCGAAATCTTAAAAATAACTCGAATCAATTGCCTGCAAGACGAGGGTTTGCATTGACTTCCAAGTTTCCGGATTTTCGTAGTCAAACACAATATCAACTGCTGCTGTCATGGTTTCCCAGACGTTGAAAATTTGAGATTTCCCTTCGAGCTGGTGATTTGTCACTATATTTGGAAGGCGGTTTCCAGTCATTTGCAACGATTTGCAAACGTACTCAAAGTGCGACTGTAAGGTTTAAATGTACATCGTTGCTAGGCCAGTTTTCAGATGTAGAGCGTATGTAGCTGTATTTCTCGGACTGACAAACCATTTTTTTGGATTAAAATTGCAGTAGCTTCTTAACATCTTCGAATTCGGTATACCCCAAACCTGCGAGGCATAGCACATTATTGATCTTGCCGTTGCGAGGAAGATTTTGTACTCTGTGATCTACGTTGTCCTTTCCCAAGAGATTATTCCATGTCGCATTTATTGCCTTTTTTGCGTCTTTCTATTTTTATTTCACATGTTTGGCAAAGTTCATGTTTCGTGTGAAGGTTACTCCCAGGTACTTGAACGCTCTTACGGTCTGTAGGGGTTCTCCATTAAGGCTCCACTTTTTGCTTCTTACCAGTCTTCCTCGGCCGCTTCTTATTACCATTACGATTTCGATTCGTCTTTGCTGTGTTTATCTCCAGGTGCCAAGTCTTGCAGTACTTAAATAGTTCGTTAATCATATCTAAGAGGATTCGGGGGACTCTGGCTCTATCACCATGTCGTCGACGTATATTAGAACTTTGATATGTTCTTCTGAAACATGCGCGCCACCCGGAAGTATTTTCGAAGTATCGTCTATATAAATAGCTCAATAAGCATCCTTGCTTGACTCCAAAGTTACATTCAAACCATTCCATGTTTATTTAGTATTCTACCAACCTTTTAGCGATCAAGTAATTATTATGACGTCCGTTAAACTTAGCTTTTACTTTGTGGCTACTCATGCCAAATTTTCATGGCAAGTTAAGAGACTGAGCAACACGTCCAAGTGATAAAAATTGATATATGGGCATTTCCGCGGGAACGTTCGCGCTTTTTTTTCCGATTCTATAGCATTTTGTGAGCTCTATGTTTAGTGCAAAAGAAGGGGTTCATCGAGTTTCAGTTTCATCAATAACTATCGCGAACGTACACCTGTGGGGATGCCAATCGGAGGAATTGCCCATATTTCAAATTTCGGTCAACAAATCTCCCTCTAGACTTTTTTTTGTGACTTGTTCATTAAACACTGGGCAGGTCGCATAGCCTGCCGGGCTTGTTTGAGTGTGACTTTTATTTAAGCTTAAGAAAAATGGACCTACAATTTAAGGACTATGAAGACCGTATACCTTTTACCTTTTATAGATTAAGTTTCCAATTCAATTTAGTTAAAATAAATCTGCCAATGTAAAATAAAAACATTTCTTAGAGTATTAAACAGTCATATCATTGCCATAACTCTGCCCAGGCTCGTCCACTTGGTTTTCTCGTTTAGTTTCTCTTACCATATTTTGTTTTCATTCTCTTTTAGCAAGTGTCGACTTTGTCTGTCAGACATTAGGGGGCTTTTGTTTGCCTCGTTTGGCTGTCATGGCTGCCATTCAAAAAGTATAGAAATTCCCTCAACAAAATCTGCGCCAATTTATAAGCGAGTGAAAGCGAAAAAAACCTCAAGCCCTTACGCTAATTGTAAGACATGAAATCTTGTATAAAAAATCTCTTTTGAATTTACCAGGACCAGGACACACACACACACTGACTGACTGAAATGCAAATATTTGCTGTGTTTGCTGCCGCCGCCTGGTTTCAATGATTGGAATGTGGCGCACTGAAATCACGCGGTTCGCACACGCCATTGAATTTTAAATGAAGCCGCCATGGACTTTGCTCCATGCTGCTGCCGCAGATGATATGCTTATCAAAATGCAGGGCAAACTGAAAGACAAGCCAATGTTCTTGCCAGCTGCTAAAAGCCACTTGGGCTACGGCACGCCCAATCCATTTTCTTCGTTCTTCCTCCTCCCACAACTTGTACCTGACATAATTGGTGACGTGTGCACGTCGCGATGTTGTCGTTGCTTTTAGCTTCTCCCGGCTCCTGCACATTTGATACTTATGAAATTCTTTAGGGAAGGCATGCGAGATGACATGGAGGGGAAACGAAACGAAAGTTGCTGTGCAGAAATAGTGATATTCCAAATTAGCGAAGCTGCATAAGATTGGCAAACAAAATTGCAAACATATTTTTAGCACTTTATTTAGAATTTATTGAAATTGATAAGCCGAAAGCGAAAACTATTTGGATCGGAAGGGCATATAATTTCCTAATACCTACACCCAAAAAAAAGTAACCATAGTGGGAAAACTTTTTGGATTTCAATGGCCACGTCTTCAAATTCGTTTACAAAGTTAGATCAATATCGGATGACTATAGCATAAAACTGCCATAGTTAGAAACGATCGGTCGGAAAACTAGTCAAGATTTCCAACTATTGAAAACATTTCTACACTATATGCTTCAGCACAAATTTTGCCAAGTTTGATGAAAATCTGATGAATATCACATTGATGCCATACAAAAAACTGGCCAGCCAAATGTTCGCAGTTTTTCTCTTATTTTTTTAGATAAACCCATCTCCGCGGTGCACCGTTACCACGAAAATGCGTCATAAATACAATGGGGGCCTTGCACCATCAGCAAAAGGTGGGTCAGTCGGCAAACAAAACATGGCAACAGTTTTTTGAAAATTACTTAAAACTGTGGGAAAAATTTGACATTGAGTCGGAACAAAAACGAACACATCTGTTATACGTGTGACTTTGTCAAGGCAAAAATCTATAAATTGCTAACCAGCTTATTCTTTTGAAATGGCCCCCTGGGACTAGTTCATGTTACGTGGAGAAATTGGCTCAAGGTGGACTAAGTTGAGGAATAAATACTTCTACATACTTGGCGTTTTAACTTCGTTTGTTACAGCCTTCAGAATGTAGTTTCAAATGTGCCTTCAACTTTGTATGTGTGCTGTTTAAACTTATACATCGTATAAGTGTCATATCTGTGTCTAAGCCTTTGTTCAGCAACATTTTTCTACCTTCTGTAAGTTCCTTACGTCATGCAAGTGTCGACTTTTGCTCACACACAATGGCTGGCTGTATGGTTGTCTGGCTGAATGGACTGACAATGATGTGCAGGCTTTCCATTCTTTATGTCGAATATTTTTGATATATTTTTAAGGTAACTTTTCAGCTGCGCCAGCAAAACTTTATTGCCCTAAGAAAAAAGCCAAAGTTTTTCTTTATTTTCGAATTTTTTTTTATTTTTGGGTGCCTCTTGTCTGTTCATTTTGTAATTTTCATGAGCAGCAGCTGGAAGTTTGTTTTTGCACACGATGCAAATGCATTTGCCGACGACAGCGACGACGATGATGACGATGACGACGAGACTGTGGGGGAATAAGGTGATGAGGTAGAAAATGGGGTCTACTTGACAGTAGCTCTGGCATTGTTTGTCCACAAGGTGCGGGTGTGTGTGTGAGAGAGTTAAGTGGAAAAGTTTCCTGGCACATTTGTAATAAGTATGCACTTGTATGAATACTGTAAGATAAACTAATGATGATGCAGGCTGGCATTTGGGGTACAAAAATTGGTCAAAAGACTAAAAGCAACTTTTCTTATTCCAACTCAAGGTTAGGCTATTAGACTTTTTGTTTATATTTGAAGCACTCAAACTCTTCTTCTGGGCTTCTTTGGAAGGCAGGAACTCTCCTGAGGTAATGAGTGTGGTTAAGCTTCTGACCGGTTCAACATGGCGGACCTAGAGTGATCCTGGCTTACTGCGTCTCAAGTCCACTCACACCTTCCCGTTAGCAGAGCGATGCACCCGCAAAGCTGCTGGCTAACGTAAGCGGCGATCCAGCCCAAGGACAAAAAGGGGGCTTCGTGCCCGATTATCGTCAAACAAACATCAAGCAATGAAAACTGCAATAACAATGCCTCGGACCCCCTGAAGACAGCCCACGCAAACGTTTTAAGGACCCAATTTGAGTGAATTTCCGCTTGTGAATTTCCTCGAGAAATATTCATCGGACGTTACCGCACTCCAGGAAGTGCGATGAATTGGACATGGGAACATCATTAACCAATGCTCCCTGGGAAATCTAGTATAGTGGACATGCTACAAAGCAAGAGTTTGGGTGCGGTTTTGCAGTCTGCGGAAGACTGCGCCGCTCTCTCATCAACTTCACAACAGTTGACAAGCGACTAGCCGTACTCAGAGTTAAGGCACAATATTTTAATTTTAGCCTTTACTGTGCGCAGAAGAAGGACGACTCGATAAAATACGAATTCTATGAGCCCCGATCACGACATTAAGATCGTGCTAGGCGATTTAATCGCGAAAATCGGGAGAGAAGCTGTCGACAGTCGGCCGTTTTAATGGCCAATAATGGAGAGAGGCTGAGAGATTTTGCTGCTGCCGAAACATGGTCGTTAATAGTACAAGATTTGAACATTGCGACATCCATACGGCGACCTGGAGGTCCCCTGATCAAATAACGAAAAACCAGATCGACCACGTTTTCATAGACGGAAGGCACTCATCGAGAGTCACTACCTTGTTGAAGCCGAAGAAGTACGCACGCGGATCAGTGTGGCACATACCGCACGCTCTAGTATACGGCGAAAGCTGAACGTCGAGAAGCTGCAATCCCAACGGACCTCCGAAGCCTACTCATCAAAACTCACCATCTGGAAAACCTTACCATTCCCTTCAGGTAAAAACGAACAGTGGAAACTTATTTTACACTCCAAGGAGATTCTCGGATACGCCGAGCACCTCTGAAAACAGTCTTGGTACGATGACTGGGAAAGAAGCGACATCAGTCAGGAAATCCGGAAAAGAATTACTCTTGCAAGCCGATGTTACTACGGGCTCAGTAGGCAATTTAAAACCCCCCCCCCCCAAAAAAATATATTGTCTTAGAACTCGCTTATCATCCCAGTCCAGCAATACGGCGTGGAAGCATGGACATTAACAGCAGCGGATAAGGCGGCGATCGGCGTGTGGGGGAGAAAAATCCTTCGGAGGTTTTATAAACCTCCAAAAGTTGGCTATAAACTATAACATTGATCTAAATAAGCGCATAAGAGCACAGCGGCTGTTTACGATCCGATCCTGATTTATCCATTTTTTGCAATTTTTTTTAAGATCCTTTGGAAATTTTCGAAGTCGATTAATCTGTGAAAAAAGCATATTAAAATATCCAAAGGATTGTTAAAAACTATCCCTTTGTACAGTTGAAAATATCCTCGTTTTCTTATCCATTAGATTCTTATGAAATATCCATTTGATCTTATAGTGTAAAAATGGCTTGACCCAGCCCCAAAGGGCCAAAGCCGAGCTCCTCTCAAACTCTAGGCTTGTGCGCTTCTAATTTTCACACAAAAGAAGAGGGACCTATAGTCTAACGCCGAATCCGAACGGCAAATTTGTGGAAACACAAAGCTGGCCAACAGCATTGAGGGGTGACCGGGTGTGTAAGTTTATTTATTCAAAGAAAAAACTTTACATTTCCAAGGGAACACCAATTCTTATCGCTGCATTAGGGTGACCAGACACGGTCAACAAATTAGGTATATTTGTTATGGATTTTTTAATGCTATTGAATGCTGCTGATTGCGATGAAACAAAAGCAATAACTGTGGACACTTGTTTACCTGCACGGCTTAATAGAAAAAGAAAAATTACCAATTACTAAGTTCCCAAAAATAGAATCGCAGCTGAAGTTAAGGCTTTAACTTAATCTTAGATCTCTTGCAATATTTATTTGTTGTTTAGCCTTTTCATATTCCTTTTCCATTGCGAGGAGTTGAAAAATTTTTAAAAATTTTTTGTGGGAGAAAATTAAAATAAGCAGCTGTTTGTAAGACGATATAAACATCTTTGATTAATTCCATCCAAAGTTCGAAGCATAATGTGTCTTCTTTTTTTTCAACTTAGGTTACTGGCTGGCTATAGTGTAGGAAACTTGAAGCAAAACAAGATCCTTTTGACATTATTTTGCCATCCTTAGGAGCATTTTAATGTAAAAAGGATATGCAAAAAAAAGGATACTGAATTGATCTTATTTCTTCATCCAATAGAGCTGAGTAAAGTCAAAAGGATATTAAAAATTTGGATCTTAAAATGGATATTTTCAGTATCCTTTCTACCAGGTATCTTTTTTTCTAGCAAACAAAGTGAGAACGAACTTGGAAAAAGAGAAAGGAAGGGACGACTGAAACTAAGATGGAAAGATCAGGTGCTGAGACCAACTAGTGCCAGCTCGAGGCGAGTGGCGGGCATTAAAGGTGCAGCAGCCGAGACCGTAAAGCGGTTGTGATTGAAATATCGAATCAAATAAGAAAAAAACCTCTTTTACGAAATTTACGGCCTTTAAAAAATCATAAACAAGTTGAACTATCAGCTTTAAACTTTTTCGAAAATCTTAAATTAAGGTGCATTGAAACATTTTGCAGTAAAGCTAATCCAATTTTTTGCTTGTCGCAGACTCTCGACCACTGCACGTAACCCCTTTCGTCGCCCCCTAAGCTCTGCCAACGTACGATTTTTGCATATTAAGCAGCCGCCCCCATGCACATGAAAAAAAAAATGGATCCAGCTCCAACAAATAAACTCTAGTTTGTCATTTTTATTCTCTGCTATGCTCAGTGCAAATAAATGATTGGAATGCACGCGGAAAATCTGTTGACTTCTTTTCTCAACCACCACCCGCAGCTGTTGCTCATTAGACAGATATGTATGTATGGGGTTGAATTCATTTTAAGTCAGACAAACTGCATAGCATTTGCATACCAAACATGGTTCAGTTTTATTTTGATTTTCAACAAATTTATGCAATTTTATTATTTATAGTTTACACACAACCGCACAACGTTTTTGCAGCATATGTTAAAGCTAGGCGAAAGTTACATGTTTGTCATTTCGGAAATGAAAAACTTGCATGTCACAATTTCCGCTAAACTACTAATTAAAGAAGGGGTGGAAAGTTGATGAGTCAAAGTCAACAGGCGTTGCCTTAACAACTAAGGGAAGCTGCAATTGATGAGGTAAAAAGAAAACTTGACAATTTAGACGTTTTAAACATGACAACAAATGAGCGGAGCTTTTCATTTCATAAAGTAATAAATTGCTTACCTAATTAATTCCTAAGTCAAAGCAAATCTCCCCAATGCAATACATCTCTTGTAATTCGCATTCCTTAATTATGTTGCCTGTCATGAGCAGAAAATTATACGAAAATCCCCTTTAATAATTAGTTGAATGATAAACAGTTTCCGCTGTCAGCGCTAGGGACTACTCGTCTAAAGGGTCCTGTCAAATGACATTTCCATAAGTTATGTTGATATGTGAGCAGATAAGTTCTGTTGGCTATTTCGTGCCGCCTAGGATCATCAATCATGTTTGATGACCTTCAATTATCTCACTTCGTGGGTCAACTTCAGTTGAATATTTAAAGAGCTTGGCTTTTATGGTTGGCAGTGTGAAATATGAGTTGTGTGTGTGTGTCGAACTTAAAGTTGATTAAATTAGAAATTTTATGGCCTCTCCTCTGCTGTGCAAGTTTTTACAACCTTGAATAAGTTGATAAATTGTAACAGAAAGTAACAGCAGAGCAGCAGCTCAGACCAGACAACAGCCATAAAACGAAATCTTTAATCATTTGAGTGACACAGCCAGAAGAAGCTTGTCCAGCGACAGCAACTCTAAACTCCCGGCTCACACTACGACTGTATAATGTCCAAAGTTGATGCCATAAACAGAAACGGGAAACGAGTCAAGCGAATTTCATTAGGCACAACTGCCCGAAAACCGCAACCCAAAAAACCCGAAGCCCCTAGTTCCCAAAATTGTACACTGTTTTCCACGGCTTAGGTTAAGTTTTAGCTTCCCCCCACAACCGCCAAACAAAGTGTTGGAAATGTAAACCAAAAACTTTGCCTGCGCGAAACGCAAATAAAAAATAAACAATTAAGTGAAATTAATTTGCAACAGTGTTGTCTGTCTCTTAGGAAATGCCACTGAATTGAGCAATGCATTGGGTAAATAAAATAGCATAAATTGCTGTTTCAGATAGTTGTTAATGAAAATTGAATAAAACTACTTAATAACTTTATTAAAGAAAATCAACAAAAGTAGAAATAACGAGAGCGAAACTTAAAGTCGCTCCGGTCCGACTTCGATATACCCGTACTGTACATTACATCACATCAGGGCCCAGAAATCTCTTCCAACCAAAATTCTTGTATAGCCTTTCTCTATATTTTGTTAATTAACAGAGCATTAACATTAATGGGACAATTTCAACATGCCCCGCGAAAAACAAAAGACGACACCCGTATGTAAGCAAACAGTGCATGCGACGCCAAAAAGTATGCAACGTTTTTATAACTTTCATAACTCTGCCATTCATTATCCGATCTTTATGAAAAGAGTTCAGAGATTGTAGATATTGGGCACATACACTACACTGCAAAATATGAGTTTGATAAAACTGTGCAAGTCGAAAAAAAGACACGACCAAACTCGACAAATCCCCCATTTTCGTTCCTAGGAATCGAACTGCATCATTACTTTTTTGGGTTTGCCAATTTAAAGATAACCACAAATTTTTGATCGGTGTCAAACTTTAGCAAACTTTCTTGTAATGTTACAAGCCAAAAGTTTTGGGAACACTCCAATCCCCAATATTGGGGTTTAGAAAAAACCAAACAAAACTTCTTTTTTGAGCCCCCAAACGAGCTGGACTCCTACTGACCTATAAGCCGCCTCCCAGCATTTGGCAAGCTGCTGGAGAGATGCCTGTTAAGGAGAATCTTGGAAACCCCAGCAGTGAAAAGGAGCATACCCAAGTTCCAGTTCGGCTTTCGCTTAGGCCACGGAACCCCAGAACAGCTGCACAGAGTGGTCAATTTCGTCCTTGAAGGATTTCACGCCAAGGAGTACGTTGTGGCAGCTTACTTGGATATACAACAGGCATTTGACCGCGTCTGGCACAACGGCTTACTAGCCAAGCTGAAGGGAACGCTCAATCCTCAACTCTTCTTGATGGTCAGATCGTTCTTATCTGACAGGACATTTAAAGTTGTCCAGGATGGCCTTGCATCCCAGAAGAAGAGGATTCGAGCAGGAGTACCTCAAGGCAGCGTTCTGGGGCCAACCCCATACAGCCTGTTTACTGCAGACATGCCAACCGCTGCGGATCTCCCGATTGAGGAGACACAGGACCTCCTAATAGCAACTTTTGCTGAAGTTGTGTCTACTCGGCAACAGACGCGCTTCAGGAGTACCTAAAAAGGTTCGAAAACTGGGCCTGTCGATGGAACATCTCCATTAACCCAGAAAAATGTGTCTCTGTCACCCACACCCTAAGGAAAGACAGTAGCCCAGGTGTCTTCCTTCACGGAGAGCTCCTACCAGCTAAATCGGCCCATAGATATCTGGGAGTGACGCTAGACAAGAGGATCACACTTAATCATCATGCCGCCAAAGTTGCTGGTAAGCTTTACAGGCGAAGAAGATGAGTTGGTTGCTACACCACAACAAAAAACTCTCCCTGCGAAACAAAGTCCTCATTTATAAGGTGATCCTGGCACCCATATGGAGATACGGGGTCCAGATTTATGGCATCGCCGCAAAGACCCACCTAAACAGAATTAGGGTCTTCCAGGCCAAAATCCTGCGTAGGATCACTGCAGCCGAGTGGTTTATCAGAACCCGAGACATTGAAAGGGAACGTGGCGTTCCGATGGTAGGAGATACCATCAATGTCCAGGCAGCGAGGTACCTGGACAAGGTAGCTGCCCACCCAAACAACCTCGCCAGGCGCCTACTTTGCACGCGTAGGATAAATGGAATAAGGGCAAGACTCTTCTCTTCTTCTGTCTCTTCTAATAACATTTCCATTGCGCGGAGTTGGAAAATTCGTTGTTCATAAACGTTTTGTGGCAGCAAATAAAAAAATAAACAAAAAAATGTTGGAGCCAGCTGTTTATAAAACGATAAATATATCGATATTTCTATCGGAACTGAACTCGCGGTTAAATTTAACCAGTGCTCGAGCAGCTGTTAAGTCTGTTCCTCCGGTTGCGCCACACACAGAATGAGACACGCGAATTCGGTTAAACTGCCTGTCAAGTTGACTAACCGCACATTGAGAAATCGGGTTTGAGAGAAATATTTCAAAAATGGGACATAAATTTTGCTGTGTTGGTTGGTGAAATGGTGTAGTTAGTTTCATAGATTCAAGAATGATTCCAAATCTGCTAAATCCCGTTTCAAATAAGTTTCACAACCAAATTTCAAAATCTCTTTCAATAACGTCTGACACTATTTGTCATTTTCTGGTTCAAGATTGGATTTGAGCCAGATTGAACCGGTTTTACTGCTTCAACAGCATATCTCGAGTAATTCCAGCAATTTCTTTAAGATGGTGACTTGACAAATCGCGGACGGACAAAAGGCCCATATCAAAATTAATAGTAGTAAGCATCGAAATTAAATTCAAAAATGTTATGGGCCTTATGTCCACATTAAATTCGGACATATTGTCGGACATTTTCGCCCAGTTTATGCAAAATGAATAGTGTGCCTCTTGCTCATCAAAGAAGAGGAGCAGCTTTATAAGTTCAAAGCTTCTTTATGAGAAATGTGGCTGCTTTTAAAAGAATTCGCAAGCCGAACGATGTCCCAAAATCGACTGGCGGACGCACATTTCATGTACAGTCTTTGGTAATCTGGCTTGTAGTGTGTAAGTCTGCAATACCGCCTCGGGCCATCTAAAATGTCTATTTGGCGAAAATTAGAAGCACACAAGTCAAAAGATTGAGAAGGAGCTAGCACGGCTATGCCCTTTGGGCTGTGTGCAGATCGTCAACGCTTACGGTTATCCCTTACAGACTGCCGGTTAACGAATATGCCGAAGCCGACGGCTGCCTAAAATCGCCTGCCGGCCAGGCCGAAGATTACCCTAAACCAGAGGCCGGCACGTCGCTACCTACTAGGCATAGGAAAGCTCTCAAAAGAAGCGCAGTCGGCTCACACACAGTATAAGCAGTATAAGCATCGCTGCGCTGCGTGTTCCGATCTTGTTTAATTGCGTCGCGCTTGAATCAGTTTTTGCGCTGCTCCCCCTGCCCTTAACTAATGGCCAAATTGTAACCTTAATACGAACAAAAATGTTTTTAGAACTAGCATCGAAGAATTGTCAGTATTAACGTGGTCATTTAAATTTGAGTACGGACTTTACGCCCATGGGCTTAATGTCCGGACATAAGGCCCAGAAAATTTCTGAGTTATATTTCAAAGTAACGATTGAAATTTTTTATATGGGCCTTATGTACGTGGGCGTCTTGTCATGTCAAAATTTGGTGTATAATTTGGTAACACTGAGCTAACATTCTAAATACTAGACCAAGGAACTGGTTCAAGAACGGTTCCTAAGCTGTTTGAAGAAGATCAAGTGTAGATTCTAGATCAATGTACTCTCTTTAAACTGTGTAATAAAGGTAAGATAAAATTTTTAGAATTAAGAGCCGAGCGACGCCGGGTACCCAGCTGTTATTTCATAATAGCTTTTGTTGAATGAAACAAGCCAGAATTTTCGAAAGATCACCGAAGAAAACGTTGTGTTTATGGTTTTGCAATACAAAGGTGTTGGAAAAATTGTCCAACTCTTTGAAGAGCTCTGAAAAAACAAATGGTTTTTTGAGGAAAGAAAAGGAGTCTGAAAAAGTTACATTTCTGTATTTGAGTTTTAATTTTTTTGCCGACAAATTCGCAAGGAACTTGAGCAAAGTGCATTATTTTTGTATGTATGGGCCTGTGGGTGCGCTTCAGTCCACTTAATGCTAGAACATTTATTATGAGACCTGTTAATAGGTTGCTGTTACACAGATCAAAGCCTTTAATTAGCGCTTCATTATTTTCTGTCTTTGATGTGTGCAGTGCTCAGTGAATGTAAGTGCTGTATTCTGCTTGCACTGCTCCTTCTTCGGCTGCAATATTAATAAACATTCCCATTTTAAATTCAAGACTTTAAAACTAAATCCCCATTTATATTTCTTGGGCAATTAAAGACACGTTTCAGTCGCATTTTTCGTTTCTAATTTTTGTTATCCTATCACAGATTTAACCTTTCACGATCTGACATCTTTATGACAAGGTTTGGCCCTACTCTCTTTGTCCCTTTTTTTTTTGTGACTCCACTGCCTGGGCAAAACAAATGTTAAGTTAAAGCAGACGGGCGCCATGTGTTTTGTGATTTGGGTATAGGCCACGAGCGTTAACCTCAATGGTCAGCGTTTTAACCTGAATTTTGTTTTTGTTTCGTTTCGTTTTTGACTAAAAATTTTTTTATGCAAATGCCCACCAGAAGACAAAGGAATTGTATGGAGTGCGAGATAAGAGGGTGGATAGAGGGGGGTGGCTTAAAATAGTAGCTGCACTGTGGCTTCTTTAAATTCCATTCCTGCTACCAATTTGACATACAAATTAGACCAAAGATAGGGAGCGGGAAAGACACACAGAGACAGTATGTAACCATTTGGACAAATTCCGAACACGTTCGCGCTGACTGCCGGACTGACTGTCTGTTTGGGGTGTACAATTTCATTTCATTTGTAAAAATTGCATATTTTGCAGTACATTGAAAATAATCAAGTTGCCAAGCTGCGAGGATTTCTTGTCTTTCAGATCTGGTTTGTTTGCAAGCGAAATGAGGTTTCAGCTAGGATATGAATATGGCAAAGCTGCAGCTTGAAGTTTTTTTTATTAAATTCAATTATGTAAATCGGGCGCAAGTGAAATGGGGAGGAATGTAGCAAAGCGATTGGGAGGTGAATTGTTCTCAGAGTGAATTGTTAAGTTAAAACAACTAATTGGCTTAGTTGGGAAAGCTCAATTAACTATGGTTTTTTCTCAGGATCGCTGTAGCTATTTGGGCTTTTTTTTTGGTATTTATGAAAATTTTTATTAAGGCTGGAAATCTACTGCCTTTCTCTGTTTGTTTGGTATGCCTAATTAATTGTTAGTGTCGTCCGCCTCTCTTCTCTGCTGACATTTGTTTTACTTTTGCCAAATGAAAACTGGCTAACTTTTCTGACATTTCTCACTCAACTTCGCCCACACACATGCGCACGGTCTGTGTGATGCACCCTAATTGGTTGATGATGAGACAGAACGGCACTGATGCTAGAAAGTTGCTTTACAATTTTTGCATTTCTCACAACGTGCGCCACAATTTGTGGAACTTTCCCCATTAGGTAAGAGACCTAATTATGTTGTGGTCCTGGCCGGGAAATTGAAATTCACTTTCGCCTCCCAGCTACTAAGAGGCAATTATAATTTGCTAGGCGTGGCAGTCAAACTTAGACCCAAAGGCATCATTAGGATTATGAGATGGCCATTATATGATTATTGTCAAACGCAAAAGCGAGCTGCGGACAAAGTTTGTCGCCGACTGTCGAAATAAATTTACTGCATCCCGAAAAAGAAAAGTTTGTCATGTGTGAGAAAATGTGGGCAAAGGCAAAGGAAAATAAAGTAAAGGGCTAGAGTAGGTGGGTGTGGTTGCTGTGTAAACTGTTTTTACGTATCCTACACCTAGTCTAGTTTCATTTATTTAGTCATATATTTGCATGCCCTTGCAGAGGAAAAGCATTTCCGCCCACTTAACGTTTATATATTCTTGATCAGCATGAACAGCTGAGTTGATACTAAGAATTATGTTTTTTAGGGTAACGTCAAATTTTTCATTAATTTTTTTAATACGCTATCACATAATTCCACAAAGTTTGATCCAAATTGGAAGACTATAGCAAATAGCTGCCATGGGAACGATCTGCGCCAATGATGGGGCCTAGCCAGTCGATTAGTGTGGGAAACTAATCGTTCTCTGTAAAGACTTGAAGATGTCTCTATGTACGCCACTGAATCACAGCGAAGAATGCAGTCATAAGGAACCACGGCGGTGTTTTTCCGTAATCGTCTGTCTTGTTTTGTAAACGAAAATGAACGATCGTTAGGTTCAAAAAGGAGTTCGCTTGGGCTGGGTTCAGGACCGTCGTTTTTATACCCTGTTCCCATTGAAAATGGTCTAGTCCCTATAAAGTATATATATTCTTGATCAGCATCAACAGCCGAATCGATTTAGCCCTGTCCGTCTGTCCGTCCGTCTGTCCGTATGAACGCGTGTTTCTCAGAGACTATAAGAGCTAGAGCCACAAATTTTTGCATGTAGATAGGTGTATACCCGATTCAAAACGAGTTTGTTTCAGATTTGGAAAATTCCTCCCCCTCCCCCTTTTAAGCGCAAAAAACTGTCAGAGCCACAATTTTTAAGATAGACCTTCCAAACTATACATATATCAAGTAAGGCCCAATATCTATCTATTCTGAAAAGATCACTAAGATCGGACAATAAACACCGAAGTTATATACGAATCAATTTTGCTTGTTGGGAGAGAGGGGGGGGTCTTGCATTGCCAGTTATCGCGCGCGGCCGCATGCCATGCGTTTGTGTGTATGTTGGAGTGTGTATGTGTGAATGTGTGTGTATGTAAAGAAAAACCCACGAAATCAAGGGAACAGGGTATTTTGTAGTCGGGGCACTCGACTGCAGCTCCCTTACTTGTTTCTCATTGTAATGGTGTCCTTATGGGCAGTTCAAGCTGCGTCTTCTCCATATTAACACCTATATTCCAACGTGAGGCCCAACATTCAAATTCGTCGAGATATTCCTGTGCTTTGCTAGAGGAATACCTGCGACAATACAAGTCAGTTATAAGAACTCAACATCATGAACGATGAAGCTCATTCCACGTTGAACGGAACGGTAAACATAAAAAATTTCCGAATTTATGCCAATGAAAATTCTCAAGGGATTCAAATGGTACTTCTTTACGTTGGGAAAGTCACTGTTTGCTGCGGCTTTTGTGCGAAAATGGTTATTGGGCCATTCCTTTTTGAAGATGAAGATGGCAAAACGGTTACCTACAATCGGGAGCGTTATCACGATTTGATAACCAGTTTTTATACTCTGTACCAAAGGTACATAGAGTATAATAAGTTTGTGCAAAAGCCATGTCCGTCAGTCCGTCTGTCTGTCCGTATGAACGCACAGATCTCAGAGATGGTAAGAGATAGAGGTTTGACATGTATGGGACTTATGCTTCTTATACTTGCAGGCAGATCAAGTTTGTTTTTAATTTTTGCCACGCCTCCTCCCGCCCCCGCAAATTGGAAAAAACGTGGAAACGTCATATCTCCCAGAGTTATATAGATAGAAGGTTCGTTCCTTTTAAGCCTAACAAGTTAGAAAGTCGGTCAAGCCCGACCTTAACATACACTCAGAAAAAAATTCGCCATGAATTTCAGAAAATCGTCCTATTTTAAAATTTGCCCTGGACCGGTGGTGGACTTGGACCTGAACCGGTGGTGGACTTGGACCTGAATCGGTGGTGGACGTGGACCAGGAGGTGGCCATGGAGGTGGACTAGGACCCGGTGGTGGACCAGGACCCAGGACCCTGTGGTGGACTTGGACCTGAACCGATGATGGACGTGGACCAGGAGGTGGCCATTGAGGTGGCCATGGAGGTGCACCTGGACCCTGGTGGTGGAC
This sequence comes from Lordiphosa collinella, assembly GCA_018904265.1. Taxonomy (NCBI): domain Eukaryota; kingdom Metazoa; phylum Arthropoda; class Insecta; order Diptera; family Drosophilidae; genus Lordiphosa; species Lordiphosa collinella. The sequence continues at coordinate 206,602 of JAEIFV010000265.1, forward strand.
CTGAACCGGTGGTGGTCTTAAACAATTTTTTCTGCTTTTAAGAAAATACCTTTCTATTATTAAGAAAAAATTGTCTCCATATTAGAAAAAAAAATTTTATTTTAAGAAAATAGTTTTTCTACGATTCAGAAAGAGATTCTAGTTCAAAGAAAAGTAGCCCTTTGGTTAAGAAAAGCTTTCCATAATATTTAGACATTATTTTTCTAAATTTTAGGGTGAGTCGCCTTAGGACGGATTTCAAAGGCAAATTTCTAATTTTAAGGGCTAATTTGGGACTTTTTTTATGAGTGTACACAGTAACTGTGAAGTGCTGCCCATTACCGTAGCGATCGTAATTATTTGTTTTCCTTATAACTCGACTATCGTTCATCCGATCTTTATCATTCGTTTGGCGGATCGATATATAATCCTGATATCTCCACTGTCGGATATATGAGGGTTTTTCCAATTTGCGGGGGCGGGAGGGGGCTTGGCAAAAATTGAAAAAAAAAACTTGATTTGCCTGCAAGTATAAGAAGCATATGTCGCATACATGTCAAACCCCTCTCTTACCATCTCTACGATATGTTTATTCATACGAACGAACGGACAGATGGACGGACGGACAGACGGACATGGCTAAATCGACTCGGCTGTTGATACTGATCATGAATATTTATATACTTTTTTATACCCTTGCAGAGGGTATTATAAAATTGTGCGGATGTTTGTAACGCATTGAAGGATGCATCTCCGACCACATAAAGTATATATATTCTTGATCAGCATGACGAGCTGAGTTCATTTAGCCTTATTCGTCTGTCCGTCTGTCAGTTTCAATGCTATCTCCTCCGTCAGTTTTAAAGCTATCCTCACCAAACTTTGCACGAAGTCTTTTGGTACAAATACGCTGCACATTTGTTGGAACCGGCCGGATCGGATGACTATAGCATATAGCTGCCATAGGAACGATCGGTCGAAAAACTAGTCTTAGTGAGAAAAACTTTACTTAGTTTTCTATCCTTTCCCATGATTTCAGTAAGTTTGGTCGAAATCGGATGACTATAGCATATAGCTGCCATAGGAACGATCTTTCGAAAAACTAGTTCGAAAGAGGAAACCTTATTTGTTTTTAAAGAAAACGTCCTTTTTATTGGCATATTCTTATTTTATATACTTTAACACATTTCTACAAAATTTTATCAAAATCGGATGACTATAGCATATAGCTGCAGTATGAATGATCGGTTGAAAAAGAAGTTCTAGTGAGAAAAACTTTTTTGTTTTCAGTGGGAACGCCTTTAAATTTCGTAATTAACTGTGCATTATATTTTCCATGAGATCACCAAGTTTGGTCGAAATCAGACATCTATATAGTATAGATCCCATAGAAATGTAAGGTCCAAAAAGTAGTCTTAGTTAGAAAAACTTTTTGGTTTTCAATGGAAGCTGCAAGGGTATACAAAACTTTGGCCGAGCCGAAGTTAACTTTCCCCTATTTTTTTTTACCTAAATTTTCCCCAGGATTTTAGATTTAGTCGTTCCTTAACTCTGCCATAATGAGTACAATAGTTACCAAAGTATCTTCCAAAGGATTGGTAAAGATCGCACGAACGATAGTTAAGTTATAAGCAAAAGAAACTTCGCTGTTGCAGCTCAGTAGCAACGTTGCTTTCAGCTGCTAATGCAGTGTCTAAATGCACACTCAGCATACATTATTGTCGTGCCCAGCCGAGAGTGTAGTTTTATTAAGAAAAGCTTTTAAGAAATTCATTTAAAGCCTCTGTTTTTTAATATTATTCATGTTGCAAGGGAATATAAGCTTCGGCTGAGCCGAAGTAAGCTTTGCTCTTGTTTGTCGGTTGTTCTTTTTTTTTCGCTTGAAAATCTACAGTTTGCAGTGATATGTGGCTGAGCCAACAAATTGCTTGGTTTTTTGTTGGTGGTTAAAAGTTGGCGGAACTTGGCGAGAGCAGCTGTTGCGGTGCACAAAACAAGCAACAAACAGCAAGTAAAACAGCAAATGTTTCTTTTATGTGTAGTGCAGAAAATCATCAAATAATTTGAAAGTATTCTATGCATGGTCAAGCGATTGATTCTTTCCTAAAATTTACTCAATCTTTCGAAAACTTTGCCCTTAGTTTCTTTATTGTTTTGACAGCCAATTTATAACAAGTGAAACAACAGCTTAAGTTACCAGCAGATACTTGTCTAACTCTCGATTAAAAATCGCTGGAAAAGTGCGCAATAAAAGCATTAAATCCTGCACATACGCCCAATAAATCAGACACCCACACAAATTGTTTGCATTTTATTTATAGCATACTTTTGTGCGCTATGCTCAATTATCGCTGACCACAAAAAAACACCTGTGTGTATTAAGCAGCACACCAACGATTTCGCAGACACACACACACAGATAGCTATTCTCTGGGGTCACTTAATGGCGGCGCCTGGTCAAGCTCCTGTCCAGTGCAGTGTCTGTGTTTGCTTAGAGTCTCGTCTCTGTCTTCGGTATTTCCCATCCAACACATCTTTCTACTGACTCTTGTCATCAACTTAATTATGCTGTCAACAAAAAGCTTAGAACGCACTGGCCAGTAAGTCGAGGTCATCATGGGCATCATCATCATCATCAGCTTTAGCCAGCGAAGTGCAAAAGAAGTCTTTAAATAATTATTTAATGTTTATCGACAGCATTTAAAAGTTTTTATACAACTGGCAAAGTGCATTTGTCTAATTTCCCACACTTTTCACTTTGTCAGCCGGGATCAGCTTCAAAGATTTAGTGTGTGTTGAGTTTTGGTTTTAATCCTCCATATGTTGCCAAATTTTAATCTCTAGCCAGCCAGGCATATTTGATTTATTTACTTAGAACTATGATGAACGTCAACAAAGTTTAATTTTTGATGATGAATGGTTTGTAGGCACACATCACACATCAAGCTTTCTCATCAATTATGTTTGTGTTTATGTTTATACTGGTGCTGGGTCTATAGAAATTAGTTATTTTATGGCATTTGTGCTTTGTTCTTAAAATCACACAACTCACTCGGTGAGTCTTATCAGTTTGCGGCATTTAACAGCGTTCTGTTACCCTGACAACAGAGCTCTGTATAAAAATTTCCCAAACAACAGTTAGCAGCATCCCGATTCCTGAAGCTGTCGTCAGCTCGTCTTTCTTGTTCGGCCAACTCTTGTCAGTTGCAAACGCGAATTCAAGGCGAACGGGTGCTGCCAGCTAATTCGGTTGTGTATGAAAAACAGAAGCCGTCAAAAGAAACTTTCAAGTTAAAAAAAATGCAATAAAATAAAAATCAATTTAAAAGTGAAATTATCTAATAAAAAACATAAAGTGAATTTTTAAAAAATTATGCCTAAAAATGCAAACATAAATTAAAATCAAAATTTTCAAAAATTTAAAGATATAAAATAAAAAATGGTGTGACTTTTTTTTGGAAAAGAAAAGATTGACCAAAAGTGAGAAAGTTACTTGTGAAAGTCATTCAAGGGATTAAAAAAAATTGTGCATTTAAAATAATACAATTTTACAATTTGGCCAAAGCAGAGAAATGATTATGTGTAGTTAGCTTTAAAATCAATATAAAAATGTGAAAGCCTGATACAATTGTTGGAAGATAATACTCAGAATACAATTAAAGGCAGGTGAGAAAAAATAGAAATTTATTTGGTTAAAATGTTTATTAAAATATGTACTACCTTCGTTCTGAATTCTATGTATATAAAACAAAGTGGTGTTAGTTACACCACTTATAACTCAAGAACGGCTAAAAGATCTGCGCAATGACTCGAGATGTTTTGAAGGCACAATAATTTTACTGTCTGGCGATTTCCTCCAAACACTGCCAGTCATTCCAAGATCGACTCCTGCCGATCAAATAAACTCTTGCCTCAAATTGTCCAATCTGTGGAGCTATGTAAAGAAACGTCAGCTGTCATGAGAGTTGCATTGCAGAACGATCCATCTGCTCAAGATTTTTCCAAGCAATTGCTAAATCGTGTCCCTGTCGATGAATCGAGCTGATTGATTTAATTTCCTCCAAATTTTTGCAATTTCGTCTCATCGAAAGACGAGCTCATCAAAAAAGTATTCCCGAACATCATTGCTAACCACAAAAATATCGAATGGTTGAAAAATATCGAATAAGAATAAAGATGTGGATGACTTTAACTTTATAGTTCAGATTCAGATCATTGGTACTCTGCATTCCTTCAAATCTATCGACTGTGTAACAAACGAAGACGATGCCACCAACTAGGCAACAGAATTTTTAAACGCCTTGGATGTGCCTGGCCTACCACAGCACAATTTGCAACTAAAGGTTGGCTCGGTAGTCATGATGCTTCGAAATCTAAGCCAACCAAAACTATGCAATGGAACGCGTTTGGTGATAAGAAAATTGATTACCAATGTGATTCACGCGGCGATAATCAAAGGAAAATTTTAAGGTGAAGAAGCTCTCAGTGCGATCCCAACCGATGTGCCCTTTGGGATTAAACGAATTCAATTTCCGATTCGCCTTGCTTTCGCCATGACGATTAACAAATCACAAGGCCAGTCCTTAAATGCTTGTGGTCTGAATTTGGAAAATTCATGTTTTCTCATGGTCAATTTGCTTCGCAAAATTTTTCCTGATTTCAGGTTCTCAGGGTGGGTTCGGAAAGTGTATGCCAAAGATAAGGATGTTTTCATTAAAAACAAAAATGTTTTTCTCACTAGAACTAGTTTTTCGACCGATCGTTCCTATGGCAGCTATATGCTATAGTCCTCCGATTTCGACCTGATTTAGTGAAATCATGGGAAAGGATAGTAAACTAAGAAATACATACTTTGGAGGCGTTTCCATTTAAAACAAAAAACTAGTTTTTTGACCGATCGTTCCTATTGCAGTTATATGCTATAGTCATCCGATCCGGCCGGTTTCGACAAATGTGCAGCGTATTTTAACAAAAAGAGTTTGTGCAAATTTAGGTGAGGATAGCTTTAAAACTGACGGAGGAGATAGCATAGAAACCCGACGGGAAAACGGCAATCGGAGAAAGGAGAGTGTGACAACCTTTCACATGGAATGACAGCAACAGACGCACAATAACATATTCGCAGTACCTGTATAATTGTATCATCTGTTCAAATCTTTGTTGTTGATTTCTGAGGATTATTGAGCTACTAAAAACCACTTGAGACGACTCACAACCACTTTGATCAAGAAAGTCTTTCGTACTGCTGCTATATGCTATGTAAAAAATGTAAAATGGCTTGACACAGCCCCAAGGGGCCAAAGCCGAGCTCCTCTCAATATCTTGGCTTGTGCCCTTCAAGGATGTTCCGAGGTGGTATCGAACCCACGACCTCTTGCACAGCGGTCGCGCACACTAGCCGCTGAGCCACACCCGGGCCTATGCTATAGTCATCCGATTTTGACAAAACATTAAATAAACGCTGATTTTAAGGTCATTTACATTGAAAACGAAAAAGTTTTCCTACCAAACTTGGAGGAATCATGAAAAGGCATAGTTAACTAGGAAATACGAAGTGTGGAGGCGTTTCCATTGAAAACAAAAAAGTTTTTCTTACTAAAACTAGTTTTTCGAACCCTCTGCAAGGGTATTAAAATAGTAAAATCAGTATTTCAGTGTTACCAACGAAGCTTTGAATCGATCGATGAGTCGGTGTAAGCTTAAACAAAACTGTTCTGTCCTTGCCTTTCCAACAGTTCAGAAAATTCTCAGAAATATTGGGTCATCAAGTAGAATGAAACATCAGATGATACAAAAGCTGACATTCCCAGAATTTCAATGAGAAAATTGTTTGAATAATTCCCTTTAAAGGGACAATGAAGTCTTTGACAGACAAACAGATATTTGTTTAACTTTTATAATTTTCTTACTTCTTAGCCTAAAGTTTCTATTGCATCATCAGAGGCAGATTTTTGTGTTTCACTAAAATTTACTTGCTAAAGGATGATTTCCAGAATGCACGAAAATAAACTTTTATGTCGAACTTCACATGAATGGAAACACTTTTGAGCTAATTTGAAATCTGAAAGCAGTCTTATTTGAATAAAGTATTGTGCCGAAAAAAATTTGTAGGTCATCTGTAATCCAGACAAACTAAATTTAGACCTTGCTAAATATGCAACTTTTTACGCTGGAGTCCCAGCTAAGGGTACAGTGTGGCTGCTCAACGAAAAATAACACCAAATGTCAAACGGTCTTACTGCACTGTGTTTGTTTACCAAGTGTGATTGGATTACAATTAAATTGATTTAACTAATAAAAGTGCAAATGCAGGGGAATTTGGATGATATTTGGAGTGCAGAAGTCATGGGCAAGCCCTTAGTTGTGATTTGTGTGATTTTTATTGCAGGCTGCAGCCATTGTTGAATTCATTTAGCAAGGGTAACTTGCTAAATAATTGCAAACCATTTTGTTTTGCTTCTACCTAGCTAAACCTATAGCTAAAGCTATCAGCTTTTAGCCAGTCAAGTTTGCGGCGCCACGCGTTTTTAGCTAAGGCATTTAGCTTGTCTGAGAACGGCTCAAGCTAAGAGGCCAGCTAAAAGTTTTAGCAAGCGTTCAGCTACCGTTTTTTTATATGAACTCGACCCCAGCTAAATCGATTTAGCTTGTCTGAGTACATAGCTCAAAGGCTGATATGTCGAACTTCACATGAATAGAATCACATAAAAATGTATTTTCGTGCGTTCTGGAAATCAGCCTTTAAATAATAAATACATTTTATTATCTTTTTCTCATAAACTGTGAATGGTGAAGTTAAGTGTATAAGTGTAAGTGTAAACTGAGTAAAAGTAAAACATTTTATTAGAGGTGCCCACAGTGGCACCATAAGCTATCTTTGATCAACACTTCTAGCATTCCATTCCATTCCATTCATCTAAATTGATAATAATTGACTTAGCAAGATCAGATGGAAACATATTTTCTTTCCAACTAAGACCCAAATTTAATTTTGAATGAGCCATTTCACAAGCCCCAAAACAGTTAACCAAGTTTAACAAAACTGCTAAAGTTAGTTGGCCAGGTCAAGTTCAAGTTCAAAGTGCGCTGACTGAATCTTGGCTTTAAGCGACACACAAAGAAAATCCATAAATTAAATGAAACCAAAGCAATTGTAAGGCTCATCGCCACCTTCTTTTACTTTCATTGCCTTCCTCACTTACTCTTCTACTCGTCAACTATTCTATTTGTTGTTGCCACAAATCCGTTAAGCAAAATGCAACAAAGCTGATTTATGACTTTGCAGCCAAAAGGGCACAAAGAGAACAAAGGCTCAAACACAAACGGGATGACAAATGCGAAAAGAAAATTAATTTCTTGAGCCAGCGGCGCCAAAGACATTGAGAGAGTGAAATTCAATTATACGGTGAAATAATAGAAAATTAATGGGCCAAATGTTAAATTAATCTAAAGCCATTTGAAAAGAAGCAGAAAAATATGCTAAATTTAGATATTTCAAGTCCATTTCCATTTTGCCCAAAGGTCTGCTTGGTTGTGGTCCATTAAAGCTGCCAGCTTAGAAACAGGACAGAACCTTAAGCCACAAAAAAAAAAAGAAATAAAACTTTTGTTTCCCTTTCGTAGCACTCACGTACCCCTTACGTTGATCCAAATTAAGTTTTTCGGGATTCAGTTGGCGTAATTAAAGCAACAAGGTAAACTGTTGTTAATAACTTTTAACTCGTTGTGGCAAAAGTTGTTGTCATAGAACTTCTTGGTCTTGGAAAGGTCAGCACCATTTGAGTTTCCTTTGTGGCCCTAAGTGTGTGGGAGTGGGCAAAGTTTTAGTCTTCCAGTGGGTGTAACTGTGAAAATGAGTTTAAAATGGTAAATTCTTGGGTCGAAGAGCATATTAAATGAAATGGCTTAGGATTATTGCTTTTTGTATACAAATTAGAATTTGAAAAGAAAGTAAAATTAAATTTCTCCAAAGTTTTAATACAAAGTTACATTATTTTAAGATGAGTCTTTAAATTACTTAATGTGGTTAACACTTTATTTTTTAACAAATATATTTGTCCACCGTGCCTTAAGCCATATGTCAGCATCACTGTTTAAAAATCTTTAACTTTGACTATACTAAATACTCATCATGATTTGCCCAAGTCTTACACTTTTAAAGACTGAATGAAAACCACAAATTTGCTTAAATATATGTAAATTTAAGCAAATTGTTTATTTCCCTTCTGTTCGTAGCGCTATTAAATAGCTCTTTTAAGGAAGCCCCTCGAATGTGCCTTCGGCCACAAAATCTTTATAGTTGTCTTATGCTTTTACTATTCAGCCATTCCGTAGGATGCTAAATCTAGCTTACTGTTTGCCTGTGGCAGCAATTTGAACTTTAACTTATTGATTTTGGATGATAAATTAACTTGAAGAAATAACGAGTTTAGTCTCTGGTTTTGTTGGAGTTGCGCAGACAAGTGAGATTTCTGAGAAAAATAGCTTACAAAAGCTTTTAAGGCTTCCCTAGCTGTAGAAAATATTGCTTGTAATTAACCAAATTCTAGGAAATAGTCATAGAAAACATGTATATGGGGGCGACCAGGTTTGATTTTCGAGGAATGATTATAATTCAATACTCATCAGAAATCAACAACAAACTTGGAAGCAATCCCCACCAACACCATTGCACATGCATAACTGTGGGCTGAAGCTGTAGCTTTTAATACACAGAGAAAAAAACTATGTTAAAACTACACGAAAATTTAGATTTTCTACAAGTTTCGCAGGGATTTTTAACCCACTACGTATGTGTAGCTTTTCTGCCTGCCACGTTTAGCTTTCTCATTTCTACACAAGCGGCGTGTAGCTTTTCTAAACGCCACGTTTAGCTCTACCATTTCGAAATGCGGCACGTTTCATTTTTAAATGCGGCATGTAGCTTTTCTCAACGCCACGCTTAGCACATATAAAAAAATAAAAATTCGTACTTTCAACTATACTATTTACACAAGGGAATATGGTGTGGAGGGTAGTGTGGGGAGGAAAGGGCACACAAGGAGGGCAGGGGTATTTTCCGAAAATCTTACAATTTAATTTTATGTTTTTACTTACCTTGTCTGGGATTTGAACTCACAACTTACTTACCTTGTCTCGGGAACGTAGACACAATTGCTGACAGCTTAGACTATACGACTATATACTATATAGATGTCTGATTTCGACCAAACTTGGTGAAATCATGGAAAAGCAGAATACACTGTTAATTACGAAATTTGGAGGCGATCCCATTTAAAACAAAAAGTTTTTCTCACTAGAACTTCTTTTTCGACCGATCATTCATACTGCAGCTATATGCTATAGTCATCCGATTTTGATAAAACTTTGTAGAAATGTGTTAAAGTATATAAAATAAGAATATGCCAATAAAAAGGACGTTTTCATTAAAAACAAAAAAAGTTTTCCTCACTCGAACTAGTTTTTCGACCGATCGTTCCTATGGGAGCTATATGCTATAGTCATCCGATTTCGACCAAACTTTGTAGAATTGTGAAAAAGTATATAAAATAAGTGTATGCCAATGATAAGGACGTTTTCATTAAAAACAAAAAAGTTTTTCTCACTAGAACTAGTTTTTCGACCGATCGTTCCTATGGGAGCTATATGCTATAGTCATCCGATTTCGACCAAACTTAGTGAAATCATGGGAAGGGATAATAAACTAAGAAATACGTACTTTGGAGGCGTTTCCATTAAAAACAAAAAAGTTTTTCTCTCTAAAACTAGTTTTTCAACCGATCGTTCCTATGGCAGCTATATGCTATAGTCATCCGATCCGGTTCCGACAAATGTGCAGCGTATTTGTACCAAAAGACTTCGTGCAAAGTTTGGTGAGGATAGCTTTAAAACTGACGGAGGAGATAGCATAGAAACAGACGGACAAGGAAACGGACGACGGACAGGGCACAAATCAACTCAGCTCGTCGTGCTGATCAAGAATATATATACTTTATGTGGTCGGAGATGCTTCCTTCAATGCGTTACAAACATCCGGACAATTTTATAGTACCCTTTGCAAGGGTATAAAAATTACAAATTGCTTTCGTCTCAAAACCAACTCAAATCGTATGGGAATTCGGTCGATTTTGGGTCGGCAGCGATTTGTAGAACACATGGGAATAAATCCGCCTCTGTAAAGTATTTTCTTACAGACTGTTTTTATAACTTTTATAACTTCCTTCTGGGAATCGACCTACGACAGTCGTCATCTCAACGCTGTCAACTATCGACCTCACGCGTTCAGCTAGACCCAAAGCTTTCATTGCTTTCTTAATACTTTCTTGACCATAGTCACTCTTTAAAGACACCAATTCTTTAGCATTATCTTACATTTTCTCACTTCCTTTTGGACTGCGTTTACTTAGCAAGTCTTAAATATTCATTTAATTTCCTTCTATTAAATTTAATTATGACAAACTAGAAATGGAAATGGAAATTTCCATTTTCTGCTAAAAGTGTTAATCTAGGACACGCTAAGGTGGTATCCTTGATCTCCCTACACCCGCTGACGGCCCTTTCATTTACCCAGCTTACCTAATTAACATGCTTTTGGCGCCTTCACGCTGCAATTATGTGATTTTTCTCCCTTCTTGTTGTTTTTTTGTGCCACTGCAGAAAATTTAAATTTTCCCGCTTGAAGCCATTTGCCAACAAAATGGCAAAATAATAAAATTTAATCAGCATTTTGTGCTATTTTTAAACATTTTTCAAGACTGCCTTTTGTATCCCTTTTGAACAGCTTGCGGCTCGCTGGGGCGTGACTTGGAATGGTCCTTTGTCACACTTGATTGATGCTGGTGCTCAGAAATCATAAATTGAAATGCTCCTTGGGCCTTAATTAAATTTTCTGTTAGATTAACAACAATAAGTGTTTGAATGCAAATGAGACCCAAGGCGTAAGTAAAAAAAAAAAAAAAAAATAAACAAATAAATATCATCACAAAAAGTTGGCCCCAAATGAGTTTGGCCTTCAGTGCTCGCGGTGGGGAGGAAGTGCCATTAATATTTATTACGTTTTTGTGCTGCTTTTTTTATGGCATTTTAAAGCAGGCAGATTAAGAGGCGCGACCAAAACAGTTTGTGGTAAATAACAGTTTATTTTTTTAGTTTGCTTTAATAATTTCCTGAAAGCTATTAAATAAAAGTTGCTTACTGCCAAATTTTGTATTCAGCTTTGCAGCCATTCAGAGTTATACTATTTAATGCAATCAGTTTCGAGCTCTTAACAGTTCCTTTGACTTTTGGCCATAATGAGCTCTGCATTGCAATTTGCAATTTGTGTAAAAGCAAGGAGTCTGAGCTGGAAGTTGATGTTTAAGCGTCAAATAGTCAATGCAATTACAATTTAAAATCCAATTGTTAATTCAACAGAAGTGCAAGGGTTTAAGCACCCCTTTAATGGTGTACATTAAGCTGCAAATGAGAATGGTTGAGTGAGCTTGCTTGCACTATTTCCAAAAGACTTAAGCTTCCTTAAGGACACAAGGAAATATGAGAAAGCTCCCACAACAGAGGAGTCTGCTTTCTGTTTTGAAGACTGAAGCTAGTTGAGGTAGGAATATGGCAACGATATATACAAATTTAATATGATTGGCATTGGATGGAATTCGGTTGATGTTCGTTGAATATTTAATTTAGAACAACTTTCACCGTTTGACATTTACACATGCCACAACCAGTCAATAAATAATGCCAGTTGTGCCATTTGTATATTAAGCCTTTAATCAAAAGCCCGCTTGCCTCACCCACCCACCTATTACAGACAATCTATCTAACCAAATTCGAAACTGTTCTTGATCAGTTGACAGCCTTTACATATTGATAGGTCTGACAAGTGTCGAGTTTCCGTGACTAAGCAGAACCCTGCCACATTGGTTTAACTGATTTGCATTCACTATTGTTCAACTACTGACACAAAATGTTTCGGAAATGTTACAGTTGCAGTCTGAAGTGGGCGATTGTGGTAGTTGGTGCTTCATATTTTTCCACCTCAATCATTGCAATGTACATTTACTTTTCATTATTTAAACATTTTATTAAGTCAGCACTTATTCATTCAATATTTTCCTAGAGCAGCTCTCAGTTGATAAAAATTGCTATTAAATGTTTTTCTGTTTATTTATATGCACAAGTCTTTTGATTTATGAACACACACACACACACACAGAACTGAGTATACATTTAAGGGGGGAAGTCCTGGTTAAGAGTAGCAAGTTAAGTTAGCTCACGCATTCAACATTATTTATCATGTAAACACATACATATGCTCATATCCTGGCAAACATATATGCTGAAGTGTTCGCACACTCAGCCAAATTGAAGGAATTCAATACAAAACAAGTAAAGAAGTCGGTCAAGCCCGACTATAATATACTCAGTTCCTCTTAAAGTTGGTTTTAATGTATGTGCTGCCTATCATAATTTGTTGTTTTCCTTATAAATTGACTATCGTTTATCGGAACTTTACTATTTCTTTGGCTGATCGAGAAATAATGCTAAGTACGAAATAGGTGTAGAAGAAACAAACCAACTATCTATACAACTGTCAAAGTTTTGTTTTTTGCTTATCAACTGTCAAACTATTTAGTGAACATTGGGAATTTACAGAATATTGGTGATAGCCGGCTCGAGGTCGTGATTAAAACTTAATTAAATTTAGTTTTTATCCAATTTATTTCGGACGCACATCGGCATCCGTCTTCAGGGGTACTACAAAAACAATTTTCCAATTATTATAAATTTAAACAGAAAACAAAAAACCGTGAACATTTTTACATACAATTTATGACACGTCTGTACCGCCTGACGTGGAGTTTAATACTAACTTATTTTTTCTCTAAGAAGTGTCTGTAAAGATGAGCAACGTTTTCAGTGTCCGTTTTGTAGTTAAGTCTCTTGTCAGTAGGTGTGTCAAATATGTGAAGTATTTCAAGAGTAAAGCGTTTCCTGTAGTTGTTCTCTTGTTGTAAGATTCTTGTTCCCTCGAAGTTTGATGAATGTCCGCTCTCCATACAGTGTGTCGCTAGTGTAGTTTTTTGTGTGGTCGTTTGGTGTCGAAGTTTGAAATCCGATCTATGCAGGGATAGCCTTGTTTTTAGTTTTGACTTGGTTGTTCCAACGTAAAGTTTATTGCACGTATTATCTGCATCACCATTACATGGAATTCTGTAAATTACATTATTTTTGTCCATTGCGTCAATTTTGGATTTCGTCTTGTTATAAATATTTCTCATGGTGTTTGTGGGTTTGTGGGCTATTTGTATATTTTGTTTGTTGAAACATTCTGAGTGTGCGAGCCTTTCTGAAAGCTTTGGTACGTAAGTCAATGACCTATAAGATTTAGGTTGTTTCTCAACTCTAGGTTTTGCAGTCTTATGTCTCTCTATAAATGTGCTTATAATCATCCTTGGGAAGTCATTATTCGTCAGTATAGTCTTAATTTCGGAAATTATGTCATTATGGTAAATCTCGTCACTGATGCTCAGCATCCTTTGAATACAACTCATAGCTGTTCCGTATGATGTCTAGTGCAAAGTCTATCGGAATGCTCGGGAAAAGGGAGACAACGTCAAATGAAACTAGTTTCTCTTCCTCCGAAATGTGTACGTTGTTAGTCCGTTGTTTAAATTCCAAAGAATTCTTCACATTATATATGGAATCAGCCGTTATGTTCTTTAAAATTTGCGCCATGTACCTACATAGCCCACTTGAGGGTGCACCTACTGACGAGCAAATTGGCCTAAGTGGAGTTCCTTCTTTGAGAATTTTTGGGAGTCCGTATATCCTCGGGGGCAGCGCCGTTTTAGTCATTATTGCCTATTGCCTATTGGAATCCCAATTTAGTCCACGGAGGGCGAAAATTAAAAACTGTTTCTGTACAGACTCGAGTTGGTCTTGAGTTGAATTTTAGGTAGAGTGGAGTGTGGAGACACATGAATTGGTCAGACCAGAGAAACACATAATTGTGCCATCTTTTGAAAAAGCCAGGAACTCCCTTAGTTATAATGGCAATGACCGTTCGTATGATCGTTGAAAAATAATTTGGGACTAAACTGTATCTACGAGTCGTCAACTTTGTAGATGCGTTCCACAGACGTATCACGTATACGATGAAAAGTCAAATATTTACCAGAGCTCGTAAAAACCAATTGAACATTTTTGCCTTTGCGGTCTGCTCAATAACAAAACCGAAAAAATCCATGATCGCTTGCTTTTGCTCTGAGCAGAACACTTCGTTTTATCATGTTTTGGTTTTCAGTTGACTGTTCTCAGTTGAGCTGTTCTTGTTTTGCTCATTCAATAACAGTTTATAGAAAGCGATCCGACTGTGCGCTCGCACATTAAGAGTCAGTAGATGAGCAAAAAGCCGAACGACTCAAAAGGGTCTCCTAGCCAAGTTTTACCATTCCTGCTACGACGAGCGTTGCTTCGTTCGAAATGGTCCTAAAAGCACTACATACTCGAATTGCGCTCTGGCGGTGGACAGCCTCAACGCATCGTCAGTAGCTCGGGACCGTAAAAGCGTTGGCCTACTCTGTGTTTGTGTGGCCGGCTGGCTCAGTGGCTAGTGTGCGCGACCGCTGTGCAAGAGGTCGTGGGTTCGATCCCACCTCGGAACATCTAATGAAAAGTTTTTTCTTTGAATAAACTTTACACCCGGTCACCCCTCTCTGCTGTTGGCGCCAGCATTGTAGTAATATTAGCCATGCAAAAGCTTCTCAAGCTGTAGGTATCCTTCTCTTGTGCGAGAATTTGAAGTGCACAAGCCAAGAGATTGAGAGAAGCTCGGCTTTGGCATTTTGGGGCTGTGTCAAGCCTATTTACACTCTGGGCCAACGTACAGAATAGTCGATTTGTAAACTCTCATTAGAAGTCGTCGGCGCTCATGCTTTGGGCCATGGGTGTTGTATGCCTCTGCTGACTTCATTTGGACATACTCCAAGTGCTCGCAAAGCAGGGCCTGGGGTCTATGATTACGTGGATGGCAGCAGTTTCGACACGCTTGCGGCTGCTGACCAGTACTGCATCGGTTTTTTTCAGCTGCCGGCTCCAGAACCACCGATGATAGCCATCGGTAGACCATCGTTATGCCTGAGCCGCATGCAGCGTCAGCCATCTGTAGATCTTTGGCCACCTCCATCAGAGCCACATTATCCGCGAATCCGACGACAGTTGGCGGTGGCAGTTTCTTCTGACAGTTCGTGAGGCGTGTGGACTTTAACACGCTTTATATACTTATAATTTAAATGTAAATTTCACTTGCTTTACACTAAATCCAGCGTTTTTCCAAGTGTACCTACAAGTAGAACAGCATCCGTCTCACCAACTTGCTCATAGATCAACACATAAGCCGCTGCGCCTTATTCGCTCTACCCACTCAACTGGCTTAAACTCATTTTCTATGTTTTTCTTTGTGTGGTTGGCTCATGTTTTGTGTTTTTGTTTTTCTTTTATTATTTGTATTATTTATTGAGAGCGAATTTTTCTGTTTACCCATGCATGCTTGAGCAGTGAGTGTGCTGGTCCTGGTCTGTGTGTGGCGCTTGGTTAATACAAAGTACATACTCGATCTGAAAGGCACTTGAATAATGCGGTTAATTATGAGAAGGCCAGGCAGCTGTGAATGAGTCAATGTCCATAAACTTGCCGCACAAATTGGCTGCGGCTTAGGGTAAGAAAAACTGTACGTCTTCCTTCCCATTCTACTTGCTCTTGTCTATAAGTGGATCAAGCCACAGGTGGATGGCATCTCAATTTCCCCCCATGCAACAACAACAATTTATGATAACCAACTGGCAGTATAGGCAGGCATTTTCATCTCACTGAAAACCATATCACCAATTACGTACCACTGGCACGCACATACAAACCGCCCAATTTCAAGCACAATCAACTTTAACCCCCATTCCAAAGTTGGCAAGGCAAACAAATGGCGACGACAATCTCATACGCTTTCGCATTCAGCCCATTCCCGCGTTTTCCTCGTTCTGGGAAAGACAAATAAAAATGACTCCCGCTGGTGTAATCGACATCGCTGCGGCTTCTTCTCGGTGGCGAGGCAGGACCAGGCTATCAGCTGTACGCATCATTTGCCAGGCGCATACGTATGAGTGACAACATTAAATAATCCATTTAATGTGCCATGTATATCATTTCAGTGTTATCAGTGGCAATCTACATATACAGTCCGACCGAGGGGGGGGATGAAGATGATGAGAAAAATCAATAAACGTTGGCCCAAAAGCAAATGCCGACAGTCGAGAATCAGCCAACACGGAAATGCCAGGCAGACGCAGAAAATTAAAAAAGAAAACGAGAATAATCCCATGTATGTGTAAGGGAATTTTCTGTTGTAGTGTCTCTGTGCTGTGTTGAGAATTTTCAGCATATGCCTCAGGGAACTTACCTGGCATCACGTGAGGCAGGACTGAAAATGACAATGAATTACTGAGCGTTTGCTTAAGCATTTAGATAACTTTTCTAACGCTTTAAATAGATAATCTTAGCATAATAAGCACAAGAAGATGAAATCATCTCAATCTTGGTGTACAAAATTAACATGTATATGAACATTAGGGCGGACATTTGATGTATGGAAATGTATTAGGTCATACTACAACCATCTTACAAAGCGTAATTTTTAAGCAACTTTTTTTTTGGCAGCTCAGCTGTTTTCGTGTCACATGTTACTGTCAAACATGTTTAGTTTGGTCTTTAATTTAACCATGAATTGACTTACAAACGAACATATCCCGAAAAAGAACTATTTGGTGTGGATAAGGGCCGGTGACATCATTGAACCGTACTTTTTAAAAGATGTCGAAGGCAGGAACGGTACTGTGAATGGTGTGCGTTACCGTGCGATGATTCCCCTTTTTTGCCCAGCTGGAACTGGAGGACATGTGGTTTCAACAAGACGGTACCACATGTCACACAGCACTCGAAACAATGCCCCAATGGAGAGGCGTGTTCGGTGTACAGTATATTTCACGTTTGTGGCCGGCGGCTAATAGCCTTGATCGTGCGATATAACGCCAAAAATAGGCCAGACGTCTTTGATTGTGGTAAGACAGTCTGCCCTCTACCGCTTTTTATACCCTGTTCCCATTGAAAATGGGAAAAGGGGGATCATGAAGTTGTGCAAAAGTATGTAACAGGTAGAAGGAAGCATTTGCGACCCTATAAAGTATATATATTCTTGATCAGCATCAACAGCCGAGCTACAAAATTTTTTCCCGATTTTTTCCACAAGTTTTTAAAAAGCAGGTCACATTCAGTCGCCAGAATAGGGCCTTAAGTAACTCAATCTGAAATCTTTATGGCTCTCAGCGGGAGCTAGCAATTGACTTTAGGCACATAGTTTCATGGTGAAATTTTCTAAGAGTTCTTCGTAAATTCCGATTAAGGTGGACGATTTTTTCGAAAAAAAAATGAACCGCCCCTTTATAGACTATTTTTCAAACCTAACTCTTCTATTGCAGTTGTATTATATAGTCTTCCGGTTCGACCAAACTTACTGAAATCGTGAAAAACATAGAATACTTATTAACACGAAGTATGATGCCGATTCCATTTCAAACAAAAAAATTGTTCTTACTAAGATTAGTTTTTTGACCGATCGTTCCTATGGCAGCTGTATACTATAGTCGTCCGATCCGGACGGTTCCGTTACATGTTGCGTGAAGATAGCTTTCAAACTGACGGAGAAAATTGTAAAGAAACAGCGGACGGGTATAAAAAGCGTTTTTTCTTGGCGATAACAATAATTTTTTCCTAACGTAAAGAGAAAGTTCTAAAAATCTACAAATTATATGAATTCTTAAAAACTTTATACTTACAATGTGATTAAAAAACGGGACTGCCTAAAAGTATTCACCAAATTATTTCTGGCATATCGCATAGATTTCACCACTTGTAATTCTCAAGTTTTTATTCCGAACACTCTTAATATAAAACAGGCAGCTGAAATTCGTGACTGCTTATTGATATATCGCCAATTTCCGATTTGATGAACAAAATGCGATACCACACATCGGTTATTTATCCCTTGAATAATACAAATATGATACCTAATGTAATTAGTTTGTGCGAACTATTCCCAAAGTCTCCCCTCAAACTATCGCCAAACTCTCCCATTCACCAGAGAGAGATAAGTAAAACGACGAAATGTTTGCAGGAACATGTCGAGATCTCCCCTTTTCCACTATTCTTTTTATACCCTTGCAAGTCCATCACTTTGAGTTGCTGCTAAAATCAGAAAAACCAATCATATTAGCTCAAAGCGTCGCCGCAGCGCACCTTAGAGGTTTTATATGGTTTCGCCGGTTAAGTTAAGACGGTTAAGTTGCCTTGCAAGTTCGTGCATTGCCCACCGAGGTATCAGGTTCAAACCCCACTGGAGCATATTTTTTTTTCCTTTTTTCCGGAGACTAAAAATCCAAAAATTATTTAGCTGAAGCTTCACGGAGAACTGCAGGAGGTTCCAAGATTTTTCAATCTTTTTTTTTAAGATTGCAATCTTCTCGAAAAAAAATTTTCGATCTCGATTATAGATTGATTTTTTTTTTCTCAGTGTAGTTCAAGACTACCTACTGAAACTTCATACCTTCCACAGCTTAATGGATAAAGGGATCGAACCTTTTCCGTCCTTTGAAGGAATGGTAAAGATCGGGTGATCGATAGTCAAGTTATAACCAAATCAATTAACTATGCTGGGCAGCACGGGTCGCATCGGCGATGGGCAGCACTTCACACACCTTAACACAAGCAAACTATAAACTTTACAGAGTGTATGATAGTCGGGCTTGACAGATTTTCTTAGCTGTTTATAGCGAAAGAGACTCTTTCAGTAGCTTTCTTCGCGGATATCGCATTAGGAATGAAATAGGCCACTTCCACGACAAAAGAAAAGAAACAGCCACACGAAAGTGATGGAAAACTGCTGGCTATAACTCAGTTTTTTTGTGCTACATCACTTGCGCAACTTGGGCATGTCCGGTAAGCACCACTGATTTAGGGAGTAAAGAAAGCGATTCTACAGGGATTTGAGAAGAAGTATAATTTTGTATGCTTTTTCTGCTTGATTTTTGTAAATCAAGTTGCTTTCAACGTATTAAAAAGAAGTGCAGATGAGAAAAATTCACCTTAAAAATAATTGCAGGTTGCTTGTCATTGTATTACTGACACTTTCCGTGCCACCTGTACGGTTTTTTAATAACAATATCTATCGTGGTTACATTATTCCAATTTCCTGTATAAAAGGCTTTGTAAACTGCTATACAGCCAAACTTAGCGATTCATAAAATCGTTTGTTCATTGTGCTAATCAACTTTGAAAAAAAACCCTTTGATCGGTCTTCATAATTACTAACCAATCAACATTTTTTCCTTCCCTTCCAGTTTTCTTTAAGCTCTGCACATGTTGGCTAATGCAGTTGATGCTGGCCACATTTGACGTTTCGGTTCCACTAATTGGTGCCTCAACGTTTCACTGACTGTTCAGGTGGCTGTTTTTATTTGCTTACATCCCCTGCTCTACTTGTACTTCTCCTTGTCCTGCTCCCCATCTCCCTGCGCTTTGTGGGAACCCCGAAAGCGAGTGGCAGTCGCACTTCAATAAGCATATCATTTTGTGTGTTTCCCCGCTTTGACTGTGTAAAGTAATTTCCGTAATGAGTTTTCTTGCTCGCTCTTTCTCCTGCGCCAGCTCTTTCAGCACTTGAAAGTGTTTTGGATTCGCATTCGAGTTTGTGCCTGTGCTTAAACCACAGCAACAACAATCATACGCCATGTATGCCAAGTTGAGATATTATAAATTACTTTCGCTTTGTTGCAAACATTTCAAGTATAATATTTTTCGTTTGCCCCACGTAAACAAATCAATCATGCGCCATGTGGTACCTCGAGCCTACTAAATCACACACAAACAAATTAATTATACAAAAATTTTGTATACGCGCACTTAAGCACTAAATAAACGCTTTGGCACAGCATCAATTAAGCAACTAGGACCCCAATCTACTTAATTGCTTAATTTATGCCCGAAGCGACAGTTGCAGGACCTCTCTGTGCGGCGAGAAATTGGATTAACTTGTTTACGAGGAACGCCGCCCGTCTGTGTCAGGCATGGCGACATTTAGTGTTCTTTATGGAATCGCGAGAGTCGAGCACTGTGGAAACTGGCAATGAGGCTGAAAATGGATTTGTCTCGAAATTAAATAATTCTCTTGCACTGACAAAGGGTGCACATTTTTGGCACCAAATTGAACAGCAGCCAAATTGCTACTTACGCAGAAAGGTCACAGCTTAAAGAACTAAAGTTGGCACAGTTTTTACTTTCATGATTTTTGTACATGGTAAATTGACTTTGTGCAGCAGCAGGTGTCATTTGAGCACCCTGTCTGGGGATTTATGTTGCCTGCTGCTTTTCATCCGGTTGGACGATGCTAATTAAAAGTTTGCGCCAAACTTTCTCCATGTTCTGTGTTGCCATTTTGTCACCAAAGTGCGCCAAAATTTGCTTAAAATCGCTTTTTAAATTCTGGGCATTGCCTCAAAAAAAAAAAACGAAAAAGTATGTAAAAGAAAGACTCGGCCAAAAAGAAAACGCATAATAAATGCTCAAACTTTTTAATTGGCAAAACAATAAAAATGATAATAAATGAAATTAAGCGACACAGAAATATGGCCCAAAGTTTGTTTTGTAGAGAAATTTGTTAAATTGTTTTGTGGAAGGCGAAATGTAGGGCTTAATCTTTTGGAATCGCCCTAAATTGTGAGTTCTTTATCTGCTCTGGATCAAAGTTAATTATAATTTCATAACCCAGCAACAACAATTAGGTACTTTGGTAGAATTTATAGGCCCTGTCTCTAAGATACCTAGGGTATGAGCTTCAAGTAGAGAGGAGAGCGGATTATTCCCTGCTGAATAAACTTTTTTATTAAATTTTGTTCCTTACCAAATACCTCACTTAATCCCCTTCAATTTTATTTTGTTTATTACCAAAAATGACAAATTACCGCTCACTGAATATATATTTCATTGAGGGATTGTATTACATCAGACGGTTGGTTCACTCTCTTTCATGCGCTTTGCATATTCATTATGGATAATCATGCCTTAAGTGGTCAACGGCTTCTGATGCTCCTTTCGTCTGTCACGTGCCAGGCATTAAGCTTCATCTCTATGAGAAACGGGCGGAGCAACGGGTAGGGCACTGGCTTATAAATAATATTTCAATAATGAGCTTTGCCTGCTCTCATCGTCATATCTCTCCCTCTCTCTCTCTCGTTCACTCTCTGTTTTGTTTTATGCGTGGCAGGCACATTAATTTTGCATTTCACTGCAGCCTTTTAGGGGCTTGGTCCTTTTTTTTCTTGTGCGCTCTGCCTGTGCGCTCAACTGAACTTTGTGCATAATTTGCGCATAAAATATCATGACCACAACAGTTACACGCACATTACCTGAGCGTGTGTGTGTGTGTGCGTGGGCGTCTGGCATTAGGGTTATAACATTAAAAGCTTTGCTTTATGTGCCCCCAAAAAGTATGCTACATATTTCAAAGTCACTACTAAAAGGATACCCCATGAAATCAATGGATGGGACAAATAAAAGTTTGTTGAATTTAGTGAAATTCGAATTTCAGAAATGTATTTGATCAATATGCTAATTTTATTCAAGGCTGCAAGCCTACGATATCTATAGAAATAGAATTGATTGCATATGTTTTTTATGCGGGATTTTCTATTACACTAAACGTGGGATGCACATCAACAAATTTTGTATCGTTTCAGTTTGTAAAAGTTAAGGTCTCGAAATGTAGGCAATGCTTGACTCAAGTGGAAACGGTGGCAATATTTTAAAAATAGGGGAAAGTTAACTTCGACTCGGCTGAAGTTTTGTATACCTTTGCGGCTTCCATTAAAAACAAAAAAGTTTTTCTAACAAAGACTACTTTTTGGATCTTACTTTTCTATGGGATCTATACTATATAGATGTCTGACTTCGACCAAACTTTGTGAAATCATAAAATTTGGAGGCGATCCCATTTACAACAAAAAAGTTTTTCTCACTAGAACTCCTTTTTCGACCGATCGTTCATACTGCAGCTATATGCTATAGTCATCCGATTTTGACAAAACTTTGTAGAAATGTGTTAAAGTATATATAATAAGAATATGCCAATAAAAATGACGTTTTCATTAAAAACAAAAAGTTTCCTCACTCGAACTAGTTTTTCGACCGATCGTTCCTATGGGAGCTATATGCTATAGTCATCCGATTTCGACCAAACTTTGTAGAATTGTGTAAAAGTATATAAAATAAGTGTATGCCAATGATAAGGACGTTTTCATTAAAAACAAAAAAGTTTTTTCACTAGAACTAGTTTTTCGACCGATCGTCCTATGGCAGCTAGCATAGTCATCGATTTCGACAAACTTGGTGAAATCATGGGAAGGGATAGTAAACTGAAATACGTACTTTGGAGGCATTTCGTTCATTAAAAACAAAAAAGTTTTTCTCACTAAGACTAGTTTTTCGACCGATCGTTCCTATGGCAGCTATATGCTATAGTCATCCGATCCGGCCGGTTCCGACAAATGTGCAGCGTATTTGTACCAAAAGACTTCGTGCAAAGTTTGGTGAGGATAGCTTTAAAACTGACGGAGGAGATAGCATAGAAACACAGACTGACGGACAGACGGACAGGGCTAAATCAACTCAGCTCGTCATGCTGATCAAGAATATATATACTTTATGTGGTCGGAGATGCTTCCTTCAATGCGTTACAAACATCCGCACAATTTCATAATACCCTCTGCAAGGGTATAAAAAATTTGTTTATTGTGCAGTGTGCAGATAAAAGATATATCTGTGCAAATTTTCAGCTCGATAGCTTCAAAACTGTGGGACTAGTTTGCATAGAAACAGACAGACGGACGGATGGACGGACAGATGGACGGACAAAGCTCAATCGACTCAGCTCGGCATGCTGATCAAGAATAAATGTTTATGTGGTCGGAGATGATTGAATCTATGCGTTCCAACCTATTTGGCAAAATTATAATACACTTTTCAAGTGTATATAAAATACCATAAAACATCAGATCTTAAAAAAGAATGAAATCAATGCTATTCAGATAAATCTGATTAAGGTTCGATTTGATTTAAGCAGCTTGCGGATTTTAAGCTGATAAATTTGGTAATTTTGATTGGTAGACAGTTTAATCGACTAGAACTTTTGGACCACTACTTAATTTTGTGACCAATGACTTAATGTATAAGTTTAGAACTTGCCGAAATTAAAAAAACTAAAAAAGTTGTGACAATTTATTTTTAGATCTGAATCTAATAAGCCACAGAAAAACCTTAGCAAAGCATTCAGCGTCATTTAACAGAGAATCATCACAAATTGCAAGCCGAGAATCAGTAATCCATTGCTTGAGTCGATAGAACGATCTATATTATTTAATGTTTAAAGATGATTTCATGTAAATGTTGAGCGCGGCTGCCTCAAATGGTTCATACGCTGGGTCCAATTTTGGCATACTCTCTCCAACCTTTCGGCCGGTATCTCACGAATAAATGCTTCAATGTTGTCTTCCAATGCGTCAATTGAAGCGGGCTTGTCTGTATAGACATGAGACTTAACATAGCCCAACAAAAAATGGTATAAAGGCGTTATATCGTCGATCTAGGGGGCCAATTGTCCGGCCCAAACTTGAAACAAACTGTTCACCGAACTTGCCTTTTAATTGGACCATAGTTTGGCGTGCTGTGCGGCATGTGGCACCGTCTTGTTGAAGTCACATGTCAGGCAAATCCAGCTCTTAAATTTTGTGCAACAAAAAGATTGTAATCAACGCTTGGTAGCGCGCTCCATTCACAGTAATGTTCCTGTGTTCGTCATCTTCCAACAAGTACGGTCCAAAGATGCCACCAGCTTATAGTCCACACCAAACAGTGTATTCTTGCAATGCATATGGCAGCGCTTCACACCAAATACTGCCATTTTGTTTGTTCACGTATCCATTCAACCAGAAATGAGATTCGTCGCTGAACACTTTTTTCGATAAAAAAGTGGATCTTCATCCAACTTTGCTAGCGCCCATTTAGCAAAAGTTAGCCAGAGTGGTAGGTCGCCAAATCCTTCCGCAAAATTTTCATCGTAATGGAGGCACAATTGTTGCGAACGGCGCCGAATCGATAAAACACTGGCGAATACAGCTTCAATATTTTCCACTGGCCGCACTCTTAGCATGCGTGTTGGTGGTTTAAAGCCCAATAATGTAAATTTGGTGCGAAATTTAGTCTCAAGATTCCGTATAACCGCCTCAGAAGGTCGCCCACACTGACCATACAATGGAAACGATGCACTTTCTTAACCGAGCATGAATTTTCATAATAAAATTCACTAATCTGAAAGTGTTGTTCGTTTGTAAGTCGGTTCATGGTTAAATTATAGACCAAACTGAACATGTTTGACAGTAACATGTGACACGAAAACAGCTGAGCTACCAAAAACAGCGTTGCCAAAAAGAAATATGCTAAACAATCATCCTTTTATTCTTGATCAGCAGTCTGTCCATCTGTGCGTCTGTCCGTATAACCGCTTCAATCTCAGAGACTTTAAGATTGAGCCATACCCAGATCCAGCTTGTTTTAGTTTTAAAAATTTCCCCTCTCGCCCCTTTAACCGCAAAAATCTGTTAGAGCCATCTTTTGTAAGTTAGTGCATAGAGTTTTATATACATATAATAATCATATAAACTTATTTCTACTATATCCCATTATCTATCTATTCTAAAAGAACAATAAGATCGGACAAAACCGCCGAGGTTGAATACGAATCAATTTTCCTCTTAGATAGAGGGTGTAGCATTGTCAGCTAGAGCGAGGGAGCGTGCGCTATTGAGTGTGTGTGTGTCATTAGTCTAGAAAATGAATGAAAACACACGAATTAAAGGGAGATGGGGCACTCGACGACAGCGCCTTTATATGTTACCTCTTCGAGTAACGGATATAACTAAAAAATATAGGTTCCGGTCCCAGAACTGAGATGTTCTCAGGTTAAATCTGTTCTTTTCGGGAAACTAAAGGTTCTGGGTCTGGTAGGAGTTCCTGCGAGGAATTCCTTCTTTTAGATTAGGGGGCAATAGAAAGGAAAGTCTTAAGTCATTTCAATGTATATCTTATTCACTGACTCGAAATCGGCCTTAAACTGATTCTTATCATATTCTTTTTTTCTGCAAGACACACTGAAGGATTTTAGCTTTTGGACTGATAGCACACGGATCAACTGTTTAGCGTTAGTAAACGGATCTAGCGAGTGCCAGTGGATTTTTGTCGATCTATTTTCCATTGTTTTTTTCCCTCTAAAAGCCACAATTTTTGCAGCTCAATCGTTATAAATTGAGTCATTTAAAACCGCGCGTCAAGGCTAGCAGGTCGTCGTTGGCTTGGGTATTCAGTTACACAATCAAACTGCACACTTCATCTTGGGACTTTGAGACTCTTCTTCTAGTTGCAATTTGGCACATGGGACATCTCCACGACCATGAGAGAAACCGCTAAATATGTGAAAGGTCAAGAAGTCAACCAAAGCCAAGCCTATTCTCTGGCCCTAACAGCCAATTGTCTTTGCGGTTGACTTGACAACATATGCCATAAATTGTCAGCCATTTATCACGAAATAATGCTTAGGCCAGCAGCAGCAGCTGCTGCTGCTTCTGCTGTTGATGTCCAATTCAGTTTGACTTGTGGCCCTCGCAAATTGATAAGTTTAATTAAATTTACACGCCCTCGGAGTCTTCATTTGGATTTTCATTAAGGGTGTCAGCTGCCTGCCAATTTATGGCCACATTTCGACAATTTGCTGTGGTCAGCCACATAACTTGGTCTATTTTTTGACACCTATTTTCGACCTTGCGCCGTTGCTGTTCTCTGACCTTCACATTTCCGTTTCCCGGTGGCTATTTTGGCTTCTCTTGGGCCCAAGTAGGTAAACAAATATTTCAGCCAGGAATTTGAGATAACGTTGAGCTGAAAATATGCGGCTTTGGTATTTTTTTTTATTATTAAAGCCTCCATTGAGCATTAAATTCTGTAGCCAATTGCTGTAAAACTTGGCTAAGCCATAACCATAAGCCCTCCATATCGACCCTCATTAAAAGCTCTTTAATAGTTGGGCCTTTGGGGCCAAATCGACTAATTGGTTTTTCCGAAAACAAGGGGATTCTTCGTTGCTGCCAGTTAAGTAATTAGCTTTTAATATTTAATGAATCGCCCGTGATTCGATTGGCTGGTAACTCGATTTCCGGTCTCAGCTGACACCTATGTATTTTCCGCCTTTGCGTCACATCTTCCTCAGCCATTTTAAAATGTATTTGGCATTTCCGGCGACAACAGTTGACAGTCTATTAAATTCTCAAGCTAAAGCTTTCATTTGGCATTTTCTATTAGTGTTTATTTGCTTAGCAAAGAGGATATCCTCATTTGACTCTGCGTAACCCAGCAACGTTTTATGGCCCGAGCTCCCTCTTAGTTGGAAGTTCTCAGTCAGCAGATTCTGTTTACGAGCGAAATTTTGCTAGGCATTTTGTGGGCACATTTCTTGTGAATTGTTTACCTTTTTTTTTGCTGTAGGCACAATCAATGCAAAAGCGGCAGGAGTTTCCTAAAAAAGGAAAAGGACAAAATTAAATGTTTTAAATACCTTTTTAACTTTAGTTTAATACATTAAACCGACTTACCAGTTCTTATGTTCAATTGTATTTAAGAAAAATATAAAAAATAAAGTCCATTATTGACATTTGTGGCATAAAAAGCACATCAAGTAAATAGGAGACTCGCATTGTTTCCCACCACGTGGCGACCGTGATTCTGGGATTAGTAAATAAACTTAAAACTCAGCAAAACAAGTAAAGCAAATTGTTTTTATAAAACATTCATGGGGTTTGTGAGATAAAACTGGCAGGGGAAGAGCATAATATATTGCAGAAATCGTCTCAAACGGTAACAGTGTCATCAGCATCCCGGATTTTCACCCGAATGAATTACTGCACAATTTGTACAGCCGCATAGAAGTTGCAGTTATGTCTCTTCCTCTTTCTCACAGAAGTCGTTGTAATTGATGCCTAGGCATGCAATGAGGCAGTGAACTGTAAGAGCCTCACCCAGATGCTCTAGCTGTTCTCTTTACGTTGACACGAAAACAAGGTGGTTCGTTACAGGTAGACGCAACAAATAGTTTGCGAATAGTTCCCACAATATTGCGGTGGCCAGGCACCCAGCTGAGAAATGTTGCTAAAATAGTTGGCGGCTTCACTCTGCTTTTATCAGGGAGGGAAGATGGAATTTATAAGCAAATCGAAAGAGTTTTTTGAAAAAAAAAAACATTTTGGTCTTTGGCTTTTCAAATTAAAAGAATATAGCAAATTTCGGTTATTATTTAACAATTAATTTAAAATTTCTTTAGTTGAAAGCTGTTGCATAAGTCTGTATCCAAACTGGGTGTAAGCTTAGCACAAATTCGGGACTTTTCAATTGTAAGCTGTCAATAACAAACTTTTTGCAGAGATACCGATATTAAGAGCTTAAAATTTGTAACCGAAACCGTAAGGCAGCGTTCATACTTACAAGCAGTCTACCATATTTTTAGCTGTCAGTTACTGCCATATATGTGTGAACACCTGGCTCTAAGTCTGAACTCCTGCCACTAACTGACACAAAAAATCTAGCATCCTGCCAGCGTGTGTGAACCCTAATTGGAATATAAAATGTATACTTAACCATATCCTTCATTACCTTTATTATCATAACTGGAAAATGGACTAAGGGACCTGGCAGATGCGCTAGCCGAACTCAATACCTCGGCTAAGTCGGCAGGCCTCAAAGTCAGCACGATGAAAGCTAAAGAGCTCTGCTTTCGTCCCAAACAACCTCAGCCTCCGGTTTTTGGATGATCAGCCCATTAAGCAAGTTCGGCAATTTAGCTAGAAACCAAATCGTTGGTACCGGTATTTATATTTTATATTTGCCACTCGCCTCTGTCCCGGAAAGCGACATTCCACCAGGAGGACACACCCAGCTCCGCAATATCTCCCTGCCTGGTCGCGCCACGCTCCGCTTCGGTCGACCCTGCCCGGGATTGCCTCCTAACTCGCTCGCATGCCGACTGTACACCCGTTTTGCTGGAGCGTTATCATCCATACGGGTAACATATCCTATCCAGCGAAGCCGCTGTTGTTTATGCGCTGGACAAGCTTAGTGTCCCCCTAGAGCTTGTACAGTTCGTGATTCATTCGGTTGCGAAATTCGTCGCCAACGTTTAGAGGTCCATAAATCCTCCGAAGAACTTTTCTCTCGAACACGCCAATTGCCGCCTCATCCTTTGATGACATTGTTCATGCTTCTGCGAAGTATAGCAGGACTGGGATGACAAGCGACTTGTATAGCGCAATTTTTGTTTTCCGAGAGGGATCTGCTCTTGAACTCCTTATTGAGCCAGTAGTAACATCGGTTTGCAAGAGTAATTCTTCTTCGGATTTCCAGACTGGAGTTGTTGTCGCTGGTTATCGTAGTCCCGAGGTAGACAAATTCCTTAATAACCTTGAAGTTGCAGTCTCCCAATGCAACATATTGTCAAAGCGTAGACTTACTGCGCGTTGATAGTAGGTACTTCATCTTATCCTCATTTACCGCTAAGCCCATAAGTTGGTGACTGCTTCTCTATCTCTGAGAACGCCCGTTTTAACGCAGATTCGCTTTTGCCGATGATACACTTAGATTCCAATCTTCCGGCATGCTTTCTTCGAACCATATTCTGCATAGGAGTTGGTGCATGCACCTTACCAGCTCCTCACCGCCAGCCTTGAACAATTCAGCTCATCAGCGCCAGCAGATTTGTTATTTTTTTAGCCTTTTTATGGCTAACAAGACTTCATTATGGTCCGGCGGGTCTATCTCTATGTTATCAATCTTGGCTACTTCCCCAGAGGCGGCATTGTGTTTGTCATCTCCTCCCAGTAGGTTAGAGAAATAGTTTCTCCATTTGTCTAGTGCCACTTCCGGATTTCTGACCAGATTTCCGTGCTCGTCCTTGAATAGTGTGACTCTGGGCTTAAAACCTTCGGATAGTTGCCTAATCTTTTGCTAGAATTCCGAGTCTCACCTCCTTCCGAACAGCACTTCGACTTCCTCCCTTATGCGCCTTTCCTGCTCATGTTTCTTCCGTCTGAAAAGGCGCTTCTCCTCTCCCTTTCTCCCGGTATCGCTCCCAGCAGCCCGCGTTGCTACCGACTGCAGAGTTCTCCTGTAGGCAGCGTCTTTCTCTGCCGTAGCGCGGCGGCACTCATCATCGTACCATGACTGTTTTTGGGCGATTTCGTCAAATCCAAGAATCTCCTTGGCAGCCGTACCCATAGAGTGTGAAATATGCTTCCACTGTTCGCCTACACCAGAAGGGGCCAGGTGGGGTTTCCTGAGCAGCTGGGTGAGTTTTGCTGAGTAGGCTTCGGATGTCCGTTGTGATTGCAGCTTCTCAACGTTCAGCTTTCGGCGTGTGTCAGACTGTACGGCATGTGCCACACAGAGACATGTGCGTACTTTGGCTGCAACAGGTAGTGATCCGAGTCAATATTGGCTCCTCGAGAGCACGTACGTCTAGAACACTCGATGAGTGCCGTCCGTCTATCACAACGTAATCAATCTGGTTTCGTGTTAATTGATTAGGGGACCTCCAGGTCGCCTTGTGGTCGTCGCGGTGTTCAAATCTGGTGATACTAATGACCATGTTCCGGCCCGAAGCAAAGCTTTCTATTAGCCTCTCTCCATTTTTTTTTGAGGTTTTTTTGTGCAGGCTAAATCGGCCGATAGATTTTTTGGTTAAAGTCGCCTAGCGTACGGTCTTGATGTCGCGCTCGGGGCAGCGCTCATATAGGTCTTCTAGGCGCTCACATGGGGAATTCGTCTTTTACCGAATCGTTACTTTCTTCTGTCGGGGCGTGCGCACAGATAAAACAATATTAAAATATTTTGCCTTAAGGTGAGTGCGGCAAGTCGCTTGTCAACTGGTGTAAGCTGATGACAGAGCGGCACATGTATTAAGGCCGCAAAAATCTTTATATTCCTATAATCATGGGGTTGGTTTTGGATTTTTTTAAATTTATATTTGATTTGTATTTATGATGATATATTGGAATTGCGCGCTTTATTGAGGGTTTATTAGGTGTATTAATTTATAATATTTAAGGTTAAAAATTAAATTATTTTATATTATTTTTTTAAATAAATTTATAAGTTTTATTTATGTTGATTTTATATTAAATTTGAGTGTTTTAAAAAAAAAAATTTTTTTAATTTGTTTTTGTTTTTTGTTTTATTTGTGATATAAATAATATTTTACTAAACGTAAGCTGCATCACAATGCCCAAAAATCTCTACGCCATAAAAATAGAGTATAAATCAGACATATTCTTGCTACTGTAAAATGTAAAATGCTTAGAATAGTTTTAAATGAATAAAATTGCCTGCCTTGCTTCTACTTCTGCTGGGCAGGCGAAGGTAGTCGAGACAGGAGCGGCAGGATATGAATGCAAGCGGAACCAAAAAAAGTTACAGTCATTCGAATTTGAATTTTCAGTTTTTTCTTCCAATTCACAAATCTCCAACCATAGCGCTTGGGTTATTGGTTATTTGCGCATAAAGCGGTTTACCCTTCTTCAAACCCATCAGGTTAGACGATGTAAATTTTATCTTTCAGTTCGTCGTGAAAAAAACGCAGACACAGCATCCATTTGCTGTACTAACAATTGGTGCTGTGCAGCCGGAAGCCAAATTGTCGAATAACTCACAGCAAAAGCAACTGCGTCTGACCTCTTTTCTGTTGTTAGCTAAGTCAACTACCAAAGTATGATTGGATCTGAGGGAATCTAGTTCCGCCCTCGTGGCTGTTAACCAAACTGCGGCAACAGAGAAGCTAATTGCTTAAGCCAATTCCCTCTCTCTGCCGCAATTGCATTTGTCTCCGTCTGAAAACAAGCTTGCCTAAAATTTGTTCTATTCATAACGCACTCTTGTTACTTACAGCCAGCTTTAATTTCTCTTTTCCCTCAAAGAACCACAAAAACAGCTTAATTTATTTGCCGCTTGCGTCCTCATTTTCACCCTTGAGAGTTGTACCCACGCCAGCAGCAGCCGGCTCATCTTCCATCCGGCAATGTGCGAAATAAACAAATGCCTGCTCATTTTGATGCACATTTTTACTGCTCATTAAATTCGCTTAACAACAAACATTAATAATTTACTTTTGGCTCTGTTTTCGGTTACTTTTTTTAGGGCTATTTATTTTCTCACTAAAATGGCGTTTCATTTTGTGCTTTATTTGCAGGCAGACAGCAGCAGCGGCAATGCAACAAAGTGGAGACGCATAAAAATGCTTGCCGAGTGGACTTAGCAGGCCACATCAATTTTCAGCCAAAAAAAAAAAAAAACTTAATTAAAACGCGTTTTGTCAGACACATTTCTTGTAGGACTTGTGCCTGGAGTAGAAAGTTACTTTGCGAGTAAACGACAAATGTGGTCGCATTAATTGCACTGATCGCACACACACACTTACAGCATCTCAGAGGATGGGGGCCAAATTAGAAAATGCAACTGGCTGGGCGATGTTATGGCTGCTTTTGTTGGGTTTTGGATATAGTGTAGAAGGTCAAACCGACGAGCAATTAGTGTTGCTGCCAGTGGCAGAAGCCACGACGACAACCAGCCAAGGGCTAACGTGGCCAGTTGGGTTGTTAAGCGGCAATTTAAATGCAGGCACAGCAGGAGCCATAAAAACAGATGAGCCACAGGTGGTGGCAACAAGGCCTACGGGGGTAGAGGGAGGCAACACAATGACAACGGCAACACCTTCGAGTGCAGAGCAAACAACAATTGACACAACAGCAGCAGCAATTGAATATATTGAAGCAATATCCGTAACAACAGCAACAGCAACAGCAATTCCCCCAACAATAAAAGCAGCAGCAACATCCAAGCCAATGTCAATGGCAAGCGATTTGGCCAATAAAAGTGTGAACCAAACCGAAATCAAATTCAATATGAAAATGAAAATGCTGACAGACACCGAGAAGGCGGGGCCAACCACAACAGCAACAACAACAAAGACCCTGCCAACACCTCGTTGGTTGGGAGCCAGCAATATGGCACAGTTTGTGGCCAATGCTTTAAGCAATCCTTTGGCCAGCAGCAGCTCCAGCAGCTCCTCTGTATGGCCGGTAAAGCATGCCGCAGTGCTGGAGGGCGATGTTATACTTGGTGGCCTAATGATGGTGCATTCGCGTGAGGATAGCATCACCTGTGGCCCTATTATGCCGCAGGGTGGCATTCAGGCACTGGAGGCAATGCTTTATACATTGGATCAGGTGAACAAACAGCAACTGTTGCCAAATATTACACTGGGCGCACATTTGCTGGATGATTGTGATAAGGATACGTATGGCCTGGAGATGGCTGTGGATTTCATCAAAGGTGAGTGCCCAAGACTTGAAATATTGAGCTTAATTTTATTTGAAAACTAACTTAAATCAGTTTTCAAACATTTGCATATTTTATCACACGTGTTTGACCAGCGGCAGTTAAATATTTGTTAGTCTACCTTTTACTCAGCTGCATCAAGATGGTAAAATTTGCATAGTTTTATGTTGAATTTATAATTTGCAAAATATGCAGCTGCAGTTGCACCCTTCTAATCTTTTTTTTTTGCCGTAACCCGCAGGGCCATTTCGGCAAACATTTGCCAGTGAAATGTGGCAATGTTGAACGCTTTAATTTAAAAACAAATATTTAATAAAATGCGGAGTAAGATCATAAATCAACGAGAGGCCGACACAAAACAAACAAAAATATGACAAATTACTCCATAAAACCATGGTTGCTGTGTGTAAATCGTTTGGCAAGTGTGAAAGAATTAAGTTTATTTATTGTTATTTTAAATGAAAATTTTAAATATGTTACAAGTGCGTCTAAAAGGTGCATAAATTGTGTGGGAATTATTACCATTTTCAACAATTGAATTGTGTCAAGTACAGAGAAACTGTGGTGCTTGTGTGTGTGCTTCATTACAATTCAATTTCGCCCTACAGCATTGATATTGACTGCTGGCCATGTGTTTGTCTATTTGCATAACTAGATAAAGGAAAAGCACTAAAGCACACTCACAGCTTGGTTTGATGTAATCAAGGCTTTTTCTTCACAATGAGAGCATTGCCTTGTCGAGCAGCGTTTAGTTAATTGGCATTGGCACCTCACTTTACGCTGTAAAGTTACAGCCAAATGTGTGTCCTGTTTTTTGGGACTGTTAGGTTACATTTACAAAAAGCTTTCTAGCTTCAGCGGGTTTGAGTCTTGACTAACCAGAACAAAAACAGTTAATGTTAAAACAGGACCTGTTACATTTTTGGGACAAATTTGTTACATATTCAGTAACTTGCTTGCCTTTGGGAAACTTGTGTGCTTTAGTTGCTACCACTTAGATGTTTATCAATGGTACTTTTATTAACAGATTTTGGCGAAATCAATCGAATCAGATAACCCTTTCATAAAAAAACACAAAGAAAGAAAAAACCCCTTGCTTTGAAAGCTTCTTAAGCCCAGTGCAAACTGCAAAAAGTTTCATTTCGTCTGCTTTTGATTCTGCCACTGCCACGGCAAATCAATAAACAATTTCTGAAAAAAGAGAAGCAGCAGCAGCACTCGTCGCTTGTTAATTTTTGTAAATTGCTTTGCCTCTGCTTTTGATCAGGAGCGCAAGTCGAAGCTACTACTTTTGATCAAAAAGCAGAAGTCGGCGGCAGCGCCGTTGAGACAAAAATTGATCCCGACTGTTGAGGCCAACAACAATGCTATGACATGAGCCCGAGAAAGAGTGGGAGAGTAAGCGTGAGAGTGAACGCGAACGCACCCATTCACACAAATATAGTATGTGTGTGCGTAGAACAAATCAAAAACTGTGTCGTCAACTTTTGTTGCGACCAAGGTATACTTATCAAGGTAGCCGCACTTGATCTCTCACCGCCTCTTATATAAATGTCTAACTGTAGAAAGCGAAAGAGCGCGTGCATCAAACCAAAATTATTCGTCCGCAGAGATGCTTCGCTCACGACTGTTGTTCACAGACTGACACTTTAGCGGCGAGCAAAGAGGGCGAGAGAGCGAGTGCGGCTACTTTGTTAAGTATGCCTTGGTTGCGACGGGGCTGCTGTCAGCGCTGCTGCGTACTTGCAAAATACGAACACTTGCTGCTGCTGCCGTCTTGTGCTTTTGATCGAAAGCATAGACAAGCAATTTAGAAAAATCTCCAAGCAACGACTGCTGCTTCGCTTTATTCAAAAATCATCAGTCGGAGCTGTAAAAAGTTAAAAGTTTGCGTCTTTTCTTACTTCGACTGCAATTTATACACTGCTTAAACCCACGACAAATCCGTTCTAAAGCAATGACCTTACCATCTGCACCACCGACCTTTTTGCATGCTGTTAGCTTGACATATGACTGAGTTTAAATCCCATACAAGGTAATGTTAAAAATACAAATTCTTGTAAGTTTTTTGGGGTTTTTCAAAAGAAGATTTAAGTAAACCAACAAACTTAACTTCTACAGAAAAAAGTACAATCTCTGTAAACAATATAACACTTCCTCGCTTTGAGATCTTTGAGACCGTCCGTCCGTCTGTCCGTTTCTATGCTATCTCCTCCGTCCGGCCGGATAGGATGACTATAGCATATAGCTGCCATAGGAACGATTGGTCGAAAAACTAGTTCTAGTGAGAAAATCTTTTTTGTTTTTAATGAAAACGTCCTTATCATTGGCGTTCACTTTTTTTTATATACTTTTACACAATTCTACAAAGTTTGGTCGAATTCGGATGACTATAGCATATAGCTCCCATAGGAACAATCGGTCGGAAAGCCCCTTTTTTTTATAGTCATATTCTTATTTTATACACTTTAACCCATTTCTACAAAGTTTTATCAAAATCGGATGACTATAGCATATAGCTGCAGTATGATTGATCGGTCGAAAAAGAAGTTCTAGTGAGAAAAAATTTTTTGTTTTAAATGGGATCGCCTCCAAATTTCGTAATTAACAGTGTATTATGCTTTTCCATGATTTCACCAAGTTTGGTCGAAATCAGAAATCTATATAGTATAGATCTCATAGAAAAGTAAGGTACAAAAAGTAGTCTTAGTTAGAAAAACTTTTGTGTTTTCAATGGAAGCTGCAAGGGTATACAAAACTTCGGCCGAGCCGAAGATAACTTCCCCTATTTTTCTAACTAAAACTTCTTTTTCGACAGATCATTCGTACTGCAGATATATGCTATATTCATCCGAGTTTAAAAAAACTTTGTTGAATTGTGCAAAAATAAATAAAATAAGCATATGCCAAAGATAAGGAACTTAGCATTAAAAATAAAAAAGTTTTTCTTACTTGAACTAGTTTTTTGACGATCGTTCCTACATGCTGATCAAGCTATATGCTATAGTCATCAGACCCGGCCGGTTCCGAAAGACTTTGTGCATGGTTTAGTGAAGATTGCTTTTAAACTGACGGAGGAGATAGCATAGAAACAGACAGACGGACAGAAGGACAGCCGGACAGACGGACAGGGCTAAATCAACTTAGCTCTTCGTGCTAATCAAGAATGTATATAATGAATGTGGTCGAAGATGCTTCCTTCAATGCGTTACAAACATCCGGACAATTTTATAATACCCTCAGCAAGGGTATAGTAAGGGAACTATACTAAAAATATAGTTTTGATATGTTAAAAAATTACGTTTTAAGATTTTCTTCCTTTGCCCGAAAGGATTTTCACAGCCGTTGAACGGTCTCGGCCGCTGCTATTAATGCCCTCCACTCGCCTTTGTCTTAAGCGAGCTGAATCTGAGGCACAGTTGTCGCAGTTTTTATTGGTGGAGTTTTTTTTAAGTTGTTGGGTACCAAGCCCGACGCGACAATCCTATTAACCCAAGGTAGGGTTCGCCGCTCACGTTAGCTAGCTGCTTTGCAGATGCATTGCTCTTTTACCAGGTGTTACCAACAATGAAATGTGAGTCGACTTGAGACGCTGTAAGCCAGGATCGCCCTAGGTTCGCGATGTTGAACCGATCAGCAGCTCTACCTCACTTCATACGCCCCCATAACCGCAGTAATAATCCTGCCTTCTAACGAAGACAGGAAGTTTTAATATTTCAAAACATATTACTTTAATACTTGTTCACATAGGAGTAAAATTGATCTCAAATATCAAATATTTTTCTCGGCATCCATTTTGAACGAAAGCAGAGGCTAAAATCTGCCATCTGCTTAGTTTTGATAAGTGTGAGAACCCGTCCTCGAACCGGACTTTGCATATTACTACGGGTTCGAGCCCCGAACAGCGCTAAGGTCAGATTTTACAATTATTTTATAGTTGTATATTCACAAGATAAGAAAAATCAGTGTTCGAAAAAGTTGAAAGTATCGAATATAGATGGCAAATGTTGATCCATCAAATGACATTCATTAAAGAGAGCATAAATTGGAAATACGGAAAAGATTTGTGCAGGTATGCCAAAATGTTTAGTATATTAATATATGTAATCTTTTCTTGTAAAGTACAATTTTTTTGCTGCACACAACTAACAGCGACAAGTTGTTCACAAAAGTATATCGCTCGTTGTTGTCCCTTTTCGAAATATGTTCAAATAAAAATTTCTTAAAAAGCAAGAAAAGACATTTTTAAAAATGGGCTAATTTGAGGAGGTTGGGGTGGCCGTGGTCCGATGGGTTAACAAATTTTTCGGAAACTAGGATTTGGTTTAAGTTTTATCTGTACCAATGTTCAATCCGATATAATTTTTTTTTTGGACCTGTTGCCACATTTTCGGACTTTCTTACCAATGTGCACTGCTAGATTTTTGGAAAAACGTCGAAGATCCAATTTTGAGTTGAAAACCTTCGAGGAAAACTCGGTTCACTCAAGACTCCAAAAGAAGCGATTGATGACTTCGTTTAAGAGGTACCATTTATCGAATTCAAAAACAATATTCGGAGTGATCGTATATCAAAAAGTTCTGAGTATAAATGTGCTAAAAGTAATTAATCTTTTCAATGATAGTTCCCTTTTGGAACTGGTCAAGCTAGAACTTTAAATGATGACACCTCTGTAAACTAATGCAACGTTTTTGCTCTACTTTAAATTT
This sequence comes from Lordiphosa collinella, assembly GCA_018904265.1. NCBI lineage: Eukaryota > Metazoa > Arthropoda > Insecta > Diptera > Drosophilidae > Lordiphosa > Lordiphosa collinella. The sequence goes on from JAEIFV010000265.1 coordinate 243,867, forward strand.
GCCGATCTGAGTAAAAAACCTTATCGATGGGTAATTTTGCGATATCTTATCGCTGTCGGACAATTCGCCAAGACACAAATAAATCAGTGTAGCCTTGGTTTTTCCTGGTCTTACTTAGAGCATTCAAAGACCATCCAATTGAAGTGAAAATGCATTTGTTACGTTAACAATCTATCATCTCCAGCACTGCAGAAATGCTCCCGATTTATTTCAAGTAATTTGAAAGCTTAGTTTAGATTTTATTGAAATAAATCTATTTGATTACTTATAAGTAGCTATACATTTCAAGCTTGAGCATTGCGAACTTTAGTAAAAAAAGGAAAGCTAACTAAATTCATTGAAATGCTGAAATGCACATTTTATGTAAAGATTATAAAATGTTTAAGATTTAAGCAATCAGTTGATGTCTCGAGTGCAACTTTTATATAAGTATTTTTCCTTTCTTTTATGTTTAACGACAAGCGCTAAATCTATGAAGGCTACTTAAAATATACAGTAAACATATATGTATAAATTTTTTATGTTGTCTTAAAATACTTTACGAGCTCGAAGATGGAACCGCCAGTATTAGCGAGACTCAAAGACAGACTGACCCAGTTAGTTGTAAATTGAAATTTTATTTTCCCAACCCAAACACACACGCACATGGACACGCACCCTCATCAAAAGGCGCAGGCATAAAAAAAGAATTTATTTACCATGACGTTTCTCGGTGGCAACTCTGGCCAGTTTCGGGCGTGCAGCTTATATTATTTTAATTCGATGTGGAAGCAGCTCAAAGCAACTGTTGTTGTCACTTAATGGAATTTGCCGCTTATGCGTTACGCATGCCGCGCATTATCCTTTTCTACGCCAGGCAGGCAGGAGGCTTCCCGGCTGCCTTTTTGCTTTCCTGCCTTCTGTTTCCTGTGAAATTTAAGCTTTCTTTTGTCTGTGCTCTTTGCAAAACTTGACAAGCTCAATTGTTTTTTCCTTTTGTTTTGGCGACTTCCTTGAGAGACTTTCCACATGTGCGTGCGGTTTCGTGTGCGTGCATGTGTGATTGTGTCTGCGTCTGGCTAGGTTTTAATGGCCTGCTTTGTGTCTAGTTTTGTGGCTAATTTATGTGCTCTTTAAGCCAATCAAGTTAAATTTAAATAACTGAGTTTTCTCTACGTTTTATTTGATGTAGTCTGCTTTATGTGTGTGGCATAGCGACTGGTCTTGAATTGAACCCTTCGGGCAGCTCCTGGCTCGGCTCGATGTGCTTTTTGTTAAATAAAAACCTTATTGTTGCTTATCGTTGACATTGCTTGCCGTTCCTTATTCTTATTTCAACCATTGCCCGTTGGCACTTGAATGTTTATTTAGTTTACAAAGGCGGCTTCAGCTCCAGTTGCCGGATTTGTTACATTGTCTAGCAGTTAAGGGGGATTGGATTGTATGCAACAATTTATATTATATTTTTGTATGCACTCTGAGTGCAATTCAGGAATGTCAAATAAATGTAGCTTTTGTCCTGCTGATGATTCTTGATATTTGTTGGCACAGCATTGCTTTTGTAAGCATCGCAGCACCCAAAGTTGATGGTCAGGAATTGTGAGAAAAGCATTTTTAAGATGATGACTTGGTCATCTATATGCCACAGTAGAGGTTATCAATTTCATTTCTTTATGTTTTTTTGTTTTGCTATACAAAAGAAATGATCAAAGCCTGTAAAAATGAATCCATAGTTCCTTCGTCACTGTCATGAATTCAATTGGCATGTTACATCAAGTATTATGCTTGTTGCATGCATTATTTTCATATAATATTGCATAATTGCACAGTTCATGTCACTCAATTTTGTTCAGCTTCACTTACTGCATTACGTATACGCCGCAATAAACGCTTGTTTAGCAGTTACATCACTAAAGTTGCTGCGTCATCATTAGTAGATTTATGCAGGTCGATGAGTGGGCTTGTCAAATTATTTTAAATCGAACATGACATAATTAGAGCGAAGCTCTTTTACGGTCGTTTGACTGTGGTAGGGAAGAGGGGGAAACGGTGACCAATACAGTGACCAATCAGTGACGAAAACAGTGACCAAAACAGCGACGAAAACAGTGACCAAAACAGCGACTAAAACACTGACCAAAATAGTGACCAAAACAGTGACCAAAACATAGCCTAAAAACCAAAATAGTGACCAAAGCAGTGACTAAAAAAGTGACCAAAACATAGCCAAAAGAAAAACCAAAATAGTGACCAAAACAGTCATCAAAACAGTTTCTAAAACTGTGACTAAAACAGTGACTTAAACAGTGACTAAAACAGAGACTAAAACAATGTCTAAAACATTGCCAAAAAACTACCAAAACAGTGACTAAAACTGTGACTATAACAGTGACTTAAGCTGAGACCAAAACAATGACCAAAACATTGCCAAAAAAACTAAAGTAGTGACCAAAACAGTGAACAGTTACTAAAACAGTGACCAAAACATTGACAAAAAAAACAGTGACCAAAATATTGACTAATAGCCTTGTTCCACTGGCACATTCTGTAGGTCAGTCACTGGATGAGCTTAATGACCTCATTCTCTCTGTGTATTTCTCCATCGGCAGGTCATCCGCTGTGGATGATCAAATCACTGTTACTACATTTGACATTCGCCCGGGCACTTCTAGCTTTTTTCCGCTAAAAGGCTAGATTTTCTATCGATAAGTCCAAGTGTCATCAATAGAACAGCTGATTGTAAGTGTGAAAGGTAAGCGCCAAAACTTTAATACTTTTTAAACAATAAGAAATGATTTGTTTATCAGATGAATAGAGCCCGAAAACAGGCCATTACATGGGGGGAGTACCATGAAGGCATACTTTTTGACAGAGTACACCGCATCTTAGGCTACGTTAAGTCTGTCAACTTTGGCGGAGAGATAATGGAGAGCACAGATGACATAGCTTAAACTCCAACAAAGCACTTTGAGTAACTAAAAAATTCATTTTTTGCAGAGCGTCCAAGTGTATTCGAAATCAAGAGCGACGTAGAAGATTTTGATTGGTTTTCGGCTGGCATATAGGATCCGCTGGGACATTATCCCCTGAAATCTCTTTTGCATTTTCTTGGAACAGGGTAGTTGAGTCCACCATACGTTTCAAGGCGATGTTCTCGTACAACTGCGAGTCGTGGCAGCGGCCGGGGCAGCCTAAGTTGACATAAATAAAACCTGTAAATAAATTAAAATAAAACGAAATTTCACATATTTCAAAGAAATTTCATGCTGTTATTACCGATTATCTACTAATGCCATCAAAATCATTGAATAGCATCCTTTGTGATTATAGTAGTCAATAGCTTCGGAACTTTTTGGATGAATTTCAATATGACTTCCATCTGCAAACAAATTATTTCATTATAAATGCATTCATTATAAATCCAAAGCATTGAGGAAATCCGATCGCCTGGAACCCTCTGACACATTCTTCTATTTTCTCCTGTGTAATGAACTCGTGAGGTAAATACTCAGGAGCCATAACTTTTCGCACCTCCCTACAGAAATCGTGGAGGATTTTCCCGACCATGGAAGTCGACACGCCGAACAACCTGCCAATTGTCCGATATTCGGCTGAGGAGCCAAGCGTATACAAGGCAATTGCAATTCGCTTATCTAATGGAATAGCCATCCGGATGCTCGTGTCCTGCTTTGCTATTCCTTGTAGACAATTTTTAAAATCCATGCACGCTTGCTTTCGCTCTGAGCAGAACAATTCGTTTCTCCTTGTTTTTGTTTTCAGTTGACTGTTCTCAGTTGAGCGTTGCTTGTTTTGCTCTTTCAATAACAATTTATAGACTGCGATCCGACTGAGCGCTCGCACATTAAGAGTCAGTAGATGAGCAAAAAGCCGAACGACTCACCTCAAAGGGCCTAGCCCAAACAGACACCTCACTCACACATACACACACACAAACGCAAATGAGTTTTATCTTTTTCGCTCGCGATGATCTGTTCATTGAATGAGCAGAGCAAAATGTAAACAAATCCATAGGTTGTTCGTTGAGCACTGAGCGATTCGTTTATGAGCCGATGTGAACGGTTCATCTTTGACTTTTTGCTCAAAGGGTCCGTAAATAACTGTTATTTTTGGTCAACGAAAAACGGTCAATTGTTATTTGCTAGCTATAATCACAAAGGATAGTACTCAATACTAAGTACTCCCACTCCCCCTACAAGTTCACCTTAAAGCCCTAAATAACAACACCACAAAATATGTAAATCATTATGGGTGGGGACTTTATAAGTAATTCTGAACGCTTATCTGGAGTTTTAAGTTAAGCTTTCCTGCCGACTTAAGGACTCATTGCCCCAAACCTACCAGATAATAAAAGAACCCTAAAGGCAGTAAGTCAAATTTTTTGGTCCATAATATTTTTTGAACTAAGCCGGAATTTTTGGTTCGGAACAGATTCAGGTTCAGAGTTTGTTTTTTAAGATGTTCGGTTCAAGGTTCGGTTAACACTAAATTAAAAGTCGGAATTCCGGGTTCGAGCCGGTTCGGTTCAAAACCGGTTTGCAGCCCTGCCCAAATCCAATTCTCGATGTCCTAGGAATCTCTTTCGGTTGGTTTCAAGTCTCTAGTATTTTGTTGGGAGATTTTGGCAAACCAACCATCACACAATCCAGCCAATACACAAACCAACCAAAAGCGATTTCACAAGTACACAGAATTTATAACTGTATTTGTAATAGGACCATAATCTTATACACACATTTTTTAACTAGACTTTCGAAGAAAACGAAATCTCTCGAAGTTCTGGCACAGCGACAAATTTCTCGAGCGATTTGCAAAACAACCGAAGCCAAAATCTTTCGAGATTTCCTGGATACCCCCGAATATTCTTTTGCAAGTATTGTAATTTCAAATCAGATTATCCCTCGAAAAGAGCTTCTATTGTACCGAGAGTTCCTAGACGCTAACCCTTTTTTAGAATAGCATAAAAATAAGAGTTTAATAACCTACTTGCTAATAAGAGTTGTTAGATTATATTGGTTTATTTAATTTAAATTTAATTTGCCATGCAATTAATCCCCTCTTGATCCATGTTGATGTTATTTAAGAGAAATATAAACACACTCCACTCTTTTTACAGCTCAAATTTTATTTGATTTGTTTTTTTCATTCATGAAACTTAATTTAGTGGAATTTAATGGCAGCACTTTTTGTTTATTTAATTTGGCACTTGCAAAAAAAGTACTCCAGTGTTTTCTTACCCCTGTATAACAGTTTTGCTTGCAACTTTCTCCAGGACATGCTAACAAGTGTTTGTTCCATTCATAAATTTGTGCCGATTCGTGTCTGTTGAACTGTGCTACAATTTAGCACACTCGTCTCCTGTCGTGTCGTTTCGTTTTTAGCACATGTGAGCCGATACCATTGAATGCCAAATGGATGGGATAGTCAGTCACACGCCGGTCCTTCATCCATGCAGACGCTTGGCACGGGGAGAAATTTGAATTATTTTCAAATAAGTTGTTACTGCGAGCGAATCAAATGTAAAGTGAAATTGTGAGAATCGGTGATAATAAATAACAAATCAAATAATCTAAATTATAATATTTTTTTGGAATTCTTTAATTTATAGAAATTATAAATTAATAATTGTAATTGTCATTTGTGTATGCAAATTTCAGCACAAATTTTCAAACTACTGCAGCAGAAAAGCCAGAAAGTGAGGTATAATAGTGCGACTAATTTTCCCAAGTGACCATAAAACAATTTTGACAAAAAAAGGAATTAAAAGACTATTCTGAAACATTAATCAAACTTAAACTTCAATAAAGTGATGTTATAAATTCATGAAAAGATTGCCACAAATGGCTTAAAATTTAATGAAATGCTAGGAAAGTGGGAAATAATCAGCTTAATTAAAATGAACTAGTTTCCAAACATATATACAGCAATTTTTCTAACAAACTTTGCAGGGAAACCGAAGTTTACAAATTCGTCTGAGGCACTTTCTCTTTTAACCATTGTTCAGAAATATATTGTCTAATGTGTTGGCTCCTTACACTATTCTTCTGTAATATATTTATGATTCATCATTCATTCAATTCAAAAAGCTCAGTTGTTCAGCGGTCACTTGTTGGCTGTTGGATCCACTGTTCAGTCAATTTCTCACAAATAGCTGCCAGCATTGTAAGTTAGCGGTTGTGATTGCAACTTATGAGAAAGTTAACCTTAGTTGTTGCTTTTTAATTAAAGATCTTTAAAATGAACAAACTTTTGGGACTACCGCCACAGAAAGTTTCTTAACGCATTGAAGACCACAAAGTGAATGGAAATTAAGTACGAAAGTAGGCTAAGCCCTACTGCAAAAGTTAAAAAATTCTCACAGTTCCTTCAAAGATTATCCAGTTGTTGAGTTCTGACAATGAAAGAGCTTATCAGATCTTTTGGTTTGGTTTCGTTGTTGTCGCTATAACTTATTTTTTTTTTTGCTGATTGCGCTGTGAGGTTGCATTCTGATTTGCTTATAACTTCGCTATGGTCATCTCATCGTTACCAAAATTGGTGAATCAATAAATTATACATTTCTATATTTATCAGATTTTTGAGCTATATAGCTGCAAAATTGCTTTACTCTAGCGATATTGTATTACTAAGTATCGGATTCTCATCTCCCTTCGGGAAGAAGTGTGCTACTCTGCGACTCTTCTGGGCGATAAGAAAGCGTTATTATCGCTTATCCATTCCTTGTTGATTATAAATGATATACCTAATTTAATTTGTTTGTGTTCATCGCCAAACTATCATCAATGTCACCCCTCAAACTATTGCCAAAGTCTCTAAGGGAAGCAAAAGATATTAAACAGTTATAGGACCGCGTAAGCAACTTTTTATGTCTAGGTTGTCTCCGAAAACTACTTGCGAATCGATTGCAACATTTATTGCTAACAAGTGCTTAGCAAGTGTTTCCATTTTGAAGTTTAATTTTGCGCAGCCTCGAGATGTAGCGTCGTGTTCCGTCTGAACCATTCCCAATTATATGCGACCCAGCATTTTGGTTGCCAGATATGATTGTGCATGAGTTTAGGCAAAACGAGAGCGTATGTTGAAGTCTGTCCTGCCCGACTTTGATATACCCGTTACTAAGGGGAAATAATGTTGTATAGCCTTCCCATATGTTAGTTAACAGAGCATTAACATTAATGTGAATATTTCAACATTATGTAAGCAAAAATCACAAGCACAAAAAACCTTGTATAACTCCATGCCATTTATTATTCGATCTTTATGAAAATTTCAGAGATTGTAGATATTGGGCACATACACTAGTTTGATTTCTTTAAAATTGTTGGAGTTATTCAATATTTTTTATTGTTGGGGCGGGATCTGCGTACAGACAATAGGAGTCTAAATACTAAATTTAGTTGCTCTAGCACTTCTAGCATCCGAGATGTATTTTTGAATAGCGCTTCATTTGAGTTTGACATAGTTGCATTTTCAGAGACTTGATTAAATCCTTCCATTTCTGATTGTTAAATCATGTCAAATGAATTTTTATCTATCGACATGATCGTCCGGCTTGCAGAGGTGATCGCAGTAAAGTCCTGACACCCATCAGAACTCACTGTTTATATGCCTGTAGATGTTAATTTTGTTGCCGTTAAGGTAACTTTTTCTTTATTTTTTAATGGTTCTTATGTCCCACCTTCTTCCGATAATTCGATTGTTTGATCTTTCTCACTGACAGCACTAATGCTGTAGTCACTAGATCTCCCCCTCAATCACTACCCGAAGATTCTAACCATCCTACATTTCAACTCTCGCTTCCAGTATCTGGACCTACCTTTTCAACTTTCTTAATCCCTAATAAACCTCGTCGTTGTTTTCGCCAAGGAAACTTTGCTTCTTTTAATTAACTTACTTGTGCAACAGGCCGGTCTCCTTTGTACAATCTGGTGGATTTTGATTTTGAAGTTACATTTTTCTATAAATCTACTAGCAAGTAGCCCGGCTTGCTTCGCTACGCCGCCGTCAGTAAAGCTATTTCAAGCGATATCGGTATCAGTTTTTTTCCGTCTTTGGGGTGAATTACACAAATTGGAAAATATTTGTCCGTATCTTACATACATCGGCTCAAAGCAGAGATTAACTTTTATGCCAGTCCCGCGGTTAAAAAAAAAATCTCACCTGACATTTCCGATCTTGGAGGTGGAGTTTTAAAAATGAAAGCTTACAAACAAAATTTGATAAAGATCGGCCCAAAAAAAAGGCTTGGCCTTGAACACACATTTTGGTATATTTTTCACCAATTCTCCAACCATTCCTCAAAGTTGCGTTGCAATCGGATGAACGCTATAATTTTTCAAATTTCGCGATTTGAGTACCATTTTCCGCCCATTTCTTCATCTTAGAAACCTTCCCGGGCAAGCGTCCACCATTCCACTAAGTGTCACTAAAACCAAAAATTTGCCAAATATCGCGGTTTGTGAACCATTTTTCGCCCATTTCTTCTACTTAGAAACCTTTCCGGGCAAGCGTCTAACCAATCCCCAAAGTTTCACTGAAATTAAGAACTTTGCAAATATGGCGGTTTCAGGACCATTTTCCACCTCCAGGTCCATCTCCATGGCCACCTCCAGGTCCAGTTCCCGCACACAACCAAGTACAATGAAAAACTGAATATTTTTATAATTTTCTCAGTCAGGTCATGGCCATCTTTATAATCCAGATATCTTCAACCCACTCCCACCCACGGTAGATTTTCCAGAAGACTGGTATGCAGTCATTGTTGAATTTTCATATAGATTTTGAGAATGAGTTTGACCCGATCGGATGATAAACAAAAAATTTGCATTCAACAGTTTTCTGCCCATTTCCCGAATTTTTTTATGAGTAACTTTGAAAATGAGTTTGGAGCTAATCGCTGGGAACTAAAATTCAACCCATACAACCTTTACCACCCAATTTCCACCAAAGGGGGTTAATTTTCCGGAAAATAGTATGCAGTCATAGTTAAATTTTCATATAGATTTCTGAAAATAAATTTGAACCTGTTCAGATGAAAATCAAAAAAGTTCCTTACAACAGTTTTCTCTGAATTTTCTACATTTCCCGACAGAATTTTCCAAAGCCGTTTCTTAGTACTCACTTTCAGCATAAGATAAAACTACTGTAAAAAATTCAGCTTTCTATCTCTGATGGTTTGTCCTGTGCGACGGTCACCAGTCAGTCAGTCAGGCTTAACAGTTTTATATATATAGATTAGTTTTATTTTTGATACCCAGTAGTTTTTTTTTGTGCCAGGTGCTGCCGAAAGCAAGCCGTCAGGTGACCGGATCGGCACAGTACCCCCGAAGGCTCATAAAAATATTGCTAACCATCCGGCAGTCAGCTAAGGGTAACCAATGGCCTGCACGATCCGCAAAGCAGTACCAGATTTTGTACATTAAATGTCAGCCATCCGCCTTGCGATTTCAGGCAGCCATCGGCTTGGGTAGATCCGCACATAGCCCCAAAGAGCCAAGCCGAGCTATCTCCTTCTCAATCTTTAGGCTTGTGTGCTTCTCATTTTTGCCGTTTCTTTATCGTTCCCGAGGAGGGATGGAACCTACGACCTTTTGCTCAGCAGGCAGATACACTACCCTCTGCACCACACCAGGCCACAATAAGTACATCCAGATATTTGCTCTTTTTGACTCCTTTATATCTTTTATTAGTGATTTTTCAAAGATTCGGTATTGTGCAGCAATCGATCTTATAGTTGGGAAGCCCGCGAACAGCATCGTCATCCGTATATATTGGTACTTAAAATAAAATACAGCACAGCAGCCATTCACCCTACCCACTGCATCACAAGCGGTCACGATTAACAGAGACTGTACATCAAATTACAGGCGTCCACCTGGCGATTTTGGAGCTGCCTTCGGCTAGCACATTCACTATTAATATATTGCACATTTTGCACATTAGCACATTAGCAGAAGTGGTGTAGTGTTAAAGCATTTGACTTATAAACAAACAGTCCCGAGTTCAAATCCCAGTAGAGGTATGATAATCGAAATATAAAAAAAAAGAGACAAACTTCATGCAGCACAAACAAAACACATTAAAAAGAAGAAGCGTTATTCTATGAAAGACTACAAACATTAATGAAATTGAGAAATCAACCAATCTTTCTTATTTCATTCTTTTGGTTGATAACACAGTCTGGCCGATGCATGGTCTATACCGCCTGCCGTATGGCGTGCCCAAACAGCCTACCGTATGGCTAGTCACTTTAACCGACCGCCCGGCACCAGCTTCCGAATTTGATGACTTCCCATATAAAATCTGGTATGGGAGCTGGTATGACGGGGGGCGGCGGCAGTCACGAATCGGTAAACATTCTCCAGCCGGTCGGCGACAAAAAAACACAATTGGGTATTGCTTATAAGTATCTCTGCTATCGTTCATCTGCCTTTTACCCAACTTGGTGGTGATAGTTTCTTGATATCAGCAGAACTACTGGATAGTATCTATGCTATTTAGCAGAATCGACTTATTGTACCTTCTTCTGTTTCCACATTTCCCACGACTTACTCAACTAAACTCAAAAGACAGACATCTTTCGTTATCAATGTGCTCCATAACGAATGAATCGAAAACAATTTAAATGAAAACGATGATAAATTAATTCTCAAAGTTATGACATTCGAAGCCTTCACTTTTAGACTTGACAGCTTAATACTTAGTTTAGTATTTGTTACTTGTCTTGAACTGTAATTAATTAAGTTTTCCCCAAGGTCCAAGTAAAAGTTCATAAATCTCTGGTCTCGCCTAGATTTAACTTCACTTCCACCTTCCATTCCCATCAAAAAGAAAAAATAAAAATGAAAGAAAATGTATAAAGCTTATCAACAGCAGAAAACTAATTTGAAGATTTAAAATAGAAAAACAAATTAAAGACAGAGACTTGAAGCTTGGAAACCTTTCATTTCCATTTTGTAACAAGTGCCAAAAACAGGCTGCTGGCTGGCTGGCTGGTCTGCTCTCATTCCCAAAAAGGACAAAACAAATATTAATTAATATGAATTCTCAAAAAAAAAAAAAGAAAAAACGGAAATGAACGAAGAAAAAGTTGGCCAAAAAAGTTGTTGTTTTGCTTTATTTTCTACCTTTAATTATAAGTTGTTTTAAATTTTTTTCTAAAGTTTATTTGGCGGGTGAGTAGGCAGTTTGTTTGGAAATAGAAAAAGTTTGTTGTGAGAGAAATTTGTCCATTAAAGTGAAATATTTCACCCAGATAGGTGTGAGTTTGTGTGTGTGTGCTGTGATAAACCTTTAATTTTACAGAGCAATTGGAGTCATTTGCATGTAATTAGAAAATTATGCAAAAATCTTTATGTGTGTGAGTGTGTGTGTGGTTAGATAAGAGTTTCTGTACGAAAATTACATTTGCCAACCACATTGAGGAAATTCAATTTCCCTGCCTGTCCCCAAAATTTCATTCCATCTTAATTTTAAGCGTATTACAAATGGTTTCCTCTCTGATAATTGGCCAAGCCAGGGACTTTGGTGCTTAAGCCAGGAGCAGCTTAATGCCTGCCCAGCAAATTTTTATGATAGTTTTGTGACCCCAAGTCACGTACGCTGAATGATAAATGCTGCTCTCGGCTTTCCCTGGGGCAGCTGTTGACAAAACATTTTCAATAGGGAATCTCATTTGACCTTTGTCTAGGTATAAAACAGACCATAAATACGAACTGCGAGGGCAGTTTTAAGCTTTAATCAGTTCTTTTGTTTAATGCTTGTCAATTGTTTTGCTTGTAAAGTGTCATTCAGCTTTTATGCTTTTGGCAGCTGGCGAAAGTCATAAATAATAATGCGCAATCAATGCCAGCACATTTCGTTTAAATGTCAATTGGTTAGCAATTTGCTTAAAATGCTTACTCAATCAAAAGTGAACCAACTCATATATGAAAATTCTCTATCTCATAATTATTATTAAGCCCGCATACCACGTGGCGTATGCGCAATAATTAAAATAAATAAATGCTCCTAATGAGCAGCCAACGTGTTAAAGATGACCGCACACACACAAATGCACAGTCGCATATTAATTTATTTATGACCTGGTTGGGAATGGTAATGGAAGGACGCTATGACTATGTACCTGTTGCCACAGACATACCATAAATTCTCATGAGTAAAATAATTAGAAAATCAAATAAATGGCAGACGTTGGCAACACATATACGGGAGGGGTAAAGTTAAATAAACTAAGTCAACACCGGAGTGATGGCAAACAAAGCGGAGGGGGGGCCGCGACGGAAATAGCGTAAAACTTTAACTGGCGCATCAAAGTTAATTCCAGGAAAACTTTTGGTCGGACTGTGGCCCGCAACTGCGATAGAAAATATATGTTTCCGAAAAGGTTTTCGCTTACATTTCACCAAAACTTATTGAGGGGAGACTTTTTGGGGGGTGATGTGAAACTTATACAGTTTGTATAACTTTTTTATGGCATCTAGCGTTGGCTTTTTGAGGCTGTGAGGTTTGAGGTTGGCCTCGATTGACTCATCAGACAGATGAGTCGTTCATATGAAAGGAACATTATTCACCATAAAATTGGTAGCAAGATCAAAGTTACAAAACTGTGTGCTATGAATTAAGTTATATACTGAAAAAAACAATCCCTTCGGTATCATAAAGCGGGTACCTTAATGTGTTGATCCCGGAATGGCTAAAACCAAACACGACTGAATTCAAAATTTTCGTTTCAGCCTTTCTAAACTCTAACTAGTTCCTATAATCAAACAAAGCTTTAAAAGACTTAAAAACCATTTATAGAAGGGAGGGGAAAGTAAAGAGAAGAGACCACCGAACACGCTATCACCCCATCTACACCCTCTGATTTCTAAACTCTGATTTTTAGGTGCTGTAGCCAGAGTAATAACCCGTGCTCGCACAATATTGAAACAATACTTTCGAGATATATTTAGCGTGCTTCACTGGAAATCTGCGGATAAACTGAATTATTATTCACAATGACTAGACTGCGCGAATTGCACCATGCGGGACAGACTATACCTAGGTAATAAAGGATAGTTGCAGGTTTTTTGGCGAGTTTATAAAATCCTTAGCGGCAGTGGTAACGGCTGAGCTCTGTCACGGCACCAACTTTTATAACGTTTACTGGTCCATTCCAGGAACTGAAGCTGTAGCGGTATCGGTTGAACTCCGACTCTTGTTCCTGGAATTTTCGCGCATCTGCGTTACCGCTGGAGGGTTACGCCTATTCTTGGAATCAAAAGTCATCGTGATAGCTTGTATTTTTCTACAAACGATTGGCCGCCGTTGCATCTACCTTGTTGTACCCATGACTAGTCCGATTGAGAAAGGCTGCTTACAAGCATGTTGGCAAATGTTTTTTAAAGAGAGTCTTCCGCTGTTGCATCAGCATTGATTAGTCCAAGACTAGTCAACGTGGGATAGTCAAGTACCAATCCTGACCGAACCGAGTGCCCCGTACCAATATATTTCCTTGCACCAGCTTATCTTAGCCCTTGACTAGGCCATTTGAACTAGGCAGCGGACAAGTTTGTGTGAGCAAGTAGCCTTTGCCAGAACCAAAGGGGTATGTTTGTCATACAAATACACACACGAGCGCAACACACAACCACATATACATACGCAAAAAACATCGGCAAAAGTCTCAGTGAAAGACAGGAGAGAAACAGGAACGAAAAAAGCGGTCTTTGCTCTGAGCGCAACAGAATTTATCAAAAACAAAACTGAAACTGTCTTTCGCTCCCTGTTTTCGTTGTGTCCGCAACCAAACTGTTTTTTGACACGTTGAAAGTGTTGAGAGATTTTGGCGAGCTCTGTCTACCAGTAATAAGTTTAAGCTTTTAGTCGTTCCAGAAAAAATACCTTTTCTGGATCAGGTTGTAAGTTTCAAGAACCTCCCGAAACCCTCCCCTCTTTCTAGCTTAATATTTGCCTTCTCCTCGAGTCGGCAAGACTTCCATGCTTGCAATTTTCTCTCTTCTTAAAGATTCGTTTAGCCGCTGGGCATAGTCTTAAGCTTGATATTTTAAGTAATTGGCAATGCTCCATACTTAAGCACACTTTTAGCCTCTCTGCATACAAGAAAATATGTAAAGGACAAAGTTTTCTCAGTTTCTTGCGGCTGCAACTTTTGTGATTAAGTCAAATTGACAAGCCGAGTTTGACAGGTTTCCTGGACTTGTCAGCAGAAAAAAAAAAAAATAGCAGGTAATTTCCCAGCTCAACCTCTCAAAAGCATTTGGCAAATTGCTAGCTTTTCAGCGAGTCAACCAAAAACAAAATGCATTTTTCACTATATTCTTTTTCCGAAAGCAATTTGCTCGAATTGTGTTAGCATAACTTTCATTTGCACTCGCCCCTCCCCGATAAGCGGCGCTAATTATGCAGTTTTTTAACGACCTTTTTTTTATGACTGCAAGAAAGTTTTGCCATTTGTGCGGAAGATTTTGTTGTTTTATGGCGTCCGCTGCAAGTGGCCGGAGTTATAATTTTAATTGTATTTAGATAAGATTTTAATGAGGGAATGCACAGAAATAGAAGCAAATAAAATTAAAGGACATCTGGCCAGGACTTGGAAATTAGTTTGGTGGATTTAAGCATTGGTAATCGAAATGGCTGCGGTGCTCATGTAAACATGCCATGTAGTGACAATTTTATATGAGTTATACGGCTAAGCGCTGCCGGCACCAAAGTATGCTATAAAATATTTTGTGCTTAGTTGTGTGGCCTCGCGTTCTTGTTCCTGCTCTGCTATTTTTCGGCGGAGATTAGGCGGGCTGGTGTGTGTGTGTGTGTGTGTGTGTGTGTAGCCAAATATAAAAATAAAAACCCAGGGAAAATGCTAAGCATGCTTGAAACTGCCAAACAATAGACAACAGCAAACAACCATAATGATCTTTTTGTTGCACACATGTGCGCCAACTGGAACTGGTTGAGGAAGAAAAATACAAATACAAATATAAACAGACAGGCAGAGAGGGAGGGGGCAGAAAGATAGTGGCACACACACACGCCATTTGTAGTGACTTTGGGCTTCTGACAAAACATTTTTCGGTTGCTCGTCTTTTTTTTTTCTTCTTCTCTTTTTATTACTTTATACATTTTTGACGCTGTTTTGCAGTTGTTAGCAGGCGAGTACAAAGGTGTAGCATAAAAGTGCTTATTTTGTGGTAAAAGTTGATAAACGTAGTTTTGCTTTTACTTCGAACTTGACCAGTACTTTTTGGCTTTTTATAAAAAATTTATAAATGTCGGCCATATTTTCTCTCACACGTCATTGGCCGTTTAATGGGCCCACGCAGTCTGGTCATAAGTAGGCAATGGATTTTTTTCAATTTGCGTTACTTACTTAGCAAATTTTATGCAAGTCACGCGCCCATATGTACATACATGGAAGAGCTAAGCCTGAACCATATACACAAACTTGAGTACAATCAATACAAATGTGTAAGGAATGTGCACGAAATATGTGGTTCGATTTTTGAGAAGCTTCGCTATTTACAGCTGCGAACTGAAATCAATGGTTAGACAACTACACAGTCAGCTCTGCCTGGAATACTATTTGTAAATAGTCAAAGTCATGCCTCATAGCTTGTCAGAGATAACATTCCGCACATCAAGACAAGCAGATCAACGTCGGCTTGCTTCGCAGATACACTGCAAATATATGAATGACAACTTTCACCTATTTTTAAGAAGCTAGTTCAGAAGCTATCCCTTCAGAGACCGTTCGCTCCAGGTTTTTGTAAGGCCCGAACATAACCGGAAAACAGTATCAAACCCTTTTCTCCTTTCCAAAAGTTTGTTCCTAAATTCTTTTTTGTTTCATTTTAACTTTCTTAAGTCTGGGGCAAATGAGGTCTATTCGAAAGTAAATGAATCCACATACTTACAAATGAATATACAGGTCTTTAAGCCCTAAAATTCTTTTTAGCTTCAACTTTAAGACATATTACACTAAAAAACTGTTAAAGTCCCGGAATATAAAGTTAAAGAATCGAAAGTCCCGGAATATATAGTAGGGTTAAAGAATCGAAATTCCAACGTCGAAATTGTGAAGGTTTTCATCTCCCGTGTCTCCCGTGTTTTTGCTCGCATGCTGCTTTTGGAATTCCCAAACGGTTCAAGCGTCGCAGGTATTGAGAGACCTCTGTTTGAACTAGCACAGCCGGGCATGATCGCTGACGAGT
Organism: Lordiphosa collinella; assembly: GCA_018904265.1. Lineage (NCBI taxonomy): Eukaryota > Metazoa > Arthropoda > Insecta > Diptera > Drosophilidae > Lordiphosa > Lordiphosa collinella. The sequence goes on from JAEIFV010000265.1 coordinate 260,075, forward strand.
TGGGTTGGTCCCCCATGAAACAGCTGTCCGATTAACCAGCTTGCTTTGTAGTGTTGTGTCCCAGCAAAAATTTTATAAAATTTTTGATCACATTCGAGTCGTTTTCGAGTCCTCGGTCTGATCAAAATAGTCAAAAATGCGCACGATTTCTGATCATAAATGATACTGTTGTCGGGAGAAAATGGTACCCTAGCAGCGAATCTTCTTGAATAGCCGCTTTTAATCTTTTTTTCTGATCTGTTTCGACTTATTTTTTAATCATTTTGCGAGTCTTTTTCGAGTCATAATTCAATTAATCACATTTTGAGCATATTTATAAGTAATTTTCGACTCTTCTTTTAATCGTTAGGCATAACTCTCTTTTTAATCATCGAAAGGCCTCGAAAAAGACTCATCAAGGTGATTTTTGTAAAAACGAACTTTCAAATGTTGGGTTGGGTGTCTCTGTTTAAAGATATGCGGCAGCATAACGTGACCTCGAGCCGGCTAGAAACTGCTGGTTTATATTTCGTACCGCTAGGTAACATGGGTGACCCTCTGCAGAATTTTTTTTTATTTCATGAAGAAGGCGCCCGTAATGGGGGTTACAGAGAGACAGACATTGTCAACAAAATCCGAGAGCGAGTTTGATTCCGCGAAAGCTCAGCGGCTTGACGAGAGCGAACAGCTGATTAATTTTTTTGTAAGAAGTTGACGTCACAGCAGGCTGTTTATCTGTGCGTCTCGGTATTTTCTTATTGTAAAAGGTTGGTTAAATACTAAGAAAACAAAAAACATTATCGGTATATCGTTTTCCATCATCCGAAAGTCCTAATTGGTGCTAAAGATAAAGAAAGTCCCAATAGTCATGCTGAAAGTAGCGCAGCCACTCCGCTGCAGCAGCGAAGTTTTGATTGCTTAAAACCAGATTATGGTCCAATATTTTCCAATCCTTGGGCGTGTGGAAAAAGAATTCCGATTACTAAATATGTATAGAAGGTACAAACTGCCGGAAACATCACGTTTTTCTAAATTGTAGGGCGGAACATAAGAAGCTTATGTCCCATGAATGTAAAACCTCTATCTCTTACCATCACAGAGATCTGTTTCTTCATACAAACGACGGACAGACAGACAGAAAAACATGGCTATATCGACTCGGCTGTTGATGCTGATTAAGAATTTATATACTTTATTGGGTCGGAGATGCTTTCTTCTGGCTGTTACAGACTTTTGCACAAACTCAATGTACCCTGTGTAACTTCGGTACACAGTATAACAACAGAAAAAATTCGCCAAAATATAATATATGTATACTAGAAACCCTTTACCGGGTCAGCTAGCTATATATAAATCAAAAACTATTTATCTAATACACCGACTCAGTAAGAAGAACTTTCTTACGATATGCACACTGACTCTCATTGATTGGCTGGCACAGTAGAATTACAATTTTGGTGCATAAAAAATGATAAAAGTTTCCGGGAATTGGTATAGAGGGAGCAATGAAATGACAATATTTGGTATAGGTCAATATTGTTATCACACAAGACTCCGAAAGGATCATGACGGGCGCAATTTGATCTGCACATTTGCAAAGACAATGGACGAAAACAGCGAATTGACCTGCAGGGTACGTTCCAGTTCAGAAGACTAAGAATCAACATCGCCAACAATTCGATTATGCATTAATATCACACCGTGTAGTCTTTTGGAGTAGGTAAGCTTAGAGTTCGTAGCCTATTTAAATAGGGAGGCAAACGGATACCAACTTTCCAGTTTCGGCCCCTCTGCGAAAAAATAAGAAACTGCTTTTGAACCGACTCCATTAAATCCTGTGAGTAACTATATAGAGCTGACCAGTTGCTCGAGCAATAATCCAGCGATGGGCGAGCAAGAGCCACATAAAGAAGCCTGCTTATGTAAAGATCATCAAACTCCTTAGACCAACTCTTAATGAAACCCTGCAAACTCTTACCTTTGTTGGATATGACAGAGACATGGTCGTAAAGCAAACATAATGCGGTCCAGAGCTCTGATCAAAAAAGTAGGTATGCAAAGTAGGCTTAGTGCGGTAAAACGGCAAGAACCTGCATATGTCATGATTGAGGTAGAGCATATTAACGTTGCACCAAGATTGGAACTATCATGTTCAAGCTGAAAACATTTATACGAAAAAGGAAAAGATAGCGACATAGACAGTATGTAAAACAGCATCTCGATTTGAAAATCCACCTTATCTTAGTACTATTATTGTTGTCATTAAAATAACATCTTCCAATGCTATGATCCATTCGGCGAATTCCCAGCTAACATTTTTAATCTTCAAAGTGTCTCAGGCGACTTGCCAAGATATCGCATTCTGATCATCTGTTGGGAGAAAGTGAGCCGCTTCCAGAAATGTCGTAGAAGAGCCTTTTAGAAGAGTAGCAATCTCATTTACATTAGAAGTATAGAAACAAGTCTTGTGGGATCACTGGCAGCCGACTGTGACCCCACAGACTGCTGTTCTTTAAGAGATATTAGAAAAACTCTACAACGCTAGACGGATGAGTTTTCTAAAACCATTTCCTTAAATAACAAACCTTTTTTTCCTCAAGCTTGTCCCTGAAATGAACCGTTTTTTTCCCGGTACTCGGTACGGTTCAGTACTTTCAAACAGATGCTGGTTCGGTGCGGTGTGGTTCGTTTAGATTCACAATCGGTTTGCATCTCTGCTAAAAAGCATAAATTTGGCATTATTTTGTTTACTCTATTTTCGAGTTGAAAAGAAGTTTTAAGTTCTTCTGCTTAACCTGATTTAAGGATTTTTAAAGTAGCATTATAAACTATAAAAGCGCTTTGATTCTCTCTGAGACTCTCTACAATTACGAAGGGCTGGTACTGAATTCACGGCCAACTAAGTCATGAATTTAGCTGATTTTAGGCATGATTTCAGTACGGAATTCATGGGTAATTTTTTGAAATCAGTATTTCTTCAGCCCTGAAAAATTCAGTTCTGAAACGTAGAAAACTGCACAAAAGACTTCAATTGTATTTTGTGTTAATATTTCTGATTTTTTTTTTCACCCATTTTCGTGTACACACCTTAGTCACTGGGGTAGCGGTAGCGCATTGCGGGCTTGTGCCCAATGGGCTAGAGAGAGTCTGAAGACATCAGCCTTGGCTGTACGCTTGTTCGCTTGCTTGATTTATGTGACACTGTCACACATTTGCCTGCCATTAACAATTTGCCTTGTTTCTGCAGCCAAAATCTGGCTGTTGTTTTGTTTCCGACCTCGTCCCTGTTTTCGTCTGTCAGCCACTGTGACGGTGTTGACGACAGGCAAGTAAAATTCAAATAGTTGAAAACTCTTCTTGTCCTTATCAATCATTCATTTATTTATGCGTTTCTCAGCAGTCGCCGTCGTCTAAAAAACGAGAAGCAAAATAACAGCAAAAAATCTTCATTAAGCTCTGGCAACAGCGAACAAAAGGAAACTTTTTTTCCCAGAAGAAACAAGCAATCAAACTGAAACTGCAGACACTGCATTGATGCAGCAAGTCAGTCAGGCATTCGCTTAACCTATACAAGTTGCCTGCTCATGTCAAATGAAATAATAATTAAAAAGTTTCCTTTTTCCCAATAGCTGAGGGAAAAAATGTTTTTAATTTGTCTGTTTCGCCTTCCAACTGCAGTTAAACAAGTGAATCGTTACCCATTTTCACCATTTAAGGAGCTAACTTGTCGGAAATTGCACAAGTTGTGCGTTAAGGATACATGAGGGTGAATACCAGCAAGAATTCGGTCGGTATGCATTGGCTTTAAGTGGTGAATTTATGCACACACCCAGGCCAAGTGTGGATAGACTGTGAAGGTCAACGGAACCATTGCCCAAAGCCCAAGCACACACAAGCACACAATTAGGAGCAGTCATCTATGAAAATCAAAACAAGCCAGCAGGAGTGATGCTCAGTGCGACTAGCCGATTATGAAAGTTGCTTCCCAACTGAGTTAAGGATAATGGTGGTAAATTTTGGGAAAATTAATCTTGATTTCTCTACTGAAGAACTTTAAGGATTTGCATAATCCTGATGTAGAGGATAATCTTTTAATTAAAATAAATCTTGCTACAGAAATTGAAATTTATAAAGTTTACTAAGAATATTTAATTTAAATTTAATAAACAAAATTCGATTTGCATATTTTAGGCATTAACACTCATAAATTTGGAAAGTGCAAAGGAGAAATTTCAACAAATTTTAAATGTAAAGTTTTGTCAAGGTTAAAATAAATAAAATATGAGAAAGTGGTTCTTAGTCCTAGAATGAATTGTGTGAATTGACGGTCAGGTTCTGCGGAGTCTCTCTATTTAAGCCATTTTTAGGAATCCACAAAAAAGAGCCAGGCCTACTAGGGGCACATTTGTCAGACTGCCCAGGTCTTCAAAGAATGATTTGCCCAGATGCTGTGTGGGTTTCCTTAGAAGTGCAGGGCAGTCGGAAAGGAGGTGTTGGATGCTTTCTATTTCCTTCTCATTCCTACAACTACTACAGAAGTCATAGTGTAGCACGCGCATCCTGATGTCCATATGACCAATGGTGCAGTGCCCCGTTATGACTCCTATCAAAGTTATAATCCTGTTCTTGCTTAAGTTTAGGAGTTGTTAAGTTCTTTTGGCTGAGTATCTTGGCCAGAGTGATCGGGAGTTGTGACAACCGGGTGCAAGGTCCCATTGTCGTTCTGCCCTAGTCCACTATACTTCCGTCATGATGTCCTAAAGGGGTCTTTGAATGTCCGTTAACTCTTGTGTCGCTGGCAGTGCTGGACCGCTGGAACCGTTCCTTGCGCACTCGTCTGCTCCTTCGTAGCCCGGTAAGCCTGCCTGACCAGGTACCCAGACGAGGGTGATCGAGTGCAGAACAATTCTGATCTCTCAGGATTCGTTTAACGTGGTATGTGCCATAGGTAGGCTTAAAACCACGGTAACCTGTACGCGCTGAAAAGAGCATAACGATACATGTGTCTGGTTGGGACTCCAGACAAAAGCCCCAGGTGACCGAAGTCCCCTGGTGCCAATTGAAAAGCACACTGGTCGGGTGTGACTTTTCCCCCTTGGTTAAGGGCGAGTTTAATCTAAGAACCTCTGGTATAATCTCGGCTAGCCTCTAAAAGAGACTCTACCCGCTATGTGGGTATCAACGCACAGCCACCAAGATAATCCCACTAAGTGGCCAACCGCAATGTGAACAACCTAGGGCTGCTGTTCATCCCGTGGTACCGATAAGCTCGGTGGGCTTCTCTCTTTTTAGACCCGACAGTCTGGGTTTGAGACCGACTGGGGTCCGCAGAGTTGTCAAGCCCGTCATGATGTCCCTCAATCATCATGCCCCTTGCGGGAGGTGATGGAGTGCAGTTGGATTTGGTTCAGTGCTGCCGCCGTGCTGCAGTCTCGGTTGCTCTTTGTGGCTCGTGTTGACAGAGCCTTAATGGCAGCCTGGCTGTCGACAAAGATTGAAATGTTCCTTGGAGTTTCATCCAAGGTGAACGAGTATATCAATTTAGCGGCCTTCTAAACAGCATAAATCTCTGCTTAGAAAACACTACACCAGTTTGATAGACGGATTGAGAGCTGGGTCGCAAGTTCTTCGGAGAAGATGCCAGCTGCACCTGTGCCTTCGTCCGGTTTCAAACTGTCTGTATAGTTGGAAAGCTCGTTCTCCCTGATGGTAGTGTCTTGCTTCCATTCCTCTCTCTCCGGGAACCGTGTTCCCAAGTTGTCGTTCCATTTGAGAACTGATATGAAGTATTCGCTTCCATTTACTTCTGCATTTATTCCTACTTCTTGTAGGAGACTGCTGTGGCTTTAAGAAGTTTTAGTTCACGGAGTCTTACTGCGCTTCTCGTTACTTCATACTTCAGGAAAGTGTCTACTGGTTCCAGGTTCAGCATTACAACCAGGGACAACTATTATATATTTCTCTGCCAGGCTGTCAGCCCACGGCCCAAGCCGCTTAAACTAAAGATCTAAAGTTTTGAAAAATTCAAACCTAAAATGTATAAAAAATACGCGGAAAAGTTTTCTAAATGAAAAACATTTGCATGTAAATTATTTGGCGACCTTTCTAATGTTTTATTAGTAATGAGTTTAGCTGGCTCGAGGTCAAAGCTTAGGCATTGACACCCAAAAAGTTTGGCTTCCTGTATTGTGAGTCTGATTTTGCTTTCATTGCTCTTTGCAGTTCCAAACTATTAGACTTTGACTTAGAGCCGAAAAAGGAATTGACCTCTATTCAGAATTCTTCAAAGGTCTTGCCCAGTGAGGCACCTACAATCTAGTAAATTTCAATTCAAAGTGAAACAAAAAGCTACTTTTCGAAGAGGATTCTTTGAAGAACTTACCTAGTAAGACTCAAGACAAAACCGAAGCAAAAACAAAGAAGAAGATGAGTTTCCCCCCGTGAAAGATTCTTCGAAGATACCAACCAGTGAGGCTAAGGACAAAAATGGAGAAGAAACTAAGCCCAAAGAGCCCTTCGATCTGATGAACTTTTTTCCCAAAATGCTTAAAGTTCTGATGGCATGGAGGGACTTCAACAATGAAGAGTGATTAGCAAAGAGTCATTGGACATCCATGAAACAGTACTGCATAGGCAACCAAACTCATTACTAATGAAAAACTTCTGTTTTCAACCCATTCACCTCAAAATAGTAGGGCATTTGATATTACCATATTGAAAATTTACCACAATTCCCGATTTTGGAATTTTCAATTAGGAAAATCACCGGAAAATGCTGTATGAGAATCATTTTTTATCCAATTATGAAGTTTTACGGGACGGTTTCGAAATGGAATTTAATATTTGAGCAACTTAAATTACTTGATTGAACCTCAGAAGCAGCGGATGAAATTTGTTAGGATACCAATCGAGTCGTCTACACCGAGACCTTTTCAAACAATTCTCACTCCCTTGCCCATTCCCTTATTAATTCATAAATGGCATATGAAAATGTCTGCGTATAAGCAGCTGCGTAAGTGCCTGGTGTTGTCTGCGTGTATTCCGTATCTACATTGTCAATGCCCTCAAGGATCCACAGGCACTTTCTCATACTTATTCTCATGCGAGAATCAACAATATTTACGCAGTCGCCTGGACGAAACTACAACCGAAAGTCTGCCTCTTCAGCAGCAGCAGCAGCAGCCACACCCTTCAAAATAGGAATAAAGTCTGTCAGAAAAGCAAAGGAAAAAATTGAAATTTATATTTACGCAGCCCATAAATTTGGACTTTTTGGCTTGCTCTATGCCTCCGCGTGTGTGTGTCAAAGTTGAGGCACGAGTGGCACATCATGTTGCATACCCCACGCACGTAACTCTCACAATGTGCGTGTCTGTGGCAAGTAATCAAATTAAAACTTGTTCCAAGAAATGGCCTTTAAAGATGTTCTGTAAGTTTCTGGGAAATTCTTTAAGTTCTGCCAAATGGTCCATAGGAATTCATTAAGTGCAGCTGAGCAAAAAGTCCTCACACACACACACACACAAGAAATCTTTACAACTTGCAATTTCTCTGCCAATTGACAGCGCGCTCAAAAGCAGGCTCTCCCACTGAGCACGAGTGTGTGGCAGTGAGTTTTCTGTTCTCTTATGCGATGCTGACACGCAATCAGCCAACTGCCAGAAACTAAAGGAACTGAGATAATAACTTAATTACATTTTTCTTTCGGTTTTTTCGGCAATTACATTGAAACACCTGGCTAAAGGCAGCCGCGAAACATGTGTATTATCAAATGCTAGTCATTAGGTACCCCCACCCCTGACACAAAAATGTGTGGCTGAGTTCTGGTTATTTATCTCAAATGTTGTGCAGTCGTCTACACGTGTTCACAGACACTCGGGCGACAGACAACACGGACGAAGCTTTTAAGCGAAAATAATTAAGCGCCGTTATGCGAAAAGCATGAACATCCCAACTGGGCCACAACAAATAGCAAAATTAATGCGTAAAGGTGTGAGAAGTGAAACTAGAGATGGCTGCGTGACATAAGTGGATTAAAACGAGCGTATAGGCCTTTATGGAGTTGCGAAGAAACGTGAAGTTTAATATAAAAAACTGAGGAAAGAAGATGTAGAAGTAGCGATTTCGTTACATTAAACATTTGGCATGTCTGCTGCTAAAAAGTAATGTTACACTTAACAATATACATGTAGAGTCTATGTTAATAGGCTGTGGAACTTATTTTAATCTACGAAACTTTTGCCAATTATTTTCAATTCAAAACGCTGCTGATCCAGTTGTGTAGCCCACCCCTAAATAGTTTCACAATACCACGAAACTAAAATTTTGGCGTAATTTTTTGTTAAATCTGGTCACACTGGACTTTTGTACCCGAATAATATGACGAAGTAAGCTAAATTACTTACGTCGCTAATCCGTATAGGCCTAAAATTTCATGAATTCCCACTTTGTCAAAACAAAACACATATTTTAAGACTAACTTTTCCAGATATTTTCTGTATTTTCCGTCTTGAATTTTCCCAAAGTCCTTTCTTAGTGCTTACCCAAATCTCTAGCCGAAGATCTGTGAAAAATTTCAGCTAACTAGACTTCAAACGTATCACAACCATAAAAGAATCGATGCTTAGGGCTCGACTTTTGCGTCGCAGGTTTTAGTGGGCAGCTTGGGTCAACAAAAGTAAAAAAGTAAAAAACCAAAACAATATAATAAAGGAGAAACAAGTGTGAGTTCAGAAAGAAAAAGAGAGCAATTAAATGATGCCTTCAGGCCGATAAGCGCGCTGTGGAGTGATATAAAAATATTCAAAAACCAAATAAAGTATGGAGAGTGTTTTCATACCCATCCTTAAGCAATTCCAAATTAAAGGCCCCGACGGACTGACGACGTAAGTAATTCAGCATACGCCACCACATATTGCGTCAACATGGAACGTATGCCTAGTGTGACCAGAACTAACAAAAAAATTACGCCGCTGCATCGCGTTGTCAGGTTCATGGCATTTTTAAATTAGCTGGTGGAGGGTCACACTGCTCAATCAGGTGTGTTTTGTTTTGATGACAAGTGATTTACGCTTATGCTTCTGCCATGATAGCAATAGCTCTCCCGCAAAGCCTTTGAACCAGTTCGGCAATCAGCAACTGTCACATATTGGTAGAAATTTGAATCAATTTATCCAAAGTGTTCACGTATGTTATAGATCTTCTTTTTGGACAAGCTTGGCCACTTCACTCCAAGCCTTGAGTCCTAATGTTTGGGGTGGGATAAATCCCAAGTGGCATCCCGGTCACACCACCAAAATCAGCGCAACCTTGTCTTCATGCGGAAGCATTTCCAATCGGCTCTTTCGCTTTGATTTTTCTGCCATTATTTTATTTTAGTTAAGTCCAGCTGATCGATGGCATACATGTAGAGTAACAGCGCGTAACATCTGGTGGCAACAATATTGCACCAGCAGAGCAACGCAAAATAAGGCCCACAGCCTATTAACATTGAGTCCACGTATGAGATGTTAAGCTCTGTTTAGCGCTGTTAATCGCAAAAGTACGTTTTGACTCCAACGGGGGTAAACGTAAAGTGCAAGGAAATCGTTACGCCTGCTTCTTCTTCTCTCAATTTTTGTATGAAACCTTTCGTTACGTCATCAGTCCGTCTGGACCTTTATTGGAGGCGAGGATTACTTCTCGCGGTAGTTTTTTGACTATTCCTTTCGAATCCGAATGTGGCAGCCTTATGCAATTTTTAAAGATAGCTATTGAAATGTGGACCCGCGGGTATTTAAAATATTGCATAAACTTGCCTTGGATGCGCTATTGCAACTCTTTTCTCACGTCGAATGTTGTATTTCGTGTGTCGTGTGAGCTTGGGCAAGTTCTTGAATAGTCTTAGGCATTGAGCAGATATTGTCATGGGCTTGACAGCCTCCGAAAAGTACTTAAAACTATCTTTCTTATAAAATATACAACAGATTAGTTAATAATTCAAATAAAAGGTAATTATTTTTACTTGCACTCACAAAATGATTGCAATTGGCTCTGATTCTATTGCATTTGCAACTGTTCAAATTCCATTAAATGACAATTTAGCAGATTTTCCAAAGGATTTCACCCTCACTAGCCAGATTTTTAAATGTTGTAACAAAAGTTCCAAATTTATCAAAATTCAAAGTAAACAACACACAGCTGATTAGATATTTGCGACTTTTTGCGACCGTTCGCTCAATCACATCCCCAGAAAAAGCTGTACGACCGCAGTGTAAAGTCGGTATTAGAGACGGTATTAGAGATTTGAATTCTTTTCGAGTCGAGAACCCCTTCCGTCTCCGCCAGTTCAATTTGAGAGCAATCGGACAATGCCAAACCCTATTTTCCAGGGTTTGTCAACAAGAGCGTGGCTAAATTGATGTATTTTCATGTTTCAAGACTTGTTTCTCATTTGTTTGACTTTCGAAGCAAGCGTAGAGTGCACGTGCACATGAAATAGTTGTGCTACATGAAAATTTTGGACTGTTTCAAGGTTTTTGCGATTGGAGTCATTTGGTTGACAGTTTAAGCTTTAATTTAAGACTAATTAGAGACTTCTAGCACCACGACATTATTCTCTGATTGAAAAAGGGCAAAAACAGGGGTTTTTCTGAAATCTTGACGTTATGGGCACTTTTTGAGCCCAGATTCAGCGATGAAAATCCTATGACAATCTGCTTGTCCGATCTTTAAATCAGAAAACATGTGTAATTTATTAAAAAGCTAAGAAATGGTGATTTCATGGAAGGTACGATAAAAAACACAAAACAAAAGGGAATTTAAACAACTTTAAGATCAAGTTATATCTAAGCTTAAAAAGATCGTTGACCTGTTTGAGGTAATTTATTATAAAGCTAAGAAGTAGTACCATTCGATGAAATCCTGGAAGGTTCGATCAAATGTGTGGACATTCCATAAAACTTACCCAAATCTTGCTATATCGAAGCTTAACAAATCGTTGAACTGTTTTCGATATTTTATTCCAAAGCTAAGAAACTGTTATATTCCATGATTTCATGGATGTTTCAATAAAATGTGTTTATTTCCTTCACAGAGAAAAAAAAATACGTAAAATCTACATGAAAGTGTTGTTTTTCTACACGTTTCACTGGAATCTCCCACCCACTACGTTTGTGTAGCTTTTCTACATGCCACGTGTAGCTTTCTCATTTTTACATGCAGCATGTAGCTTTTCTACACGCCACGTTTAGGGCCCAGCCCATATTTAAAAAAAAATGATATTTACACAAGGGAAGGAGGGAAGTTGCGTAGAGTGGGTTGGAATGGGAGGGAGGGGACACAAAAAGGGCAAAGTCTTCCTTTTGAAAAACTTAATTTTATTTCACTTACCTCGACTGAGATTTGAACTCACAACTTACTTACCTTGCCTCGGGAGTATAGATACAATTGCCGGCAGTTCAGCCCATACGACTATTAACCACTAGCGCGACAATGCCGCAAATTACAGCTATAAAGGGAAGCGACAATGCATTCAGCATTTGAAACCCTTAACGTTTATTTAGAAATCCTACTTGTCTCCTGTGGAAAACAGATTTCTACATGAAATATATAACTTTTATGTACTGATTTTGAGCAACATTTTTCGTTTAGAATTTCCGCACGCGTATGTAGGTTTTCAATATCTGAACGTTAAAGTAGAAAACCTAAATTTTCGTATGGTATCCAGATTGGTCAATGAAAAATGTAGAAATACTTTAAAAAAACTCTGATTTTCTCTTATCATGTACCCTTTGCAATTGTTCACGCAACTTTTTTTAATTCTAACTGTTCATGTAGTTTTTCTACATGTCACATGTAGTTTTCTGTTCTCTACATTTTTCGTGTGAAGTTTAGCAGGGTGAATGAACTACGTTTCGTTTTGGATTGTCGTTTCTACACGTAACATGTAGCTAATTTGGTTGTCTCTGTGTAAGAAACAGGTTAAATTTTACAAAACTACCAAGTGCTAAAACATTATATAATTTGTGGTAGAAAATAAACAAGCTGTGCAAAGTATTAGCTCGCAGATTTGTTCGTTTGAAAATAAACCAATCCAAATTAAGTTTCTTTTTATGATGGAATTCAAGATTGTTTCGAGACAATTTAATATCCTATCAGACTTCCTCTTGCACTTGTTTTACTATTCAATGTCAGCTTGACTTTGGGACTTGTGAACTGTACTTTCGTTCGGCCTTTAAACGTTTTCTTTCTAATTTAGATAACAACCCGCAAGTTTATTGTGTCATACCTTAAACAGAGTTTAATATGTTTTTTATGAGACCAATTTTTGAGACATTTTTCGACTAAAATTGGGGTTTTTTTTTTTAATGTTTGGGACTTTTTGCCTTGTCCTTTAAGCCATCAAATAACAAAGTGCTATTAAGCAGTGGCTCACTTGACTGTGGAATATGCCAACGCGATTGCTTGGGAAATGAAGTCACTTGATGAAACGCCATACTCACACATTGTTGCACTCTTTACCACTGTCCCATCCCATTTTGCATTTTTTTTTTATGATAAAATCAATTCTGCATTTTATCTTGATTCAACCGTTTGGTTTACTCGTTGGGCACTTTATCGAGAGTCCATTGGAAAAACATAAAAGAGACATCAAGTGCCATTCCTTTTGTGGCCGCTCTCTATTTTCCCTTTCATTTCGACATTTGGACCATCGCTAAGAGCCACCGCAGGCACACACATACACTTTAATTGCCACTCGAGCGTCACATTTATGGCAACTGCTTTGCTTGGCTTGCACTTTTGTCTGACGCCATTTGCCACGAAACTTAGTCGAATGTTGAGATATATGAACTCGAGCTTGTGTTCCTTCCTTTCACCAGTTTTCGGGGCATTTATGCTTATGCGAAAGTATACGATGATTATGCATATTTAGAAGGTGTCTGCCAAATTGAATATATAGAACGAGAGCATTGAATTAATTTGGCCAAGGGAGAGAGAGGGAACGAAAAGGCACAAAGTACCTCAAAGTCAGCTTATGAAACATCCTCATGTGGCTGTTTGTGACGCACACACATAAGTTGGCTCTTGCGTCAGTTAGTAAATAAAAAATATACGAAACAAAAAACAAACTTTAAAAAGCATAAAAAGTCTTGTCAACTTAGTGTGGCCCTAATTAGTTCGTTTTGAATTCAACGAAGTGTCACAAACACATTTAAAGCTTTCTCCCGTAACCTTTAATTAAAGGAAATGTGCGCTTGAGTTGCCACTGAATGCGACCTTGTCCCTGTCATTGGCAGGCGGCAGGCGTATTTAAGCCATAAAGTACAATTTGGGACCGTGAGCGAGAAAAAACAAACGCCACGCCACGAAACGATACAAAACAAAACAAAGCCCAAAATGTGCGACACATTTGACCCTTTTTTGCTTTGCATAATCAAAATTTACGCACATGCAGCTGCTGTTGTCTCTTGCCCCGCAACCAATCCTGCCAGCTCTTTCACTGACCCTGCTTTCGTTATTGGTTCTATATTGAAATGGCCTGTCAAATGGTTTAAAAAGTGCTGTCCAACAAATGTGTTGGTTCCGGAAAAGGCTTACCTTGGCATATTTTAGTATTTTGGTTGGAAATTTGATCAGAAATATAATTGGTAGTTGACTACCACTGACTAGTTATTTTACTAACCACAGGTCGCTTTTATTTTCAAAAATATTTGCTTCAATTGACTGAAATTGTAAGGGAGAAATCGAGATTAAAAAGAAAGACAAGAAAACCTATATACACATTTAAAGACCTCGGCTAAAGTCGTAAGAACAAGTCAACTCTGTTAAATTTATATATGGGCATAAGGGTGCACTTTTTAAGGACAAAATTGAAATATAGAAAAGGTGCCCCCTAGAAGGTTCCTTTTCTATTTTAGATAATAAGATTTTAAACAAAAAAAAGTCAGTACTAATGAGCGCGATGAGGCCTTAAAGTTTGATCTAAAAACCACGCATACGCCCCGTAAACTAAATCGAAATTCCAACAATGAAATCTATGCTACATGGGTCGGGTTGTCAATTTTTGAAAGTCTGGCAAGGTATATTAATTTTGAAAAAAAAATCCCCAATTTTATGACGAGGTCGACAGTCGACAGCTTTAAGATGCCGACTTTCGTGTTAAGTACGAGTGTACGAGAACCCGGGTTCAATTCCCAGGCAAGGAACGTAAAGCTAAATTTTGTTATTTTACTTAGCAAGTAATAAATGGTCCTAAAACATGCCCAAGCCAACATAAAGCTCGCATAAAATATTCATAACATGACAGCCACTGTTCACGATTTAAGAAAAAGCGGAATTACGCTACTTTTGTCAACCTTTTCAAAGTACAGAAGCATTTTATTGGTACTCATGAAAGAGATTGAGATTTGATTTAGATTTCGTCGATCAGCTGTTCACAGCTGCTCTATACAAATTGTGCAGTATGCCCAGAGAAAGTGGGGAATTGATGGTCATAATAGTTGATTTCAAATGATCAACTTTGAGGCTGATTTAGATTTGGTTTAAATATGATTTCTTTTTGGTGATTCTTTGAACTATGCTGTTTTAAAATCATGGAGAATGTTGCAATTTTTTGCATTTCAAGTTTTAATAATTAAATAATTATTTAATGCATTTTAGAATGCAAACGAATCTCTTTGAAGTGAAGAATGGCCATTGGTGCTCCAGTTTTTAGAGCTTGTGCATAATTGAGTCAAAGATATTTTGGATTGTATACTTGCACAGCTCTCCTAGAATGATGTACGCTACAATTTCTTCCACAATTTCATCCTGTCTCTTCCAATTGAGATCTGCCAAATTGCATCAATAACATCAATTCCCCGTAAACAAAATTAAAATAACCTCAATTAACCTTTGTAAAATTGTGTACATACTTGAACTACATAATCTGTTAATAATCTTTTTTACACTTTTTAAGCATGTTTGGCTTTCGCGCCAATGGTCAACCAGCTTTACGGTCACACTGCCAGCTGTTTACGAAATCTAAATCAAATCAGTGGGTAAAAAGGGTCGTTCCGTCAACTGATTTAGATTTGCTTAAACGAAATCTAAATAAAATCTAAATCGCTTTCTAGAATACCACTTTTGTTTGAATTCAACGCAAATATGTATAACGTTAATAGGCAGCACTGCGTATGCGTAATATCAATACATTGAAGCCCCGTCGTGTCCATTAAAACGTAACTTTTCGAACTTTTTTCTAGTTAAATATTCACAATATTCATTTCAAATTTTCCATACAAAAAGTGCACTTTAATGAGCATAAGAGCGGACCTAAAAACGACAAAATACATCCGATATTTGAAATAAATACATAACTGCACACACATGGTGTAATGTAATGTTGTACGGACTGTAATTGGACAAGAGTTATTCCGATTCACCAATTTTTGTACCCATTGACCGGTGTCCACACGATAAAACGGACGTAAAATAAGCAACTCCATATAAGACACAAATAAGATAGTATGTTACTGTTTTTACGGCCTTTTTGCTAAGCAGACCTGCAGTTTTAGCCGTCTCAAGTTAATGTTATGCATTTGCATAACTTAAAACAGAGACATACAACACGACAACGGAGGCTGGTAGATCGTACAGCTGCGATCTTTTTGCCTGTCGACCGTCAGTCCAACTGCCGTCTCTCAATGCCAGTTGTTAATTATTGAGTGTAAAAACTGATACCGAAGCGTCAGTATCATTTTCACAAAGATGGTACCTACGTGGCTTCTATAGGCTATTGTCATTCGATTCTCAACTTTAATGTACCATCTGCAAGGGTATAATAATACATGTTAATAGAAATATTTGACTTTTAAGATTTCTGGCTTGGCCAAGCCATGGGTTTTGAAATTAAATCCAAAGACTTAGGTTAGGTTAGGTTACAATGGCACTTAGGCCATGTGGGCCCGTTGCGATGCCATATATTCAATGTTAAACCCTAATGTTGTGATCGTTACTGAACCATTGTGTGGACAGAATGTAATTAATTAGAGCTAGAGGCTTGAGTAGGAGGGGCTGACCAAGAACCCTAAGTCTGCCCCTACTTAAAGCGGGTTAATGACACAGAAGGTGCTGTACCATTTCCTCCTCTTCCTCAAATCTGCAAGTTCTACAGAAATCAAGGTGTTGTACGCCTACAGATATTCAGTTAGACGTGCTGCGTGCCTGCCTATAAGACAGTGACCCGTCAGGGCCCCTACCTGAAGTGATATGTGTTCCCTTCTGTAACGTAAAAGGGTATTAGTACTTTTAATCCAAAGACTTAGAAGTCATAAATTTGTAGAATTAGAAGACATCCAAGAACTTTGGTACCGCTTTCGTCAAAATCATAGAATTCATGTTATGGGATTATGTGTTTACTTGAGCCCTTTGTAATCTTTTGTACATGGCTTCGGCTATAACAATATGCTCGAAATCATCAGTTTGGCAAAAAAATTTAATGGAAAATTTGTCCTTATTTGTTTGATTTTATTAATAAAATCAGTAAAGAATTAAACTTGGTGTTTTCCTTACTCAACACAGCGCAACAGGTAGTAATCGGTTGTTGTGGCTGCAGAACTAGTTTCCTAATTTGAATGAGCCTTTAGCTGGCTCTGAGGACCTCTTTTATAAAACGTCGCAACTTGAGGTACATTTACAGGACATCTCAATGCAAAATTTGAAGAATCACTTGTAGTACTTAAATAAAGAATTATTTGAGAATGCAATTTCAAATTTGGTTCAATTGTAAGCGAAAGAGTTTCTTGGAATGATTTGCTTATCTTACATATTCTATCTCTTGTGACACACAATTTTCACCATGAATTTGAAAAATGTTTGACCCAAAGTTGACGACCCTTTTCCTTTTTTGCTTCCTCAGCAGCTTGAGCTTATTATGTAAAGGTCCTGCCAATTATACAATTTCCCCGACATAAACTGAGCTTATTATTGTTATTAATGTCTCTGTCTCTGTCTTTAACTTTTTGTCTGTCTGTCTGCTGTTTGGTGCGCTGGTTTTTAAGCAGCGTGTTTTAATGGCCTAGGCCATTAACGCCTACAACTACTTGCAGCTGCGCATAAAAAGCGCCAAAAATCGCATGGGCTTTTGTTGTCGCTGCTGCTGCTGCTGCTGCTTCTGCTGTTATCTTCAGCATCGTAAAAATATAAATAAAAATATTTATGCAGCTCAACGTCAGGGGTATTCGTTTTTGGGCTTTTTGTTCCTTTTCGTTTTATTTTATTTTATGAGCGCTCTCTCTAGGAGCTATTAAAAGGCAGGCAAGCAGCCAAAAAAAAAATTTGAACCCAAGGTCGAACACACCGATTTTCGGTGTGGCCTTTATTAATTCCAATACATTGAATTTCCCCTGACAAAAGCCGATTACCAGGCACAGCACGTGGCATCATCACAGGACACGGAAACTTAAAGCCTTTGAGGGCTTAAAACTTGCGACAGTTGCAAACAAAACCAACCGTTTGCTAATGAATTTCGAATTAAACGACAACAATTAAGGACCCAGCTGCTGATGATGAAAACTTTTGCACATTTTTATTTATGAGCTGGCAAATTATGCGCCATCAAAGGAGACAATTAGCAGCTCAATTGCTAGGCATACAGCTGTGGGCTGGGGCAATTTTCTCTAGTTTCCCCCGGCAGGTAGGCAAACAATTACCAAAAAATGAGAGCGAATATTTTGCCTTTGCACAGGTAGAGATTTTTCAGAAGCAGAATTATTGGCAAAAATAAACCAGCGATTGATTGAACCAAAAAACATTGAACGAACAATTTTTGTCTGCAAACTTTTGGGGCAATTGTCTGAAATTGCGTTGTGCAAGCTTTTAGTAATCAAATCCAATTGTCGGTGTTTTTGAATCATTTTTCCTGCTATTTTCAGATATTACGAATGTTTTGCACAGGGATGCTAGCCGACCGCTAACCAAATCAGCGTCTGATTAACAACTTACAACCGAATCGAAAACCGCAACTGATGAAAGCATAGTTCGGTTCATTTCATCACCAGTTTGATGATGTAGCGACTATCTTATTACATACATACATACATCTTAAGGAACGGCAAGCTGTTGAGTTGCAGACGGGTTGTCTTTCAATAGAAAAGTTTTCTAAATAAGCTAAAAAAGCTAACTAACGCAGCTTTAAAGTATTTACCTAAATATCAGCTATAGCAGCTAAAAGTCCAATGGAAATGCACTGTTCTTAAGTTGCATTTTAGTTCTTCAAGATTATCCTGAAACTTTTGGACGTCATATCGAAAGTAATTTAAACTATTTTTTCTACTTTATTTTTGAAAAAGAAAGCTATAAGTCAAAAATAGCTTATTAAAGTTTATCTTTAAGCTATCCGAAGTATATTTGAACAGCTATAAGCTGCCGAGCACAACATATGTTTTAAGAATAAATTCTCGCATTTTTGAAGATTTTGTCGATTTTGCTGTGAAATATAAAGCTCTCATTGTTTTACGAAAAGCATGGTTTTATATTCATTTAATGTCTTTAATAAAAAAGCAATGTAAATCCTTATATGAATAACTTGTAAACGAAGTGAAAGTTACTTGCATTAACAGCCTGACCTTAGTAGCTCATACCTGTCTTTCGTGGAGCAAAACTAAAAATGTTAACAAAATTCCAAGTCGCCGTTGACTTTTTCTGTCACTGTGAGTCTTTGTTGTTTAAATTTTCAAGATCAGCTGCTAATACGTGCTACCTCACATTTATTTGTCTTTTTAAGCGCAATGTCAGCATCGAATCAATAGTTGTTATTAGAATGCCACTACGTTGACACCCCCAAGTTTTTGGCTTTGTAAAACTATGAGGGTAGCTAGTGAATTCCCTCGTAAAATCGGTAAAAAATACTTACTATCGAGCCATTTCGAGATTTTTGTCTTAAAAATATGCGGTCACACTAGCAAGCTGCAAATTATAAAAAAGAAAACTGGAAGGCAATTCAAAGCGCTGGAAGAATGTTATGACGCCAAGCGTTTCCGCAGGGCCCAATGCCCCATTGTGGATCGGCTGACTTGCACGCTGATGTTAAAGGGATGCAGCAATGACAAGAAGCTGAGTTCCTGTCACACTGTCAAGCGCTCGCCCTTGCATCGCGTAAACCAGGCCATCTAGCATGTGGGGATGCCTTCAGTAACACCAATCTCATTGCCGAGAGCTTGGTCTGCTGATCAATGCTGCAAAGGGTTCCTCCAACTCGTACGCCATCAATTCGAAAACAATTCTACTGACATGTTTACAAAAAACTTTAAATATTTATATTTAACAATTCCGTAGCTTAATTTTGCATATTTTGCATACCATTTCTACAAGGGCCAAGTCAATTTTTTGCATATTCAAAGCTTGTTGCACCCTTTGTCTTGGCATTTTTATTATACCCTTGCAAAGGGTATTATAAAATTGTGCGGATGTTTGTAACGCATTGAAGGAAGCATCTCCGACAACATAAAGTATATATATTCTTGATCAGCATGACGAACTGAGTTGATTTAGCCTTGTCCGTCTGTCCGTCCGTCCGTCCGTCTGTCTGTTTCTATGCTATCTTCTCCGTCAGTTTTAAAGCTATCCTCACCAAACTTTGCACGAAGTCTTTTGGTACATATAGGCTGCACATTTGTCGGAACCGGCCGGATCGGATGACTATAGCATATAGCTGTCATAGGAACGATCGGTTGAAAAACTAGTCTTAGTGAGAAAAACTTTTTTGTTTTTAATGAAAACGTCCTTATCATTGGCATACACTTATTTTATATACTTTTACACGATTCTACAAAGTTTGTTCGAAATCGGATGACTATAGCATATAGCTCCCATAGAAACGATCGGTCTAAAAACTAGTTCGATCACCCCTTCATGCCAGTTCGGTTCTCCGAAAGTGATATTTTATTTACAGCGCTTTGGTTTTGTCGTGATTTTTTAAGCAAACATTTTACCGTTATGTGAGAGCAAATTTCATAAGAACGAGTGAGACAAAGATACTGAGCAAGAATAGAGAGCAGCTTTGGACATGTATATGTAAAAAAGTGTAGGCCTGCTACATAAGGTGCATTCTTTATTGTGTTGTTACGGCCAATTTTTGGATTGGTATCATCGACTAGGCAGAAAATTGAGTTGTATGAAGTCCCTGCTCGGGCGCCATCTGTAAGGTAGTGTCTAAGGCTGAGGTATAACTCATTCTGGCCAAGGCCACTTACAGCAAAATTTATAAGTGCTGAGACTGACAAGGACTAAAAGGTATCGTGCTCAATTCAGGTGGAGGTCTGAGCCACTTCAAGAATCTGCGTGTAGGAAAAGAAAACTCTGTGGGTAGAGTGCAGGGTATCTGTGGCCGGGGCCAATGGGTGACCAATCGCACTGGAGGTTTGTCATTTACAGCCGAAGCCGACGAGGCAAGAAAATACCTGGCAGCGAATACGGTGTTGATAAAAAGACCCAAATGGGCACGTCGAATCCAAACTCTAAGCTAAGCTAAATAAGCTAGAGTTGAAATGCACAAAATATACTTCCAGTTTCAATGCCTGATGGAGCCGAAATGACCTAGCCTCCGAGTCCCGATGATATGTCCACATGGACAGCCAACACTGCTTTTACCGATAAAATCGACTTTCAAGATGTCGATTACGAGCCTGATATTGAGAGATGAAAGACCGAAACCGCTTACACAAAACGAAATGGACTACCTTGTGGCTGTATATAAAATATCACTTTCAGAGTACCGAAATGGTTTGAAGGGGATCTGGCATGTAGTCTTAGAGAGTTGTTTATATTGTTGCTTGGAATAATTTCGCTGAAAAAGATTTGCCAAATTGCTGTTTTTCATATGTAATCTTTGTTGATTTCTGTTGATTATCGAATGATAACACAGTGCGACACTCCGAAAAGGCCTATGCCTGGGACCTATAAATTGTGAAACTAGAGGCATTAGGTAGCTACACCGCATACTCAGTTTTCTTGTTCACCCTAAGTTCGCGATTAATGGGCACATTTATACTAGCAACTCACAGATACTCGTACAACATCTGGTGCTGTTTGAAAATGGATGAAAGCTGAAATTTTTTTAAATTCACCAAGGGTTAAAAGGTTTACAGAAATTTGTATACTAAATTTCCGCCTCCACGGGACAAGTGGTTACTAACCCGCCCACTAAGTTCAAACTTAGAAACTTGAGTGTATGCAAAACCACACTGTGGAATTTTCAAAGATTTTAAATTTATTGAGACACTGACCCATAAAACGAGTCCTCAAGCCATGGTAACATGCAATGAAAAATAGCGATATGGTCTAGCACATTTGACCACACCCATTATAGGCCATAAAGTAGAGAAAAAATAGACCGAGCTGCGTTTTTCGATGCACCAGAGAAGCCTTGGTTCGCGGACTATGGGATATTTTGTACAAGCAAGGGACTTAGAACAGTTTTGACTGTTACGGTATCAGCAGGCTATATATATATTTTATATTATTTAGTTTTGAAACACTTTGGAGAGAACTGCTTTCGAACCGATTCACCAGTCTGGGGACATAGCCTAACATAAAAAGTTTCTTAATCTAAAATCCAATACCAAATTCTCTAGAGATTTTTGCACCTCATCGGATTGAGTGAAATGCGCATGTTACAATTTTTGCAACCGCATCAGCATCCCAGCCATCACTAACACCCACCCGCAGACCGCCACAAAACATCCTTTTATGTTGCACTAAACTGAAAGCTTCAAGTTGGCCAAACATGCGGGAGCATGTCATAAAAGTCGAAAAATCAAAATGGCTTGCTGACACCATTGCAACATGTTATTTCTCTTCTCAAACTTCTCCCCGGCTCCCAAATGTGCGGCGTAAACTCATTAAAAATCGTCCGAGAGAAAAAAAAAACCGCGACCGCATAGCTTCGCCAGCAGTTTTGATAAAGGATGGCTTACAAAGTTGCTCTGGATTTTTTGTTCCCTTTTTTTTAGAACACTTATTGCTTGCCAAAGATAAGCATATCCTCCGTTCCCCCACTAAGTCCTGCCTTGACACTGTGTGTGTGTGACATCCTGACTGTTTGTCATAATAATAAAAATGCCAATTTGTTTTATGGCCGACAAGTTAAGCTTTTTTGCTTTCAATGCCTTGGCCCTTTGATGTTGATATTTTATATTATGATGTTGTTGATTTTTAGCTTTAGCTCCTGCTCCTGCTCCTTGTTCTTGCTGCTGCTCCTGCCCGTTGTTTATTTGTTTATGTACATACATTCATACGCTGTGCCTGGCACCAAATAACGACACGTGCTGTTTGTTTCAAGCTTGATAAATGAGTATTCCATTTCATATTTATATTTAATGAACATTGCGTGGGCAAACACAAAAAGAATCATTAGTATTTGAAATTATGAAGCAATTATTTCTTTAAAGATTTTTGCAAAAAGTTCCAAAAGAAATGATATTCAGCAGAATGTAGGGTTAGACTCAAAAGAACCTTTATAACTATTATAGTCAGTTCTGAAAACGCTTTGAAACTAGTAAGAGGTTTAGTTTGGGTTTCGAACCAGAAAGTAGTTAAG
Organism: Lordiphosa collinella; assembly: GCA_018904265.1. Lineage (NCBI taxonomy): Eukaryota > Metazoa > Arthropoda > Insecta > Diptera > Drosophilidae > Lordiphosa > Lordiphosa collinella. The sequence continues at coordinate 282,612 of JAEIFV010000265.1, forward strand.
ATTGCATAAGTTTGATATTCTCAATTCAACTTGGAGAAATAATGCTCTGTTATAATGAAAAGTTTAACTTCAAGTAAGATTTTTGTGCTCAGATTGGTGATCGATGAAATCTGGAAAAATATTTTCAAATCAGAGAACAAAATTCCTTTATTTTCGAGTTGGTCTTTGCCTTACAAAATTCTAAAACTTGATAACAAAATTGCAGGACAATTATCATAACTTATTCTTTTTGACTTTTGCTTAGTTCAGAAAACATTCTTAGCGTTTCAACGTTTTTGTAAGCCAATCTAATTTATTATATCATTTTCCTCCGGCTTAAATTGAAGTTCCAGGTGTGCTTAAGTCTTGCAAAAATCTAATATTCAGCCCAGATTATAATAATGCGTTTTGATGCACCTAATGCACCCTGCTGCTCTGTGATTCCGGTTGCCAGAATAAATTTATAAATCTTTATGGGGTTAAGGTCTCTAAGGTTGTCTGCTGTCAGCACGTGTTGCTTAGTTGACTAACTCTGCTCTAGCTTTGATCATCGAGGACATTCTCTGCCTCCCTAAAGAACTTTCTAATGGTATGCGCATGCCTTGGTATTTTTTTTTTGCGTGAATCACTCTTCATTTTCATTCAACTTTATTATTATACTTGCATATGACGTTATTAAGGCACTGGTAGCAGGCACCTTCTCACTGTGGGGGGTCACTTCCGCCAGCAATGCAAGTCAAGCTGAGTGCTGGCTTTTGTCAAGGGACTGTGCTCACTTGCTTGGCAGGTAACAACTTTGTGTTCATCCTCCTCATCGTATCCACAGGGGGCGTTTACGTCGTGGTCGTGTTATACACATATTACATACGTACAACAACTTGAGCTTGTCCCTGCAATAGATATGTGACAAACTATTTGATAGGAGGACCTGCACTGGTGTTATGTAATCGATACAGAAATGGCATTCCAAGTAAGGAGTGCGGGTTTTTGAGAAACGGAACTCCAGCCAGAGCTCGTGGATAAAATAGCATACACTCAAACAATGTGACCGAATTGGCCGGTTGCGAACGGTTTAAAAATTTATTGAAGCTGCACAAAATGTATGAGAACAATTGCAGCTAAACTGATTTTAGATTGCACTTGAGGCACTACAAGGTGATTGTTGATTTTAAGTATTATGCATGTAAGAATTTACTACCACTGTGCAGGAGGTCTGGCTGGTTGAACGTCAGAAAAAGGATTTCATACAAATTTCATACAAAAGGCACACACCGGACCTACAATGCGACATCCACATGTACAGTTTGAATCTAGAACAATAGACTATAATTAACATGTTCGCAAACCACAACCCTGAGGGTCCACTTACAAAATTGAAACGAATGAGGTTGGCGCTTTAGTTCATTAGTCTTGTCCAACATGGACCCATTTACACCAAATGGTTTAACAGATCTGCCTTCATTTGCATCATAGAATTTTTTGCCCGAAAAATAGAAGAGAAAATTTGAAAATAAATGGAACTAAGGGCCGTTTTTGCAAATCTAGGTGGATTTTACGCATTTCCATAGCTCTTGCTTAAAATGAGCAGTGCAATTCACCAAATCCACATAGATTTGCAAAAACAGGAACATGAGAAATCGTCCCTAAAGGCCCTAATGGGCATAAGGTTGTGCTTCCTCCCTCTTTAAGGGGCCTTTAAGCACCGTACGTTCTAGTAAGTTAATAGGCGCTTCCTTGTAGCCGGAAGTCATCGCAGCGGAGTCACTTTACATTTCTTTTTTATTTTCACAAATTTTATGTTCGGGCAATGGTTTTCAAATTATGTACGATCAAAAATTAACTTTTCACCTTTTTCCCATTTGTCTTTTTATCGGTGAGACCTACGCACAATTGTCTCATAATTACAATAAAAGAGGATAACAATTTCAACAACTTTCACATTTAACATTTAGCTGTGCGACAATACGCTATAGCTTTACAAACTTTGAATCGTGACTTTTCTGCCAGTGACAGTTCGACAAAATCAAACTTTCTTCAAAAACCCGGGCTGTGACCCTTAAATTCTGATAGAAGGGACTTTTGTAAGCATCACCTCATACCCAGTTTATTAACTGAACCATAGGTTCGCTTTCTATGGCTACTGTTGTAGTGGCAACAACTTTCACTCAATTGTTAATGGTTCAGATATAAAATCTATAAAATTCAGGAAATACGAATAGGGTCATTGGGAATGCAGTATCGAAAATTCCCCTACCACAAATCAAAAATCTGGCTGGTCTATATTTCATGCATGAATATGCCCTTATTTTGTCTAACTTGACTGGACTAGTAGCACAGATCTCATTGTGAGAAATTCGATGTAGAATTCGGGGCGTATACGTAATTTTTAGAGCAAATTTTATGGCCTCGTCGCACCCATTAATACCGATTTTTTATTTCAATAAATTTTAGAGTGTATTTTAATGCAAAACAAGCGAGATTTGGTACAGAGTCCGCGGCGAAGCGATCAAACAAAAAGGGGTGATTGCGTGTGGAGTCGGGGCCAAATGCCTGCTGGTTTTACTGAATGGCCAACTGTCATCAAAAACTTCCAATTAGCAATATCAATGCGTTTGCTTCAAATTCTTATAAGAAACAATTATGCAACTAAAAATGCGTGTGAGTTGAGACCGAAAGGTCTGCTTCGTGATCCAATTAATGACTGACTATGCGTGCCGTTGGCCAAAAATGCAAGCGATAAAGGAAAAGCGATAGGGAGACAGTAACAGCGGCTTACGAATAGAGCAAGATAATGCAAAATACAATATGTGTGCGTGTTTGTGTATGTTTGTGTCTAATAGAGGTCTGCATGCCACTACTTCCAGGATGGCATTGCGGTAGCAAAAAAATCGCTTATTTCGCTTAAAGCGAGAGTAGAAATGCTGCATTTGAACTACCGCCCCCACCTTGAAAATGAAAACGAGCAATGTTTTGCAACACCACAGAAAGAGAGGATACCCAACATTTTGTAGCCAGATGTCCAATTCTACGGTAGTACCGACTGCTACACTTCGAGAAACAAGACCTTTAAATTGTATATGGAACAAATTGGGAGATAATGGGCAGTTTTCTTATGGACGCTCTAAAACAGCGATGTTCCTCCATAGCCTCCAGGGGCCGAGCACAATCGGCTATTTACACGCACACGAGCCGACCGCATGCCGAAATAGGGCATATGAGCGTGGGCTGTGTCGCTTTGATATCGCACACCAATACACTCTCACTTGTTGGCCTCACTCTTCTTGAACATCGCTGCTCTAAAATATAGATCGAAAATATTAAATGAATTGTTCTAGAAATCTGTTAAGCTTGTGCTAGGTCCTGTTAAATGTATATGTCAAATATATGTTTTAAATTTAATGAATCATTGTACAAAACTTTAAAATCTAGATTAAGCTTTTAAGTGCAAACTGCTTAGGCAGACGGCACTATGCCTTGCCGATGGTAGCAAGTTATAAATCACTACTACAACTATTTAATGTTATTCCTACCTAGGATCGTGGCCGAGCTTCTGAGTGTCCCATGTTCAAGGTTGAACAGTATCTTTAAATTCGCACAATGTTGTAAAAGATCCTGAGTGATGATATACGACAGCTGCTTTTGTCCATTAACGAATAATTTTCCCTAGAAAACGACTGTGGCATTCCACTCTCAACTATTTTAAGCTCCTTTCTATTCACTCATCAGCAGACTTTGCAAAGTTTCAGGATATTTGCAATCGCTTCTCCTTATTAAGTTTTTGTGAATTGCCATTTTTGCTCAAAATCTTCAATCATTTCAGCAGTCTCAACAGTTTTGCATGCAAAATCGGGTTTCCCTCCGAATATTTCATAATTTTTTTTGCCCCACATTTAATAGCTGCTCTGGCACTTGAACCAAAATCCCATAATCTCCTCGTCTTCAGTTAACTGCTCTACTTAAGCATGTCAGATTGATATCGCAAACACTTGGCGATTAAGATATATACAAATTCTGCTGCTGACGTCAGCGTGATTTACCTTTATGGGAGAGGTGACTAGACGGCCCGCTGGCACTTGTCTTCTTCTGGCTATCAACAGTCAATAAATGAAATCTCATTAAGTTGAAGCCGCAGGAGCGAGCGCAAAATGTGTGTGGGGGAAAATTATAAAATTTCCATTTTATTGACATGCGAAAATTGACTTATATCAGGCGAAAGGCGAAACTGCGGCTGTATTTAAGTGTCTGGGGCTAATGCCAAGGCAAATTGCGTGAAGGAAAAAAAAAAAAACACAACAACAAAACGAGTCAATCAGGTTCGCAACAAGAAATGGTTCAATAAAGTCAACACCCCCGGTTTCCCCGCGGGGCAAAGCCGGCGCCTCTGAAGTTCAAACAAAAGAGAGTTGCCAAATATTTTTGGCTTCCAAATTACATTAACGCCGCACCCAGAAGAAGACACAAATGAGTCCTTCCCCCAAGTGGCGATGGTTGATGATAACAGCCGGAAGCAACAGAAAATGCAGAAAAAGCTCAAAAGACAAAGACGGGGAAAAAACACCAATTTTTCCGCGACAAGTGAAAATTCTATAAAATCCAAAACCAAATTGGCTGAAAAGCAATTTTTAGCCTGCAAAGGTGTGTGTGTGGGTGTATGTGGGTGTGCGCGTCATAAATTTAGACATTTTGTTTCGAACTGACGGAGATGGATGGGCAATCAATAATTCAAATTTTGTTTGGTTTTTCTGATGTGGAAAACAAAAGGCAAATCGTTAATTTTTTTGTGTGTAGGCCCAACTTTTGTTATGAGTAATTGTAGGACAAGTTTCACTTGTTTTCCAGAATATTTGCATTCATAATAAACAGCGAAGCCCCAAACTTTCACCCAGCTGTACACAAAAATTAATAACACAAAGCATAGAAAAACATGGCCCAAAATTAAATAAAACTCAAATTAAGTTTGGCTCCAGAGTATATAAAAACACAATAAATTATGTAATAACAGAAACTAAAACAAAAACCACAAAGAAAACAATAAACCGCACAGCCAGAATTAAACAAAAAAACTTTTGTGCAGTTGACTTGGCTACAATTTTGATTTATTTTCTCAGCTTGAGGCTTTAATGGGAAGGTCGTCTTTGTTGTTGCCTGGCTGCCAATATTCCTTCTTCTTCATGCTGGGCAGATGCACGTGCTTGCGGAAACAAAGCTGTTGTCTGTTTTTTGATGGACATTGAATTTTCCTGTGTGGGGAATGTTATTGTGTGTTTTTGCCCAACACGTTTCGGCGTCCAACTGAGTCGGACTCAGCTCAGCTTAACTATTAACCCATTTTTGGTTTTGGTAAAAGTTAAAGGATGGAAAATACTTGGAATAAATGTCTCGCAATTTGTTTTAATGTGGCCATGTCGATAATGAGAAATGACAAATTTGTTGATAGTCACTTATGCAGATGACACTGCTTAAGTGGCGACAGATTGGGTGAGGAAATCCATGATAGTCCAAAACAATTCCTTAACGCCTTGATAGCCACTGTGAATGTTTGTCTCTGAATGTCGACATATTTCGGTTGCACTTTTGCAGATTCCATTTGACATAATTTTCAAACCTTTTTTTGTTAATTTCACTTCCTTTTTCATCGGATAGCATACATTCCCATAGTTGGCCAAAAATCCAGTTTGCAAAGGCGATAGAGTTGCGACCGTTGTCGATTGTCAAGCTCATCTAAAAGTTTAAAGAGTTGAAAAAACCAGCAAACAGGATTATTATTAACTTTTAAAACACACTTTCTACTTTATTTTAACATATGGGGTATTCGTAAAATCTCGTAAAATGGCAAAGCATAAATTTACCACACAAGAGCTACTGAACGAGCTCTTGTGATTCCCTATAGTAATTGCAGTTTTGACAAGCTGCCATAAGAGTTTCAAAACTTTACTCGTGACAAAATCAAAATGGCAAGACAAAGTGAGCAAAAAATAGACTTCGCCCTTTATGAAATTGAATGCATTGATGACAGGTGTACAAAGCAAGCCAAATACGAGGATGAAGAAATATGAATTCATAAAAAAGTTTTAGGTATGGACCATGAATCAGTCTATTAAGTGATGGACGAGCAGAAGAAGTCCGGCGAGCTTAAGCACTCTCGAGACATGTTGATTGATTTTATAATTGCACTAGGCAAGGTCCAAAGTTGGTAGTGTTTCTAGTTGATTTTCTTCTGCTAAGCAAGACTGCGTTTTCAGAAATTGTCCATCACGTCGAGATTTTTAGTAATTTGAGCCAGGGTTGCAAACCCAACAAATTTTTCAAAATTTGAAATTTGAGGTTCAAGGTTTTTGGACGAAGGTTTTGGTTCGAACCTTAGTTCAGCCCATGCTTTACTTAATATTAAAAATAATAGTATATTTATAATGTAATCTTATCCCATGGATTCTAAATCGCTTTCGACTTAAAAACGACCGAATCGTGTGAAAAGCATGGACCTAAAAACGACCCAATCGTGTGAAAATTGGGTGGGAATATTGAATATATAATTGAATGTGAAGTAAAATTCCATTTCGTATTCTACATATATGAGAAATAGTACCAATGTAATGTTAAACTCTTGTTTTATAAATCATTTAATTAGTTTTTGAATCGAGGCTCTTAACAAACAGAGTCTATTAGGGGATTCCATAAGTTGTTTTGAACGTTTTTCTAGATCTGAATATGGGCTTAACGACCTGTTTTTTTTCTTTTAGTCAAAGTGAATATAGTTCAATAATCAACCAGAAAATTCAACAGAGAATACATATGAACATAAACAGTAGCTGTGGCTATGTAGACGGCCATTTCGGCTGCCGCCATGGCAAAGCCTTCGTCAGTGCACTTTCAGTTGCTGTCACACCAACAAGCCATTTGCAAATCCTATTTATATTACCCAGCAGGCGAATAACGAGTTGAGAATTCCAAGTGCACACATAGCACGAAATTTCAACTAGCTTTAAGCTCCGCTGTTTTAGGGTAGCTGAAGGTATATGCATTGGCATTGAAAGTCGTTCAATGTATCTCATTTGTTTGTGGAAACTATTTTTAATTACTGAGAAATTCGTCTCAGAGTGTATTTAAAGTGTGCCACGATTTTCTTTTGTGCATTTATTTAATTTCGAGATGTTTTTTGAGCTTTCCTGCCGATTATAAGATGCAGTAGCCAAAAACAGATCAGATAACTCAAGAAGTCGCTAGACCGTAGGTCAAGTTTTTTTATTTGTATAATTTTTGTTGAACCAAACCGAACTTTTATGTTCAGAAAAGGTTCAGGTTAAGCTTTTAATATTAAAGAGGTTCGGTTCAAGGTTCGGTTTACAGCAAAATAAAAGTCGGAATTCCGGGTCGTTTCAAAACCAGTTTTCAGCCCTGATTTCAGCTTAAAGTTGCTAAAAGTGCCTTTTTAGACCCTTTTTAGGAGCGTTTTTCGGGGATTTCATTCTATTGTTTGGACTCTCTTTGATACCATCGGAAAGTATCACTCCTTAGATTGGAAATGAACTATTCCAAACAATTCTGCGATTTTTTTCAATGGAGATATACCTTTTTTTAACACTTGTGTGAGAACCCAAAAATATCCTATATATTTCTGGTGTCCGAGATGGGTGGTGGAGACTCAACTATGTTGGCTGGTCATTTGTAATAAACCAGCAATAAAATACTAAAAAAAACCTCTCAAGACTATTCAGTGAGAGGTTTCACCAGGATATCAAAGAAATGGAGAAAAGGTACCAACGAAGGTGGGCGTTAATATGCTGGCAGATTACTGTTAATGCTTAAAGAGAGACGATTACAATAAATTTCATAAACAAAGTCCTTAAAAGGGCAGACTTTTAGAAACTTTTAGAATAGCCTGAGGTTTTTTTTTTAGTATTTTGTTGCTGGTTCATTACAAATGACCAGCCTTCTTTACTGTTTTTAGGAAACGAAAACATATTAGAGTATCCACGACCCATCGAGTGCCAGCGATGGCCCAATATTGGCTGAACTGTCTAATCTATAACAATTTCAGGATTGCCAAACAATTCGATTCTTTGTATATACACTGAACCAAGAAATTGATCCATTCGGGATCAACTCTATCTAAAACGCGATTAATAATGGGTTGTTATCGAAATGGCGTAAATTGAACCCGTCCGGGATTAACACTTTGATCCCGGTTTTTAGCCTTGCCGGGCTTAAACTGATCCTTTCCGAGATCAATTTTGAAATACATAAAAAATTGAGGGGGGTACCACAACAGAACACAACCCAGCCCACTCCTCTCCTTTTGTTGATTTATTTTTACTTACCCTGACTGGGACTCGAACTCGGGACTTCGAATGACGCACTCACTAACAGCACCACTTAGCCAATTCTACCACACCTGCGATGCTTTCAGCATACCATAACTTTCCTGTATTGACAAAATATTTGATCGGTTTTTAATTACTTTTTTAACATATAGACCAACACGTTCAATTTCTAAATATAAACCTGACATTTACCGTTTGGAATTCAGAAAGCCAAATGAAAAATGTTGAAATACTTTGAAAAAACACTGATTTTTCTTGTCATGTTGCATTTGCATTTGTCCACACCACATTTAACTTTTCTACATGCCTCGTTTACTTTTTATATTTTTACACGTTCGTGTAGATTTTCTAAACGCCACGTGAAGCTTTCTGTTTTCTACATTTTCGTGTAAGATTTTGCAAGGTGAACTGCGTTTCGTTTAGGATTGTGGTTTCTACACGTGGGGTGTAGCTAATTTTGTTTTCTTTGTGTAGACTATGCAGTTTAAAGGTGTTTTATTAAAAATGAGTTCAGTTTCCATGAAATTTTCGTCTTTATGCTAAAGAGTCAGCCATTTGTCCCAATGTGCGATGGTCTGATTTATGGTTAAGTTGACTGTTTGTAGCAAGTGATTTTTCAAGTGGGGAGGCCCAAAATGCTCAGTAAGGTTTGTCATCTACCATGAATAGACTATCAAACGAGCAGCGTTTCTTCTGATTTAAACCGTTTCTTGCAACACCTCAAGATATACAACGATTGCTTTCAAACGACGCCAATTGGTGGTGAAACCATTCAGTCAGATAGTTTCAATGTCATCCTCAATGCGACGCACCCAATCGATCAATACGATTTTAAAAGTATAACACGAATAGTTGCATATTTTTCCCCAGGGGCAAGTAATAAATAAAATGCCAGAAACTGCACAAAAAGCTCGCCCAGCACCGCGCGATAACCAGTTCGTTTTGAACTTATTTTTATGCCACTGTCAACACTTTAACTCCACTTGATGGATTGATATTTATACGTCGTTTATTTGGATTTGCTTATTTTTCTTCCTGTTTTTGCTATGACAAACTGAACAAAGTTTTGCGGTTGAGGGTTAGTTTTTTTTTGCCCTTCAGTTTCAGTTATGAAATTCTGCGAAATTCTGGCCAAAAATTCAAAGTCAAAAGTTGTTTTCTTTCGCCGTTTTCCATAAGTTTTCTTCTTAATATCAGTTGAGTGGCACGAACCAGACCAGCGTATGTGTGTGTGTGGTAATATCTTATTACACTGGTGCATTAACTTTTATGGCAGCTTCCGCAAATGCACAAATGAGTTTTAATTAAAAAGCTGTGCGAAAAGAACACAAACCCTCGATTCAACATTAAAACTAACTTTAAATTAAAGAAACTTAAAGCCATTTTTAGGGTTTATCAGCAGCTGTGGCCTTAAATGCTCCTTAAAGCCATTTAAATACAGCAGCTTTTTTCAATTTGAGTGCTCAATTTGATGGTAAATAAAAATCGTTTTTAAAATGGGAAGCTCATGTGGCATTAAAATGCAGGGCAGTTAATTCTGCGGCCACTGTTTGTCTGAATGTTTGTTCTTTTTTTTAATGCTTTATTATTTACTCAATCGCAATTTAAACTTAAATTGCTAACTTTGCTTACACTTAACCCAAATGGCAAAATCTAAGTTTCCCGAAGGCTTTGAAAAGTTTCCAAGCCAGCACATTAGCGGAATGAACTTTTTAAAACTTTGGGTAGCGCATTTTGCTTCGGAACGCCTTACATCAACTTAATTTTATTATACAACATAAACAAGCAGCATTTTACACAAATCATAAAAAATTTGTCACTTTTTCTGCCTTAATTATTTACGAGTTTAGGCAGTAAAAAGCTCAAATTACGTACCTACATATTGCTTATCGTAAAAAATGAATACAACATTTACGTGTCGCATTCGTGTGTGAAATTTGCACTTTGAGTTTCATTTTATTTTGTAATCGCCAACAGTTTACACCCAATTTCGAGGGCTTCCTGGGTCGCGGCGTGCCATAAGAGCGAGTAAGAGTGGAAGAGAGCGAGGGGGAGAGGGAACATAGAAGCCTCTTCAAATATTCATGCGAGTTCTCGAGTGGCCGGTTTGGGACAGCTTAAGGGCGGGTTGAGCGGCTTACTTTTAGGCGCAGTGCCAGCATGTGTACTATGGGCATAATTGACTCGCATTGAGGAGTAATTGCCTGAAAGCTTTTCTTGTATTTTTCTGGAAATTTCGTTTACTCTTTCTTCTTTGTATATACTTTTTATACTTGGTAGAAGTTGGGGATTTCATAATACTTTTTGCGGTTTTCTGATCAATCGTTTTGAGTTTTTACGTATTGCACACGTATTGAGCATACTTGGTCTCAAGAACCATTAAGTGCATCCACCCCAACATGAAGGCTTCAACTGAACTGAAAAGTTTTGGACGACATTTGCTTGCAAATCTTGTAGTCGTAATAGTCCGGCATAAATGCGGCTACGAAAAATGTGAAATATTTCGGATGTGGCTCCCACTGGAAATAAACCGAAAACGTGAAGTTATTTGAGGATACTAATGGATTAAAAGACCGAGCCCAATACGGCCATCCGCGCACTGTGCGAGCGGCCCAAGCAATCAAAGCCGTGAAAGATCAAACTCGTCGAAATCCACTGCGCCAGCAGAAAATCATGTCACGTAAGATGAATATCAGCAAGACCAGAAGGTCGCGTATCATAAATCGTGACTTGGGACTGAGTGCATACAAGAGACACACCCGCCACTTGCTCACAACAGCATTGACACTAAAACGCAAGACAAAATCGAAAAATTGCCTCGCCAGGGCGTGATCTATGCCCACAGACGAATTCTGTTTGCTGACAAGAAAATTTCCACCATGTCATCAAAAGAAGCGTCTGAACTCATTCGGAGAGTTCAGTGAGTTCAGAGAGGTTTGGTGAGGAGTCGTTTGTGATGGGTTCACCAAGCTCCATTTTTGTGATAAAGGAAAGTGTATCAATCCGAAGTTTTGAAAAATTCTCAGCTCACAAGGCAAAAACGACTCAAACTTGGCTAAAGAACCGTGCACTGAGCATCGAGAACTTAGAATCGCGTACTGAGTATTAAATACCGAGTGTCGAGTACTTAGAATCGAGTATCGAAGACGGAGTATCGAGTTCTTAGTATCGAGTACTTAGTACTCGAAGAATCGAATACTGACAATCCTGTAATTAGCATCGAGTACTTAGTATCAAGTACTTAGGATCGAGTAATGAGTATCGATATTAGTATTGGATACTGAGTATCGAGTACTTAGTATTGAATAAAGAATCGAGTACTGAGTATCGAATATCAAGTATCGAGTACTAAGTATCGAGTACGCTGTATCGACTAATTCGTATCAAATGCTAAGTATCGACAAGTAATTATCGTCTACCAAGTTTGGAGTGCTGAGTATCGAATAGTCAGTATCGATTATTTAGAATCAAGTACTAAGCATAGAGCATTTAATATTAAGTACTTAGCATCGAGTACTTAGTATTTAGAACTAAATATCAAGATTTGAGTATAAGTATTGATCACGGCCCAGTGAATGTTTGCCACACTAACACCTTTTTTAAGTAAAAAGAGAACTTAAACTTTGTCTAGAACTTGCGTATTTTGCATTATTCCCGCTGGGTGGATTCATCAACTTCATGCTTTCGAGTAGAGCAGTGAATTCTAGCCTCGGTGATTCGTGGAGGCGCCTCGTGGAGGCGGAGCGACGTGTGGTGGTGGGCTTTTCCTCAAACTCTTTGTGACCTCATGCAGTTCGCGTTGGTTACAATTCAAGAAAATAACTAGATACTTAGTTCCAGACCTTATTCTTCCCAGTCTTAAGAAAATAAGTCTGAGATCTACAAATAATGCCAAGTTCCTGGGCGTTTATTGCCCTCTTTTCATGCAAGCAGGCGATAGTCCGCAAATGGGGATTTTCCTTAGTAAATGTTCATTGGCTTTACACCAGCAACCGACAAAAAAACCGAAGTAAATTTTGGCATTTGCTTGTTTGCACATTAACAGCAGGCTGTCTCTCTCTGACATTCAGTGATGATTGAAGTTGAGAGCACCCCAAAACCTTATTCACTTTGTTCTGCAACGAGCTTATACAGTCTGTGTGACGACAGCGCTGCCTCTTGAGAGTTTGCTCTATGGAGTTTTAGTATGGTGGCCAGCACTTGGGAAACCATCAGTCCCGAACACCTTTCATAAAGTATAGAGAAGTGCTAAAATATATATGAGCGGCGCCCTTCGAATCACCCCAATGGATGAGATTTTAATTTTCTTCCTCTGGACTTAATGGCTTAACAGATAGCGAGTATCACAGCCATAAGAGAGTCTGAAGCCAGGAACACGAGCCACTCGAACCACTCAACCATCAAACAGCGGTTCCCGCCACACCAGATTACTGTTTACCAAGGGCCGGGAAAAAATACTATCAGTTTTGTGAGCGACTGCGCTTCTTTTGAGAGTCTACCTATGCACGGTACATACCTATATGCCGGCCTCTGTTGTATACTCACAACATCATTTCAGAAACTTTATGAAGTCAATATCCCTGGTAGATACGACTAGAAGAACTTACCACTTAGCAGAGTTAATGCCACCAATATACACACAGATGGATCTAAGATAGATAAAGAATTAGGAGGGGGAGTTTTCTTTACCGACCTAGACATGGAAATATCATTTCGACTTTTTAACCATTGCAGTGTGTACCAAGCTGAACTGGTGGAAATACACAAGCCCGCCAAGTACCCGCCAAGTACACTCAGTATCGTCGAAGGCCACATTTATTTTAGTCAGATAGTTAAGAACTCTAAGTAAGTCTTAAAGTCATAAACTAATTGGCGTAGATCCTTAAATGCGATCGATAGGTGTCTCTGTATCCACCTCCAGTCAGCAGTCAAACTAGCTAGACTAGGCACTACGATTCAGCTCCTCCCAGGGAAGAGCGCGATAGGGATGCCCTTGGCTTCGTTTAAACTATTCACAAGGATTGAAACCTGGCGACTGGCTATTGAACAATGGAATAGCCTTCCGGTTTGTTTTGTAGCTAGGGTCACTCGGCCCACGCTCAACTAATATCCTTTTACGTCAAAGCAAAGGTAACATCTCACTTCTAGTAGGAGCCCTAACGGTTCACTGCCTCGTCGGTAGACATGCAGCACCCTTGGGCGTTCCTGATCACGACTTCCGTAGAAGCTTGAGGAGGAGGAATCATTACTCTATCTTCTATGCCACTGCCCAGCACTTAGTGCGAGGAGACTCAAACACTTGGTCACCCGTTTCTACTCAACCTCTCAGATTTCTCTGAGTTAGAGTTTTCGTCTCTCCTAAACATTGTATCTACCTCAAAATGGTTCAATGGGGAGAGACCACTCAGGGCTTAAATAGGGAATATACGGTATCGCAATGGGCCTATCTTGGCCTTAAGTTTAGGTACAATTAATTGTCCCTAGCCATCTCAACCTAACCTATCCTAAGTATAAAAGTATTAATTAGTTAAATTAAAGTTTTAGCTAGATCTTAGCAGAGGTTTTGCTGAGAGCGCGTTTCTAAGCAATATAGCTCGAACTTCAATGTGAACATTTGTGTAAAAAAACAATTCAAAAACTTTCACTTCACTTGCAACGTACACCACTGTAACTAGCTGGGCCTGTTGCCCAGTTTGCTGACTGCAACTAGTTTGTTTTTTCTATTAACTTTGAAGCTCGAATTTCCCCTGATGGTCAGTGAACCCCATAAAATAGTTAACACCATTTTGGTAAGCTTGCCCTATCTACTCCAGTTTTCAATTTGCATTTTGTCGGTCTGCCACCCTGTTGCATGTTCGCAGCCGTTTAAATTCGTAAGCCTTTTGCGGTGATTTATGGTGTAAGAACACATATAAACTATTCTCGTAGCTGTAAGCGTATGGAGAGCATGTTACATTTAATTAAAGCCTCAACTTACTTTTCAAAAAAAAAAAAAAATACAAAAATGTTGCAATTTCCGTCAAACATCAATTTCAACCTAGTTTCCAAGGAAGTTAGGTGCGTGCTTGCAAATACAAAATTTGCAAGATGAAAATATTTTGAAATGAAATTCACAAATATCTAAAAATACCAACAGGTCGCACATTCACATTCCAACAGCAGGTTGCACATTTTGGTTGGCAAATGAATGTCATCTGCTGAGTGCCATTCTATGTTCAGCCATCCAGCTTGCAAAGCCAATTTCTTATGCATCAACATTGAATTCGGAGTGTAATAATTTTTCACTTCAGCAGCAAAGTGGCAACAGGAACTGGCTGCCAGCTGGTACTAAAATGACAGAGTAAACATGAAATAGATTATTTACAGCGCCATGCACAACAATTTTTGCACAGACTTTTCACACACGCATACTCTCATACATATGTATGTATGTACCAAAATCGAAAAAGTGTGAACAGGCACTGATAGGCGTTGGCGTGGCAGACTGGATGGAGGGTTGCTTCTGTTGCTTGTCAAGAGCAAAAAAAATTGCTTATGGCTTAACCCGAATGCACAAATGAAATTGTGCAAACAAGATTGACGGACGAACTGTGGCAGTAAATGCAGTTGACAGCCTCCAGCTGCTGCTGCTGCTGCTGTCGTAGATTGTTATTCAATACAGTTGATAGACTGTTCTCCCCAAAAATAGGGCATCTCCAAGACCACTTAATGGGCTGCTCTGTGGTCTAAGAGCTCTTCAAATTGAGCTAAGTTTTGTTTTCAGTGTTTTGGCCAAACGTGGCTTGAGGGTTTGGCTGCTTCTTATAATAGAACTTTCTTAAGCACAAATGAAGGCTTACTAATACTTTGTTAAAGCAGCTGAATTTAAAACCATTTAAATTTTTCGTTCGCTGATCACAGTAAACAAAATTTGTATGGAAACTGGCTTCATCAAGTCTACTTTTCTTAAACTAAAGTAACATTTTTTGGTTACAAATGACAAATGAGTATTTTCATTTCAGATGTAGGTCCAAGCTTCTGAAAGTTTCTAAATATCCATCAATGTTCCTAAATTAGCTTGATATTTCGTAGAACTAGACTGAGAGAAATTGTCAGTTGCCAAAATTCTTGAGGCAAGATCGCTTTTCAATTCCGAATGTTTTTGATTTTTAGTAGGGCTTACATATGTTAAGCATTTCTACAGCTCAATAAGAGCCTGTCTGAGGCTAAATTGATTCCTTTATATTCCTAGCTTAATAAAGCATAATGAGTGGAAAAAAAAACACAACATTTCCACTAGGACTGCGTTATGCGTTAATAGCCAACATTTGGCTTATTTTGTATGGGAAAAAAGCTAAATGTTAGCTATTAACGCATAACGCAGTCCTAGAACCAAACGAAATTAACTTTTGGTCACATTTTGGTCACTCTTTTTGTAACTGTCTTGGTAACTGTCTTTGTCACTAATTGATCACTGTTATGATCACTGTTTTGGTCATTGTCTTGCCCACTGTCTTGGTCACATATTTGTCACTGTTTTGATCACTGTTTTAGTCACAGTTTTGGTAATTGTTTGGTCACTGTCTTGGTCACACTTCTTACACTGTTTTGGTCACTGCTTTGGTTACTCTTATAATCACTGTCTTGGTCACTGTTTTGATCACTGTTTTGTTCACTGTTTGGTTACTGTCTTGTTGACTATCTAGGTCACTGTTTTGGTCACTTTTTTTACACTGTCTTGGTCACTGCTTTGGTCACTGACTTGGTCACTGCTTTGGACACTGTTTTGGTCACTTTTTGGTCACTGTTTCGGTCACTGACTAGTTCTCTGTTGTGGTCACTGTCTTGGCTACTGTTTTGAACTCTATTTTAGTCACTTTTTTTGGTCACTGTTTGGTCACTGTCTTGGTCACTGTCTTGGTCACTGTTTTTGTCACGCTCTCTTTCAGTGTCTTAGTCACTGTTTGGTAACTATTTTGGTCACTGTCTTGGTCGCTGTTTCGGTTACTGTTTTGGTCACTGTTAGGTCACTGTTTTGTTTACTGTCTTGGCCACTGTTGGTCACTATTTTGGTCACTGTTTTGGTCACTGTTTTGGCACTGATTGTTCAGTGGTTGGTCACTTATTTGGTCACTATTATTGTCACTGATTTGTCAGTGTTGGTCACTGTGTGATTCACTGTTTTGGTCACTGTTGCTGTCTTGGTCACTGTTTTGGATACTGTTTGGTCAATTTTTTGGTCATTGTTTAGGTCACTGTTTTGGTCACTGTTTTGCCACTGTTTTGTCACTGTTTTTGTTACTGTCTTGTGCACAGTCTTGGTCACTGATTGGGCACTGCCTTGATTCCTGTTTTGGTCATTCTTTTCGTCACTGTCTTAGTCACTGTTTGGTCACTATTTTGGTCATTGTTTTGATTACTGTTTTGGTCACTGTTTTGGTCACTGTTTGGTCACTATTTTGGCCACAGTCGAAATCTTTGTTTGGTCACTGTTTTTGCCACAGTCTTGGTCACTAATTTGGTCACCTTTTTCACCCATCTTCCCACCAAGTTGCTGGCAGCAACCCACCCACCGCATACAACCTGCCTGCTGCCTTGGCAAATTGCAAAAGCGCCTAACTTGCAAAGACCAACACCGGCCAACTTTGCAAAGTCAAAAGCATTGCCCAAGAAATCTGTCGCAAAGACAAAGTTTTTTAGTTTTGGTACCCTAGTCAAACGTCCGTAAAAGATCTTTGCTCTAAAAAGGTTCGGTTTAAATAAATCAATTTCTTAAGAACTTCTATAATTTTCTCAATATTATGAACGGTGATGACCAGATAACTTCTATAGTACCAAATTGCTTGAATTTTTTATTAGAGGCATATAAGGCATAAGTCAAGTCGGTAAAAGGGGAAAGCATTTCACTTTCATGCATGTAAGACTACCTTTCAAAATTAAATAACCATGTCTTTTTGGAAGTACTTGTAGAGAACCTACCTATTAAATGATAACCGTGGGTACAGTTCACCAAATGGGTGAACTGGAAGCGATTTCCTGAAATAAAAATACGTTACACCGAAATTAGAGGCAAAAACCAGTCAACTACTTTACAGTTTATAAAGCCAGACTAGAATAAAAACCGTAGGTTCGATAAGTACAGAAACAGGTTCGCGATCCGAACCTTTCACTTTACAAGGGGTTTTGAATGTCCCAACCGAACCTTCTTCAAAATTTTAGATGTTTACAGACGTGTTTGGATCTAGGAGCTCTGTTCTTAGAGAATGTACGATCTAAGTTTTTTCGTCTTCTAAAAGAAAAAGCTTGTTCTCAACTTTTGTAAGAAACTTTTATATTTGTACACTCAGATAACGGTTGGGTGTAGCGTTAGCTCAATCACACTCACCCCAAACCTCTCCTTTTGTTGTGATTATTTAAAAAAAAACTTTTTTACTAACCCCTACAGGGACTCGATCTCGGGAACTCAAAAGACTGCACTCACTGACATCGCCGCTCAGCCAACGGCACCACACCTCGGATGTCTACCGCGGCGTCAAATTCAGCCAATGCTGAGAGCGAGAGCGGGGGAGAATTGTTCTCATTTGTTGCTCGCGCTCTCCGTTTGTGGCTTCCGGCACTTCCCTTGCCCTTAACCTCGAAGTCGTGAACGATTGTCTTCTTAAATTCGAGCAGATTTTTTCTTATAAAATCAAGAAGAAAAATACTAGTATCAAGAAGAATTCGTTCTTGTCGATTCGTTCTACATTTCGCTGGGTTAACATATTTTCAATTCTAACACTTTCAATTCGTTCTGACAGTATAAATGGTTCTTACGAAACTCTAGCAGGAAACGGGAGATTTTTTAATAACGAATCGTTTTGAGTGTCCTATATTGAAATATTTCACCAACCGAATACTTTAACTGACCAAACTGAAAACGATTTAACTAATTGCCATTTTAATACAAAGAAAACTATACAGTCTCACGTTTAGTGGGTGTTGTTTGTTCTCTTTGAAAACTTTTCAACATGTTACTTAAGTGAAATATGAGACATTTTCATAATTAAATTTTGCACGCCAAATAAACGCATTAAGTTAACTAAATTACAAGTAACCAAAAACCCGAAAAGTAAAGTGAAAATTTTCATAATTAATTTTATGGCTCCTTGCGCGCTTCAGTTCTGGCATGTTTGCCCACAATTTGTCCAGCTCCAGAATAGTACCCTAAAGCCTCATACCTGTTAAGCTGTGGCCTGCAGACAGGACGTAAATAGACCAAAAAATAGTAAAGAGGGCCACACCTAATGTGGTTGGGGAGGGGCAGAGAGAAAATTCAATTCAATTCCTGAATTATTGATGCCTTTGTATGGTAGAAATTCGAATTTTGCATAGCATAGTTTTCGGGGTATTTTTTGGGGGCCATTAAAGGAGTTAGCTGCCATTTGGCTAATTGAATTCCAGAGTTTTGCTAATTATAGATGATAAAAGTGGAATTTTAGTATGGGGTAGGGTTTTGATTGTACACTGGTCTGCATGATCCAAGACGTTTGATTGAGTTTGAGTTGCCTGCAGCTGTCAGGCGAAAGAAAACAATTTACTGTTAAATTGCTACATGGCATTGCCTGTCGGTTTCCTGTCAAGTGTTGCTTTATTTCCGCCTTCCCCTTTACTTTGGCCTTGCAAAACTTGTTGCCGGCGCTGTGTGTGTGTGTGTGTGATAATTGAGTATTGCACTTTAGCCTTAATTTTGCTGCTTCGCTTCCGGCGATTGATACGTTTTCATGTCACTGATTGCTTTTTATTACTAGTTCATTTCAACTTTATTGTTTTCCGCGATTGACATTTTAATCATTTCATTTGTGGCTAGTTATGCTTATATTGCTGTTGATTTTAATAAAGCAGATGTCAAGCGGTCATTTTGCAAATGTCAAAGGGCGTTTGACTCATCAAATTGTAAATACGAACATGTCATATCAAACTTACAATAAAAATTTAAATCCAATTGATTTATGGATTTGAATTTAATACTCTTGGGTAAATTTTCCTGGAATAAAAACTTTTGCAGCTAGAAAATTTTTAGAATTCAAAGTGAAAGCATTGCAAATTAAATTCTTCGAAATGCAAATACAGAAACTTAGTGCTAATTAAGTGACAAATTAGGTTAATAATGCCTTTTGAGTCCAGGAATTAAACAAAAACTTTCTTAATTGCTTATGTAGGTCAGAATTATAAAGTGAAACAAACGAAATCGGGAATGTATGCTTAAAGTATTTTTTAAGTTTGCAAATAAGGTCAGTCTATTTTGAGAAATCAAAACGAACAGACCGATCCTTTTACCTGCAAAGTAAGTGAATTTTTATAATGTTAAAACCCACCACAAGCCTTACTTATTGCGATCAATAATCCAGCCTCCTACGAATACTGCTCTTTCGACGCCCTTGTCGCAAGCCCATAAGCAGTATCATCCCGTTTTCGATTGTAATTTAATCATGCGGAGTCGAAATTGTTAAGTGTTTCCACTTCCAACTCCAATTCTCTCGAACAAAGACCGAGATAGATTTGGACTCAATTTGTTCAGTCTTTGATGTGTGCAGAGCTAAATGAAAATAAAAATCTCTAATTTGTATGCTTTAGTTCTAAACTAAACTGTTGACTCTGATCTGGGGTCCGAAAATGATCCTTTTGCTCCCTTTTTATACATTTATTAAATTTTGCGAGTGTATTTGTCATGCTGTTAATCTCTTTATAAAGAGGGTCCACTCAGTTCTGGGAACCTATTCACCCAGCAGCAACTGCCTTTATCAGCCTTAAGTCTGTTTCTTAGAAATCAAAGTTACTTAATCCACAGAACTTCTTAGAAAGTCTTCACTTATCAAAGCATTTGGAAAAGAACAAAAACAAAAGCAAATTAATTTCCTCTTCTACTAAAACAAACTGCCACATTTCGATTCTATTAAAAGGTCAAAAAACATAAATATAACAAAACAATTTGAGTTTCATTTCCGTTAGCAAAACTTTGTTAACCCAGCCCCACCAAACTCCCGACAAAGTTGGGGTTAGCTGAGGCAAAAATACATAAAAATATGCGCAAATAACCATAAAACCTACAAAATTATTGATATGGCATGCATAAAAATTGCTTCTCAATGTGCACGTGTGTGTGTGCGTGGGTGAATTCCTTCCCGACAGCCAGACAGTTGAGCTGGCCAAATACTTAGATGGAAAGCATTTCATGCTTGCTGGGGGCCAACTAATATTAAAACAAATATGCTGAGCAAAACTTCACTTTGCCTGGGCAAATACTTTAAGGCAGCAACTTTATTAGCCGCCAAAATACCTGAGATTTACCTGGGCAGGTTTGGGTGGTAGGCAAAAGTCTTTGTGTTTGGTCTAGTGAGCACTAAACAGAAAACCTTTTTGCCTTTCTGTGCTCCTCCATTAGGAGAAATGTAATTGATTTCATGTGTTTGACGCATTTCGCCCTGGGCGGTTAAGATGGTTCCTAATAATCCTATCTAAGCACGCAGGCTATGGAAATTTTTTTCTCTTTTTTTTTGTGTTTGTATTTGTTTATGCTAGCAAAATGTGCTTGGAATGTGAAAGTTTGTTTAGAATTGTGTGTCTGCGGGGCAAGTGAACAAAAAAAAAAGAGCGCCCACTAAAAGTTGAGCTTACGTTTTGATGGGTTGGGGGTTAATCAAATATCTTCTTCTGGTCATAAAACTTTAATCGTTTTCTATATTGAACTTATTGTAATGGCAATGGGCAACCAATAGACCGTTCAAAATGCAAACAGCAGCCCAAAACAGGCTCCACAACTTAGCGATGAAATAAATTAAAGAATGAAGGTTAAATACTTATTGTTGTTGTAGCGCCATTTTCTTAGATTTAAGTTACATTTTCAACCTTTCTTCCTTTTATTAATTCTCAATTATTGATAATTAAAAATAGTCTAAGCTCATTATAAAGTACGATCTTTACTACCCGTACCACCCAGGTGTCTTCATAATGATCTGAACTAATAGATAAATTGAGCAAATTTCTCTATGTTTTTCTATTTACCTCTCCAAAGTTGTCATCTATTAAATCTTGTTCATAATTGAAACTTATACACCCAGAAAAAAAAAGAATGAATAATTAAGTACGAACGGTATTAAAAAAAAATTGATTTGTTCTTGATTTTTCAAGAATTTCGCTCTTAAAATCGAATTAAATTCGTTCTCAGTCTAGTGATTTTAGGCGAGGGGAGTGAGGTAAAGAAACGACGAAAGAAGAGCAAGCATATTTGAGAGAATGGGAGAGGGGTGTGTGTGGAAACGCCATCGATTTTTGCACTCTTGTTGTCTTGGAATTCCCAATCAGTTATGGCACTGCTGGCATGGAGAAACGTCTGTTGGACTGACAGTTGACAGACAAAGACTGCTGCCGCTTTGTGGTGTTGTGTTTCTCGAGCTGGCTATAACTTGCTACATTGTTTGACATTTAAATTTCTATTCTATACAGATTGTAATTGTTGATTGATTGGAATGTGGGCGCCTTTACCTATGAATCTGTTTAGCTTTGATTCAAGAATGAAGGATATTTCTCATGAACCTAATGAGCTCTTGATACAAGAACAAATATTCTTTGTTTTTGCAAATGCACTATGCTCATGACTTAAGAACAAAGAATTTAGGGTTTGAGTAGGTTTTGCACTTGATTTAAGAATTTTTCTACTTGATTTGAGAATGTTTCGTACTTGGTTCATGTATTAAAACTTTTGGATCTTGGATCATTGCATACTTGGATCAGGAGTTTAGATTTTTGATCAAGAACTTTCATTCTTTTTGAACTTGTGACATCAAACATTCTTGATCCAAGTATAAAGTTTTCTTTATTTTGCTCAGCGTGTATGAGAATTTTGCAATTTTCGTAATTTTCGTGCCGTTTGATTTACACCATCCGTCTATTTACCCGAAATCAAAAGTCAAATATATTTTTTTGTGCTAATTTCTCTATTTTTTGGACAGTTTGTTCCTCCTATTTGTGCCCGCTGGTCCGACCTTTCAGCAACAGCCTGTCACCGAGCTTCTGCATTCACTGTTGTCTCAGCAACTCTCTAGGATGTGTATAGCAAATTTCTGGCATCGATTGCTCGCCTGCTGCGGCATTTCTACAAATCTTAACATTGCGCACTCGTACAGTTGCCAAAAATATACATTAAGTTAATTTTCCTTAATTATGTGATCAATTCAGAACTTAATTATTAACTTTAGGTAATGTGAATTGCATTTAAGTCTTTAACTGTGCTCAACGAACAACCAGTTGTTTGATTTGCTTTCTTATCTGCTCATTCGCTGACCGATTTGTCGAAGATGCGAGTGAGGCGTCTGTTTTGGCTTTGAAGTCACCCAAATCTCACACACACAAAAAAACATTAAAAAACCGTTTATGCTGAGCCTTTCTTTATTTGCTCATCTTCTGACTCTTATCGGCGGTGTCCCAGAAATCTCTTCCAACAAAATTCAAACCCAAAACCAATTTTCGGTTTGCTAGAAATCTTTTTCGGTTGGTTTCAAACGTCTCGGGTTTTGTTGGGAGATTTTAGCAAACCAAACAGTACACAAACCAGCCAATACACTAACCAACCACTAGAGACTTCACGAACCCACGCAATATATCACTGTTTATGTAGTAGGAGCATAATCTTATAAACACACCGTTCGAACTAGACTTTCGAAGAAAACGAAATGTCTCAAAGTTCTGGGACACCGACGGATTTCTCTAGCGATTTGCAAACCAACCGAAGCCAAAATCTCTAGAGATTTCCAGGACACCCCCGTATAAGTTGTTTTTGAATGAGCATAACAAGAACAGCTCAACCGAGATCTGTAAACTGCAAACCAAAACGAAGAGAAACGAAGTGTTCTGCTCAGAGAATAAGCAAGCGTGCATGTTTCTTTTGATAATGTTAGTACGCAGACCGCAAAGGGGAAAACGATCAACTGTTATTGGCGAGCTCTGCGTAAAAGTCAGCCTCACTTGTTTCCGCATTTTCTATTTTCGATCGTTTCAATTGATTTAGTCGTACCGATTTCGTTTGCCAAAAGTAAAACGTAAACAATTTCATTCGGAATTGAGAACAGCAAGTTCAAACCGAAACGGAATATAGCATAATATAAATATAATATAACAATTTTAGATTGTTTGAAGTTTATTCCTACCTATTCTTTTACAGTTAGAGCAATTTCGTTGGGTCTAAAATTTTGTAAATTTCGCGGTTTTTTACCATTAAAAGAAAGTTAAATTGCTTCTTTAATGTTTTAGGTTATCCAAATTCGTTCATTGTTCATCCTTATTAGTTCATCATTATTAGTAATATAAATAAAGTGAAGAATTATTACAACTTCAAGGACTTGAGGATTTGTTGAAAGTACAGTTTTTAATAAGCAGCAAAACATGGAAACTTCTTATGTCCATTTATTTTTGGTGGTTGTTGTTCCTTAACCAAATTTCACTTTAAGCTTGAAACTTTAATACAATTAGAGGCTTGACTAGAAATGAGCAAACATTTTTGATTAAATTATGAACACAAGTGTCAAAAATTAACTTTTTTCTGCTTTGTTTTTGGAGTGAGGAAACAGGAATTTGAAATGAACATGTCGCTGATTACCTGGCAGCAGGTTGGCATCTGACAGCTGCTGCCCCCAAACTTCCGGCTGCCGGCTTTTGCCATTTGTGTGTCAACGAGATTTATCACCTGCTCTCGTCTACATTTGTAACTGACACACACACACAAAGTAAAAAAATAAGAAGGAAATTTGCATGCCTATTCAGCTATTTACATCTCGAGCCGTGGGAATTATTCATATTTTTGAGACTTTTACATGTGCTGCTATTAATATATACATATTTTTTTGTGCTAACAAATTGAAGATGACAACAAATGACATTAGCCGGAAGTAGGGTAGGGGGTGTGTTTTTAGAGCGTCAGGTGGCGACCTGCCTGTATGATTGAATGTTAATTGATGTGGCCTAAAGCTTAAGGCATTACAAAACAAACAGGGAAATCTGTTATATCCCTGCTGTATGCCAGACGAAACATTTGTGTATGAAAATTAAGAGCATAAATTAAAAAATTTGACTGTTATTTTTCCCCATTGCCTACTTATGCGCGCACAGTTGGCTCACGCTTCATTGACTGTTCGGCCATATCGAGTACCCACAGACTGACCCCCAGCTCAACCTACGCAGCTCAACAAACACAATAAAATGACAATTTTATGCGACTCTTATCGATGGAAATCAATTTCCACAACAACAACAAATTGCCACGTTTTAAAGCTCCGTGGAATTGACATTATTTCAATATAATATTTCACGGCTCTGACTGAAGCAAAAAATTCAAATAAGCCAAAAGGGACAAAGCAAGCGGAACAAAAAAAAAAAATGCTCAATCAAATCAAAGTCAGGGTAAAGAGATAGAGGAGGGCGTTGAGGATGGACAAAATGCAAAATAAGACAAAGACAAAGTGTAGGGGATGGAAAATGGAAATTGACTGCTGGCTACATGGTTGTAGTCCAAACACATTTGCGCCAAGTGTCAGCTACAGGACCGGGTTATGTAAAACGAGACGAAGACCTGAATTGGCAATTGTGGGCACTTCAAATGCTCTGTAAAAGAAAGGTAAGAGCCTTTACTTAGTGCTGCTTGATCTGAAGGCTTACAAGGCGAATAGAAGAGACTTCAGTTGTTGGGTAACTTTTTGAAGTTTTTTGGGGAAGTGGTAAGAGTTAGGCAACTACTAGCGGATGGAGTTCCTGGCAGCGTGCTTACACGAAAGATTATACTACGATTGCGCCTTACAGCACTTTTCTTTCCCCGCTTGTCGATCTTCCACCTACTGAAAGAGACACATCTACTAAAATAGCTACTGAACTATTCTTTCTCTTTAGCTTAACATCTGTATTAACTCAACTGGGTAAAAAATTGTATTGAGCTTGGGGTTTAGGTTATAAATGGATCTCACATTATGCTGCTCTAGTCCGATCGGCTCGGAAGACAATATTATTTACAAGCGCTGAATGTGCTGGATTGTTTCGATAGACATCGACCCACCCACGTCTCACCTACCTTGGTTTATTTTAGTCGTTAAAAAAAACTAAGAAAAATTTTTGTCCGACTTGTCTGGGGACCGAAGCCAGGACCTTTTCTACTGAACAAAGAAGAATGAAATGGCGCTTTAGCTCATTGCACCATCGCATGCTTTTGTAGCCACCTTTTGAATGGCTTACCTATTCTTTTCTGACCGATGGTTGAGTTGAATTGAATTGTGCTCATTTCAAGAACATTTTGAACACTTGTTCTCAAAAATCTGTGCATAACACCTTGATCTTATTTTTAGTTGAAAGCACTAATTTTACTGAGCAGGCTTTTTCCCTCTGTGTATTTCTGATAGGAACATGCTAAAACAAGGCAAAATTTTCGGCCAGGCAAATATTTATGACTCATGACGTTGGATGTGCTCGTTCTGAATAGCCTAATAGCACATAATGGGCGTAGCTGTTGCTGGAAACATTTACTTTTCTTTATGCTGTGGTTAGCGTTATTGTGGATAGGAAAACGCTTTTCTAACTGCTATTGAGGGTCATTTAAAAGTCACGCAGTGGTTTCTCTAAGGGCTTTCTGTAGTTCATATTTGGTGTTATAATTACTTCGAGGTATTTAAAGCACCACCCGAGCCAAAAACCAAGCCGGACCTAATTGTTTTGGAAAAAGAACCATTTCAAAAAACGACCTCATTTTTCAGTTCTTTATATGGAGAAAACGAGTTTTTAATTAATATTTTATATGACGAGTTCATGAACGAGTTAACAAATTCTTAACTGATCAAGACTCGAACCAAAACCAATAATCAAATTCAAAAAGACTAATGTAACTTCGATTTTCGGATTTAAATTTCAAGTACGAGTAGTACTTGAAGCAGCTTGATGCAAATACAAAAGGATGGAAGCAATCCTAAAATTTTTGTACCAAAGCGTTTTTTTGAAATTTCGAATTTGTGGGGCATTATGAGCCACCCGATAAAAGTTTAAAAATTGTATTTTTTTTTAGCAAATATTCTTTATTAAATCAAAAAATACTATTTTTTTTTTCTGAATTAAAAAATATGAATGAAAAGTCGGCAGCCGACTTGTTTTCTTCTATTTACGAGCACGTTTTGCTGGTGTTTTTTTTTTTTTTTTTGTTTTTTAAATGCCGAGAAGTGAGTGATTCGGATTTCCTTACCCGCTAAAACCACCTCTACTCTCCGTTTCCCTCTTGCGGAACTACCGCTAAGTATTACTTCACAAGGGAGGAGATGGCACGAAGGCCTCCACCAGATTCCTATTAAGGGTTTGAACTCGAATTGCGCTGTCGTTCAGCGCGACGAAAGGACTTGAGAATCTCGGCAGCTATGGTGCAAATAGCACTCCAATTGTTTTGTTTTGCGAGCTAAGTAGGATGTCCATAAAGTCAGGGACTGTAAATGGCCTCCCAAAACCTTGACCTTAGCTCTTCCCGTTCGGCAACGAGTCTCGGACAGACAAAGAAAATATGTTCTGCGTCTTCTATAGTCCGCGCACAGTGTGTGCAAAACGGATCTGTCTCATGCTTAAACCTATAGAGATAGGATTTGAAGCATCCATGTCCAGTCAGTAGCTGTGTTAGGTAAAAGTCGGTTTGTCCGTGCTGTCTACCCACCCACGCACGGCCTTATGTCCGCAATCAGTCTTCTTGTCCAGCTGCCTTTGGTGGTAGTTCTGCCGCCCTACTTTCCATTGCTAACAGGTCCAGCGGCACCATTCCAGCCAGTACCAGGGCCGCGTCTTCCGACACTGTCCGGAAGCTGCAGATAACTCGGAGAGAGCACTTCCTGTACGCACTCTTGCATCCTCGACTATATGATGGCAAGGTCATTGCAGGGGCCATTGGGGCTGCGTACATGATGATCGAGCTTACCACGTTGTAGATCAGCCAATTACTATGTTGCTGAGATCCACCGATATTCGCCATTATTCCTGATGAAGCAGTCGTTGCTTTGATGGCCTTTTCCTACACGTAAGCTAGTTGGCTTTTAAAGTTTAGCCTATGGTCCAGCATAGCCCCCAGTTACTTTATAGCCTCCTTCGACATAATGTGGTGGCCTCCGACTCTTATGTGGGCAGTTTCGACACGTTTCCTACTGCTGATAAGGACCGCTTCGGTTTTGTGGGGAGCCAGACTCAACCCGTTAACCTCAAGCAAGTCGGTCACCCGCACTATTGGTTTTCCGCTGCACATCCTCCAGATTTTTGGCAACTGCAACCATAGCAATGTGCGGACGCCGTTGCGTGAAGGTAGTCGAAGAACTCCGTCATACATCACGTTCCACAGAATCGGGCCTATGACTAAGCCCTGTGGCACGCCGCCTGTGCCTCCGTATGAATTTCGTCCGTCCGATTTGTCGTAAAGCAGAGTACGGCAATGTTCACCACCATTGTGATTGCGTATACTGTACTGCGTTGCTTCCTGAACCCGAACTGCTAGAAAGAGAAGGCTCTCGATACCGGATCCTTGTTGGTAATGCTAGAGAGCACCCAGCAATGTTTTGGTCAGTGTTTTGGTCAATGTTTTGCTCACTGTTTTGTTCTCCGTTTCGGTCACTGTTTCGGTGACTATTTTAGTCAATGTTTTGGTCACTGTTAGGCACTGTTTTAATCATTGTTTTAATCACTTTTTTAGTCACTGCTTTTCACACGGTTTCGGTTTGGTCACAGTTTTGGTCACTGTTTCGGGCACGGCTTTAGTCACTATTTTGGTCACTGTTTTAATCTTTTTTTAGTCACTATTTCGGTGTGTTCGGCCCTTCGGGGTATGGCTGGGGAACACCTGACAAGAACGCTCTCTCTCTCTCTGGCTTTTAAACAAAATTTCAAGAGAGCCTGGAGCCAGCTCTTGAGCAGGGTTCCCCAAGAAGAGGGTCTCTCTGTCTCTCTCTAACACTCACTGATGCATTATTTCGGCAAGCATTCGGTGTGAATTGCCGAGTGTGTTCGCCGAGGCATGGCTGTGGAACACTGCTCTAGAGCCAGCACGAAAAAATCGTGTGCAAAAAAAATCGTATCGCGTTACTCATCTAAGAGATTATATTGCTCTTTGGTAATAGTGTTGGGTAAAGGTGGTTCATTTCACTGAAAATTTTTACTTGTTATTTTTTCATAGTGAGGGAGCTCAAACTGCTTGGTTGTTCAGCTGTTCAGTTGTTCAAAGTAATTTTAATCCTTTGTTGCTGGTCACACTGCGGAATGTTGCCTATTTGTAAGCCGTCTCTAAAATGGTTTTGATTTTTAATTTAAGACTCTCAATGTAAAAATGATTGGTACTTGTTCACCAAATTGATCTAACAACTCACTGAACAACTCTCCATGAATAACTCACAGAAAAAGGGCGGCTGAACAAGTGAAAGTGAACAACTTTGACTGAACAAAAAGGAACAATTAAAGAAGAACATGTTCACTTGTTCAATTTAGTAAACAACTCAATTTTGTTCATTCACTCATAAACAATCCAACACTACATAGCTCTGCTGACATAACGAGAAAGCTGAAGTCTACTAAAGATAGAACAGGGGGTGTGCAAACCACTAGTGACCACGAGCCGGCAAGAACATTTAAGGTCGTGAAATAAGTCACATGGTGCTCTTATTTTTAATCTCTGGCAAACTTGCACCAAGCCGATTCCAAGATCAAATCAAGTACGAATGTCAAGCTTAAATCAATATCGGACCTTCTTCATTTAATCCCACTAAGGGATCAACTCGAGCTCTGATAACAAGCTAATAATTATCCCGTGTGTTGTTGAATTAAGCCAATATCGAGCTAAGATCTAGCTCTCCTGTGCTAAAGTCAGGATAAAGACAAGAAATCCGCGATTGAAAAATCCGTACTCAAGCCAATCTAGCTCGTACTTAAATTGAGAAACCCCGGGATTGACCGACTTCTGCCATCGTTTTAGATTGATTTTAGCCCGGAAATTTCGGATTTGTTTTTCTGTATATGGCTCGCCAAGCTTAGGAATCAGTCCGCGAACCGCGATGGGTTTGAACCACCGAATCGCATCTTCTGCAAAATTTTAAAGGCTTGCAGCCTGGTTTGCAGCTATTGCTGTACGAGTTTTCTCTAATCTAACTATCTTGACCGTTCCTTATTACCATAATCTTAGACTTTGCCTTGCAGAATCTTGAGTTTCTGCTAGCAGGACCATAATGAAGTCAGCTTAAGGCAACAGAAAACAAACTATTTTGGGTAAAATCAGACTTTTACATTTAATAAACATCTCTCATAGCAATCAGTAGGCCAATTACTTATTAGGGTTCACAGACTTCCTCAGATAAAGTAAACATGAACCTCCCCCCTTTTCAGAACAAAAACACTAAAATTCTTTGACATAAATTGTGAATATCAGTGGAGAGACAGATATTTATTTGCCACATTTTGTTTGAAATTAAAATAACAACTCTTCTCGAAATTGAACAAAGAGATTTCTGAAATTTTCTATTGAAAATGAACACCTTGACTAAATTAGAATACCCTCGCCATTGAAAGGGACATATCCACACACACATTTCTCAGAGCGGCAGCGAGCCAACGACAAATGTAATCAAAATAAATTACGAGCGTGTAAGCAGCCTCCGGTGTCTATTAAGCGCAATAAAAGGAAAGCATCATTTGTTTAACGCAATCTCATTATTAGATGCGCCCCCCAAAGCCGCTGGCACAGCTGCTGCTGCTGCTGCTGCAGGACCTAACAACCGAAACGAGTACCCTCTCTGACAGTGACAAGCATTGAGGGCAGCATGTATAATGATAACCTGCCCCATCATCATCATCAGCCTGCGCACTCTCTGCCATGTCTCACGCTGTCTGGCTGCTGGTAGATAATGCCGCTGATTATGCTGATGATAAGTAATTTTGTAAACTCCAACTGCAGGTTGTGTGCCTATATAAAGCGGCGTTAACGCGCCCGTTGATTAGCCGGATGGCTGGCTGTTTGTCGGTTGAACAGCCGACAAGCTCATTACGCCGCCAACAATTTGATTAATTACCGTTTCAAGCGCTTTTTCTTGGCTTTTTTTTTTTGATTATTTATTTACTGCAAAGGATTTCTGCATTTTTGCTCTTTGCGTCTCTTTTATGCAAATTTCATTTACCTTCGGGCGGAAAACTGTAAGCATTAATGGAACTCGGGGGGTGGTTGGGGTGGTAAAAAAGGAGTTGACAGTCATAAGCCCGGCCTGGGGACCCTTTTGGAGCTTACTTGGACTTTTGTGGTATTTGGGAACCAGGAAAAGTTGAGTCTGCCCCAAAAAGTAGACTACAATTTCTGAACAAGGGAAAATTTTCCTTTAATTTTAATAAAAACACAAAAAACTGAACCCGCATGAACAGGGCAAACGCAATCAACTGGAAATTATTTAATTTTGTAAAAATCGCCTCTTAGTTCCCCCTCACCAACTTCAAAATGCATAAAAAACCGATACCAATAAAAACCAATTGCCGGCAAAAAACCAAATAATACAAACATATCAAAGTGAAAATCTACAAAAAAGAACAAACATGTGCAACGCATATCAACCGCAACAAAAGAGTGAACTAAAGCCCCAAACCAAAACCAAACATATCCCATAATATTATTAAACTATACAAAAAAAACAAAAGGAGGAAACAAATTGCAAGCAAAATATACAAACTATTAAAATGAAATTAGCTTGCTTAAGCAAGTGGACGGTGCGAATTTGTGTGCTGTTTGTCCTAGTGGGAACAGCAGCCAGTGTGCAGTCGGCGGATGCGCAAAATGCAGTGATTGGTGACATAGGGACGGGGGCAGAAAGAGTTCAAAATGAAGTACAAACAACACCAGCCATGTTCCTGCATTGGCAACGCCATCAGCAGCATCATCATCACCATCACCAACACCATCGCCATCATCTACTGCAGCATCATCCGGATCCGGCTCATCATCAGGGCAATCATCAGTACGCCAAACGCAACAGTCATTACAAGCAACTGAGATTGGAGCAACTTCAACAACAGCTGGGCAAACAATGGCAATGGCAACAGTCCTGGCCTGATTATGTCAACGATGAGCCACCTCCCCCAGTCGCTGATTTTGATCCCTTAATGCTGGATAATTTCGATTTGGACCAGTATCCCGCCTCGCCGCGCTCGGGTCGCCATCGTGGACGGCCAGTGCCCAGCCATAACCAAATGCCTTTGATTTCCGATGTCAGCGGCAAATTCCTTAGATCTTTGCCGGATTCCATTAATTTCCTACAAGATCGTCTGTATGCGATTCAACCGCAACGCCATTGGCCCGTAAAGCGAGAGGCCATCGTAGAAGGTGATTTGATTTTGGGTGGCCTCATGATGGTTCATTCGCGCGAAGACAGCATCACCTGTGGCCCCATAATGCCGCAGGGCGGCATACAAGCACTCGAGGCCATGTTGTACACCATCGATCGCATCAACGAGGCAAAACTGTTGCCAAATATAACACTGGGTGCTCACATACTCGATGATTGTGACAAGGATTCGTATGGTTTGGAAATGGCTGTGGACTTTATAAAAGGTAAGCGCTCGGCGGGAAGCAAAAGTGAAAATTACAATTCCCACATTACTCATACGCCCTGTCCGGCCAAAGCGCTGTGGTTATATTTGTATGTTAATTTTTGTGGCTTACCATTTTCTGTTTTGAATGCATGGGTTGTGCCGCTGCCAGCGCATTGCGGCTTGAAGGGTGAGAGGAAGGATGAAATGCGTTGCATTTGTACATGCTTATTTACCAGCTGCTTTTCTTTTGTGATTTACGACCGTATTTTATAATTCCTACCGGAAAAATTTATGCCATTTCGGTAAGATACTCGAATTAAAAACTGAAATAAGCATTGTTTAAATTCTCTCATTATAACCTTGCAGTGGTTTTTATAAATTTGCTCTGATGTTTGTAACTGGTTAGAGAAAGCTGAATTGAAGGGGATTTTTTAAATCAACGTAGTGGTTAGCTGGTTTAAGGTCAACGGTTGATTATAACTCAATTATCATTTGGATGGCATTGGGTCTTCCTGTCCACTCTTCAGCAGACTTTTTTGCTGGCACACTTCGTTTTGCATGTTCCTTTAATAACACGGAATTAGCTCCAATACTCCTGTTTGGTTTACTTTTAATTTTGTTAGGAAAGCAGCTTAAAGAATATATTTGAGCTTAGTTCTCTAGTCACAAAAGGCGGAAAAATAACATACAGACTTTGGAAATGCTTTTGATGCTGGCAATCATGAGCTGTTACTTAATTAGCTCCATCTTCTAGGTTGTTCCTCTAACTTACTTACATGGATTTCGCAATTCTTAAGTCTTAGGACCCAACAAGTTCTATTTGAGAATTCACTTTACCAATCTCTTAAGGTTCCGTCTGGAGTTCGACATGGTAGCCACCTTCTTATGTTGTATATAAATGATCCTCCTACGACCATCATATATTGATTTTAAGTCCTATATCCAATCTTATCTTGATGGTTACCATTCTTGGTGCAGCATTAAGCATTTGAGCCTAAGCTGCTCGTAAAGCCATACAGAATCTCATTATACCTCGTATTCTTTGAGTTCGTCTTCGAAAGAATTCGATAAGCCATACATCACCAAGACTTTGTTAGCACCTTTTGTCCGTCCGATACTTTCGTATGGTAGAGCTGTGCGCGTCACGATCGATTTAAGAAATAAAAAAAATGCATACACATGGCAAAATATTTAAGATGCTTTAAGGCAATATTCTACTAATGTTTTTTCGGGCAATGTTTTTGTTGCAAACTTTTTTTTTATATCGATCGTTCCTTGGTCCCTTCCGATTTCACTTGGTTCTTGTTAAATGCGTCGTTGTCACTTGTGCCACGCTGAATGGAACATGACAACACTTCAATGCATGAATTGCAACACGAAAAAGTTTGTCACATTACTTTTTCCGGTTCACACTGTAAAGTGTCTTGCTCAGCCATCGGCCCAATAATTTGTCATTTTCCACCGAACAAAGTGAGACCAATGTGGAAGATTTTGCTATATCGACAGTCCCTTCTCGGCCTCGCTTTAATTAAAGTTTAAATTGCCTTTATAAGATAGTCAATAAACCACTAGATACATTGTACTGAAATTAAATCTACAAAGGTAGACGGAAGTTGATTTCCGCTATTTTGTTTAAATTTAAACTTTACGAAATCAAAGTGACCTTGCACAATTCAGTATAATTAGGCCAAACTTTTAGTTCAGTTCCACATACTTAAAATAAATTGCAAGTTTCGGCAGGAATTTTCCGCAGTGCTGAATACAGGCCTATAAGCCTGCTACACAAGCAACGGATTCATTTTGCCCAGATACTGACCCGGTTGCTGAGTTCTTGTTCTTATCTTGTACTTAAATATAACAGACATTATTTAATTGGCTACCAACCGTGAAGTCTTACTTCTTTGGCGCCACACACGGGACCCACTGCAGTGTCTTGCCCAGCCATCAGTCCAATAATTTGGAACGAACATTGTAAGACCAATGTGGCTGATGTCGACTGTCCCTTCGTTCGTTTGTCTATCTCGGAGTTAGAATCTCCTTTCTCAGCTTTAAATGTCTGTGCTGGCTGCGCAGATGTATGTATATCGGAATCAACATACCCGACCGCTAAGTCAATGGCCTTTATACGATAGCTTATAACCCAATAGACACATCCTACTGAAATTAAATCTACAGTGGTAGACCGAAGTCGGTTTTACGCTATTTTGATCAAATTAATAAAAATTTAAACTTTACGAAATCAGTGTGACCATGTACATTTCGGGATGATAAGGCCAAACTATTTTAGTTGGGCTCCACCAAATTCAAATTCCTGGCAGGAGTTTTCCGCAGTACTGTATTCAAGCCTTTAAGCTTACCATACACCTCAACAAGGGAAGTGCCAAAACAGAAATACCAAAAGTGTCAATTCTTTTTGTTGGCCCAGTGTGATCAGATTTGAGAATCCAGCATAAATTATGGTCATACAGACAAGTGTTTGTTTTGATTTTTGATAGCCTGAAAATAAATTATATATATGGAGGGAAGCTAACGTCGGCTCGACCGAAGTTTATATACCCTTGAAGCTGATCAAGAATATATACACTTTATGCGGTTGGAAATGCTTCCCTCTTCAAGGGTATGCCAATTAATTCCGAACCTTTCAGGAAGGCAAACTTGCTAAAACCTTTACTCGCAAGGTTTCATAACAATTGCTTGCTCTTGCACCTTGTTTTCTTGAGCTCACTCGATAAAACCCATATGCATATGGGCAAAGTGCGAAAGGGTTCAAGCTGAATACAAGTCAATTTTCAAAATTTCTCGAGCGCGTCGAGTTTTTGAGAAATCGATGGTCAAAGTTCTGAAAGTGACGTTAAATGGCACTTCTCAAAATTTATAAAAAGCCATATTAAACGGAATGATGCGCTTAAAAATTTACATACATAAGGCCCAGACGAACTCACGACGTAAGAAATTTAGCTTACGCCACCACAGATTGCGAACACGTGGAAAGTATGCCTAGTGTGACCAGAACTAACAAAAACGAGAAAGCAAAGCTAACTTCGTCTGTGCCGAAGTTTAAATACACGAAACTTTTGTGACCACTGACTCGATTTTGTGATCAATGACTTAATTTATAAGACATAAAGTCTTCTGTCATCGAGAGAATAAATAAAAAAAACTAAGAAAAACAAATTTTTTTATGCCAGCTATAAGAAGTGACCGTCCGATTTTCGCGGTTCCAGCATATGTGCAGTGTGCAGCTAAAAGATGACTCTGTGCTAAATTTCTGCTCGATAGCTTCAAAAATGAGGGACTAGTTTGCGTAGAAACAGACAGACGGACGGACAAAGCTTAATCGACGCAGCTCGTCATGCTGATCAAGAATATATATACTTTCTGTGGTCGGAGATGATTCCTTCTAAGCGTTCCAAACTTTTGGGCAAAACTATAATACACTTTCCAAGTGTATAAAAATTACGCCGCTGCATTGCGTTGTTTCAGGTTCTAAATTAGCTGATGGAGGGTCACACTACTTAATCCGCTGTGGTTTATTTTGATGGCAAGTGATTTACGCTTGTGCTTTTGCCATGATAGCAATCGCTTTCCCGCAAAGCCTTAAATCCCAGTTCGGCAATCAGCAACTGTCACATATTGGTAGAAATTTTAATCAATTTATCCAAAGTGTTAGTCTTTCACATATGTTCCTAGCCTTCTTTTTGAACAAGCTAGGGCAACTCTCTACAAGCCTTGTTAACAAAATTAAAGTCCGAATGCGTTGGGTGGGATAAATCCCAAATGGCATCCCGGTCTCTCACCGCTAAGATCAGCGCAACCTTGTCTTCATGAGAAAAATTCGTCATTTCAGTCAATTTTATTGGTTATTAAGATGCTTAATGTATCAGAGAAAATTGGTCTCAGAAAGGGAGCAGAAAAAAGTTAAAATTTTCGACACAGAGAATTATGGAAAATTTATTATATCTTCCGTATATTTTGCTCTATTTTTAAAAGATTAATTTAACCAGTTCAAAAGTGTCTGACACTAAATTTGTAGATTTTTGTGTGAAAAACAGCGAGAAAATAACAAAAGCCCAAATTACATTTGTTTATGCTAATTTGGGTACATTTGTGTTTGGTATTACTAGCATAATTATCATTTGCATCGAACTACCTATGTCGCTGCCACAAACAATCCACCAGTTATTCCCCTGGTTGGCCAATTCTCACGCTCCGTTGACCGCAATTGTGCCAAAAATGTAGCCGCACTTAAATACAAATTAATTAACTTTAACAGTGAGATCCACTGATACACACACATGCACACTCACAGACACACACACACAAGCACTGGAACATCACATAGAGACGGGGCGTCATAGTTTACGGCCTAGCGTAATCCTGTCAATATAATTCAGTGACTTGGAAAATTATATTTTTCATACGTCACACTAGCGGAGCGAGTGAGTGCGAACATGGCACGTCGCTCAAATAAATCCTTGCCGCGCACATAAATAATGAAATTATGGAGATTAGAAAGTGTTCCAGGACACGATGAGGCTGCTGCCGCCACATTCTGTGCTCAATTGATTATGGATCCTTCATGTGTTTGGGTGTGTCAGAGTGTGTGTGTGTGTTTGTGTGGCTTCCTTTTTGTTGCTCGATAAAAGTAATAAGCGGCATTTTATATGTCGCTGTCTTTGCCTTTGGCGAAAAATTCAATAAACAACGCCGTTTTGTCTTTAGGGAATTATGCATATTAGCCTGGCAATCTCTTTTGGCTGCCTCATAATTTATTTATTAATTTAGTTTATTAATAAAACCTTTGACGGCTGGTTAAGTTGTGAATGAACGGGAAAGTTCTAGACAAATGGGCGAGGCAAGAAGCTTTAAGTTGATTGAACATTTTCTTAAATTTAGAAACTGGTTCAGGAATTTTGTTTCCTCTAGTGAAATATGGGAGAGCTAGGCTTAAACAAAACTGGAACAGCTCAGGGAGCCAGCTACTCTAGAAATGTTTAAAAAAATGCACAAAATGGCTTTGGTATACACGTACGAGTGGCACATGTGCAGTTTCGATGATAAAAATTCATGATTTACGCTAAGACGTGACAGCCCATTGAGCATGAGCAAGAAAGCATCAAACGTTCCAAGCCCGTTTAGACCATTTGGGACACAAATTATTGCCACTTCTTATTCTAAATAACATGACTTACACACTTGTGAGTATAACAATATTCAAACTAACAAGTTTCATTTAAATTAAATTCAAAAAACAAGGCAACCTCCAAATGAAGTTCACAATGATACAAAAAACCGCGTAAGCAGCAATTGCAATAGCCAATTGTATGTAATGGGTGGAAACTTTGGAAGAGTTGGCATTTTCCGTAACAAACCGCATTCCAAATTCATGCCTCGTTCAATGAAATTGTGTTAATAAGCAAAACAAAAACAGACCGAAAAACAAAACCGCTATTAAGTGCAAAAATTCAGTTCAATAAACAGCAAATTGTTATAATACCATTAAGTGCATCAACATTAATTTATGAACGTTCGCAAAAAGGAAATGCACGCAAGATGTAAAACGATTTTATTGAATTCCATTCGGTTACTTAATAGAGCATTGAAATGCAACGCTTACAAAAAAGTATAATAATTACCAAAGGTAAAAATACTTTGAGTTTTTTTTTTTTAATATTCTTCCTGTGTAGAAACGCAAACATTGCAAAAGCAAAACGAACTAATTTGAAATGCTTTGAGCAAGTTTTGGATGTAATTTTGTTGGTTTGTTTTGTAGTGAGCTATCAAAAAAGTTGCATTGCAATGCTATTTCAATGGCTTGAGAAAAGTTTGTGTGTTTTTGATCAAATGGGAAAAGAGGAGGCAAGGTGGCGGAAATGAGAGTGTAAAATACGGTAAATAGTTGGAAATAACTAAATAATGCACAAGTAAAACTAAAAGTTTTGAAGTTGATTTATTCGTTTTTATCAAAGAGTACAAATGTTAGCTATTGGCTTTCAAGCTTTGTTTAGAGAATAGTCGGGTTCTTTCTGACTAATAATAGCTAGAAGGCTAAAGCTTGAAAGTGAAGTTTCCATTTGTGGTGAAGTTGGGACTTGGAAATATCATATAAAGCTTAAAGGTCTGTTAGTTAGCTAAGCTAGCGAAATAATTAGACAGATTATTTCCCGATTTGGAAAATAATCAGAGTTCTTAGCTTTATTTTTCCTGAACATTTGCTCTTTAACTGTTGTAACAAACTATTGTTAAGGATTAGCAAAATGAATATTCCACCTCTCGGAAAATAGTTGAGTTTGCCATCGAAATCGTTTTCGCAGCAATAAAGCAGAAAATGTGTTTACATTAACAAAATCTTGCCTTATGCGTTAAGAGTTAAGTAAACAGCTGAGTTTTGTTTGCCAGCTGCAAGAAACTTATTGAAAATAAAAGGAAAATAAATACTTATTTTTATTATTATCAGTGATTGAGTTAAATGACGCTCTTGTGGCGCACTAGGATTAGTACGTCACAGCGTTTAGAATAATTCTTAAGTATCCTATCGGCCAAGCATGAAACATTTATAAGTAAAGCGCAGTCACCATCACGAACCAGTTCCAGTTCACCGCAGTGTCATCACTAACCCACCCGCTCTGGTCACACAGTTCTGAGTTTCCGGAAAGCCACGATCGCAGTCTCATTTTTGGCGTACGGGAGTGCGGTTTTGAGCCATGATGGAATGAGTACATATAAGGAAGGTGGTCTCGTCGGCAAAAAGTAGTCCGTTGAAAATGCCAATAATAAGTGCGAGTTAAAGGGATCAGCGTTTTAAGTGTGAGTGAAACAACAACAAATGTGTTGATTAACCCTTAAATGGAGCATAGGGTTTAAAGTTGAGTATTATAATAAGAAGAGTTGAAGTTTCTTTTTATACTCAGTAGCAAAGGTACACAGAGTATAATATGTTTATGCAAAAGTATGTAACAGCCAGGAGGAAGCATCTTCGACCATATTAAGTATAGCCTTGATCAGCATCAACAGCCGAGTCGACATAGCCACGTCCGTCTGTCCGTCTGTCTGTCTGTCTGTCTGTCTGTGACAGATCTCAGAGATGGTAAGAGATAGAGGTTTGACATGGATGGGACTTATGTTTCTTATAGTTGCAGGCCAATCAAATTTATTTTCAATTTTGGCCACAACCCCTCCCGCCCTAGCAATTTGGAAAAACCTCGTATCTCCAACAATTTTATAGATAGAAGGTTCGTTCCTTCTGGACATATTTAGTAATCAGGATTATTTATCGATCATCCAAAGGATTGGTAAAGGTCGGATGAACGATAGTCGAATTATAAGGAAAACAAACCGTTCGCAACGGTGATGGGAAGCACTTGAGAGGTACAGAGTATTTTATAGTCGGGCTTGACCGACTTTCTTATTTGTTATATTTTAATTTTTTATAAATTTTGAACTTTAGAGTAAACTTTGTTTTTTTTTTTGAATATTTATTTTTTTGTTTAGGATCTTAATTCTAAAAAAAATCCTTATTTTAAAAATTAAAAAAGTTAACTTGGGCTCGGCCGAAGTTTTGTATACCCTTGCACCTTCTTTTTCTAAATAAGACTACTTTTCGGACCGTACTTTTCTATGGGAGCTATACTATATAGATGTCCGATTTCGACCAAATTTAGTGGAATCATGGAAAAGCATATCAAGCTAAAAGGTAAATTTTTTGAAGGCGATTCCATTTACCTTTACTACTGTTATGTTTAAAAAAAATGCAAAATTCCTAAACTCAACAATTCAGTAGCTGACACAATTCGGTAACCTTCCTTGCCTATCAGGGCTCCAATATCGCCCCTCGCAACTTTCGGGAAGATGGCAAAATATTTAAAAATTTACTCGAGCAATAGCAAATGTGTATATCGGCAATGTGAGATATCTCTTCAAAGAACTAAAATCCATTTTTTATTCTAGTATATTTATGCTCTTTTCTTAAGACTTTTTTGTTGCAAGTGCGTACTGGCAACAACACGAGGGCCAAAGCGCTTTGCTGCTAAAAGTTTTGTGAGTTTTTTATATGGTGCTTTTTTTTGCTGCTCCTTTGTTGAGGCGCTAACCAAGCTTAACGCATAACGCACTCCTAGTGTTATAGGCCTATTAGTTGACATTCGATTTGTAAGCCACGTAATATTCCGATATAGGAAAACCCACCCCCAAGATTGGAAAATGGGTTGTACAGGGATGGCTATACTCGACGAACCCATGTTTTTTTCTTAAAAAGATCAAAGAAAATTAAGGTTTTTCTGTTCGTAATAAAAATGGTTTACTTGGGTTCAAGTAGATTTGTTTGCAGCACTTATTCAATATGATATCTCTTAAATCGTCGCCTTGAGCGGCTACGCCGTATTGAGCCCATTTTGCAGCATTTTCTATGGATTTGGCCAACATTTCAGCCCCAATGACGCCTTTTTCTTTGCGGACAGTATTTTTCAGGTCTTCCAGGATCTTAGGCTTGTCAATGTATACATTTGATTTCAAATAGAACCACAATAAGAAGTCTGGAGGCGTCAAGTCTGGTGAGCACCCCATTTTATGACATCAAACGCCGAAGAAACAATGGCTTGTGTGTGGTGGAGCGCTCCTGAATAACGGTAACCGTTTGACCGACTCCCTTTTTGAAAAAGAACGGCCCAATAACCATTTTAGCACAAACGCCGCACCAAACAGTGAATTTTTCATCGTGAGATGTATGTTTTAAATCTCTTGAGGATTTTCAGTGGCATAAATACGGCAATTTTGTTTATTTACCGTTCCGCTCAACTAGAAATAACTGTCATCGGATATGAGTAGAGTTCTCGATAATGACATTCTATCCCTGTACCAAAGGTACTCAGAGTATATTAAGTTTGTGCAAAAGTGTGTAACAGGCAGAAGGAATCATCTCCGACCCTATGAAGTATATATATTTTTGATCAGCATCAACAGCCGAGTCGATCTGTCCGTATGTACAAACAGCTCTCAGAGATGGTAAGAGATAGAGGTTTAACATGCAAGGAACAAAAGCTTCTTACACTTGCAGGCAGATCAAGTTTAGTTCCAACTTTTGCCACGCCCTCTCCCGCCCCCGCAATTTAGAAAAAACGACATATCTTTGACAGTTTTATAGATAGAAGGTTCGTTCCTTCTGGGCAAATTTAGTAATTGAATTTTTTATCGGGCCGGCAAAGGGTTGGTAAAGATCGGATGATCGGATAGTCGAGTTATAAGAAAAACAATTAATTATGGGCAGCACCGGTCGCAACGGTGATGGGCAGCACTTTACAGCTACAGAGTATATTATAGCCGGGCTTGACCGACTTTCTTACTTGTTTTGTTGAATGTAAATTTCAACAATCTGTGAGAGTTCGCGTGTCATGTACTGTTCAATGGTAAAAATCTACTTGTATTAAGTATAGAGTATCGAATACCAATTATAGACTACTGAGTATGGAGAACTAAGTATCGAGTACTGGTTATCGGAAACTGAGTATGGGGTACTGAGCATCGAGTACCGAGTATCTACTAATGAGTATCGAGAACTAAATGTTGAGGTCAGAGTATCAAACACTGTGTTTCTGGGTATTAAGATCTGCGTATCAAATACTGAGCATCGAGTTCTGCGTATCCTGAATACCCTTCTGTATTCTTCAAACAACTCCAATCCAATGATATATATTTATTACAAGAGTATCCAATGACTTTATACATTTTTTTCATTAATATTTTTTATACTTCAATTTTTCATTTCAGGTTCAATCAGCAACATTGATGATGCCGAATATCATTGCAATAAAACTCAAGTACGCAAGGTAATCTCCGGCGTGGTGGGTGCTGCCTCATCGGTAACCTCCATTCAAGTGGCCAATTTGCTGCGTTTATTTCGCATACCCCAGGTAAGAGCAGAACACGTAAAACAATGTAAAACGAATGGGAAAGAAAAAACGTTTTATCCACCAACTGGTTGACAAAGTTTTTGTGGTTTTAATTAAAAAAACTTCAATTTACCCAAAAACTGTTTTTAAATGCCAGCGCATGACACGAAATTAGTTGCCCTTTGAGAGGCCACAAATCAGCGAAAGTGCAGCACTAGCAGCAGTTCCTGTGCAGCGTACTACATACTTTTCTTTATTGGAAGTTCTCAGTGTCTGCCGACAGTCACGTCGCTGATGCTGAAGCAGACAAAGTGGCCACGCTCTGGTTACGTGAGAAGGTCGGCCAAAAAGTCAATATGCGACAATAACTAAGAAACCCAAGCGCCAGCAAGTGTACCATAAAATACACACAAGCATCGTTAGCCAATTTTATGCAGCAGCGGCCATAAATCAGACATAAGCATTTGATTGCATTTCGTTTGTGACTGGAGGAATTAAGGCAAGGATTTGAGAATATGGTTTATTTGTTTTGGATATTTTTCTGTTGGCTTTGAGAAGGTCAGAAAGCTGCGGAAGGGTTATAAAGATAAAACATTCAAACCAAGAAAGGAAGGAAGGGCTACACCTGGTTCTTCTTTCATAAAGTCCTACCTTCCCGACTTTTAATTTTTAAGTAAATTGTTGATAAATGCACAATTTAAGAAAAGTTAAAAACGAAACCCAACCGAAGTTCAACCCCAAGTACATTTCGCAGTTGCCCTAATCCCACTTAGTTGCAAACAAAAAAGTTTTCCTTGCCAGCGAGTGGTTTACATTTTTAAAGTCATTTCCGCTTCAGTCCCTCTTTTTTTTGGCATCACTTGGGCGTCTGAGAAACGCATTATCTCGCATTGTCTCTGTGTCGTCTGCTCAAACACTTGGCCCGGAAATTGTTGATAGCGCTAATGATGATGCCACTTAATTAGAAATCAAGTAGTTTGTTAAACACTTGCAGTAAGTCAAACAGCCACCTTTTCCTGCAATTGGTTCTTTGACTTAGCTCTTGCTTTGAGTCTTGTTTTAAAGCTAATTTGGGCGTGAAATTGAATTTTCGGGAGGGCAATGGACCAGCAGGATGTCTGCAATTTGCCATGCAGTCTCTTTCCCCCCTTCTAATCTTTAAGTTGATGCTTTGGTTGGTTTTGCGGTTTGACTTTGAATTTTGCTTGCATTGTCTGCGGTTTTTGTGGTAGAAAACGATTGACGCAGGCAGCAAGAGAGAGAAAGTGAAGTAAGGAGGGGAAATCTTTAAGCTAAGAGCTATAATTAAACTCTGAACCAAAGGAACACAGAGTAGTGTACTTAAGTTTGTGCAGAAGAAAGCATACCCGCCAAAGCGTTGGCTCAGTTCGGATAGTCAATAGTGAAGTTAACTGCAGAAGTAAAGTACACACTAAGCATTCACTTTTTGACCAACTTTCTTAAATGTTATTTTCCATTTACAGGTGTCCTATTTCTCTACGAGTCCAGAGTTGAGCAACAAACAACGCTTTGAGTACTTTTCACGTACCATTCCTTCGGATCATTACCAAGTGAAGGCCATGGTGGATATTGTAAAACGCATGAGCTGGAGTTATGTTTCAATTATCTACGAGGAGAGCAACTATGGCATTAAGGTGAGTTGGGAATGGGTTTTTTTTTTTATTTGCCGCTTTTAATACTGCACCCACTATTGCCACGTTTATGCTATGAAATTCACGGTGTCTTTAATTTGCAAATTCAAATTTGTTTCTGTTTATGAATTTTTTTTGAATTCACAAAATGACCAGCGCAACAAAAGATCTGGCAACACCAACGCAACGTTAAGTTGGCTGCGGCCTTGGCATTTCATGAGTTGTCAGCGAATTCGTAGTCAACTTTCGTGAGTAAGACGAATTCATGAAATGGTGTCGCAGCAAGAACAAGTACTGACTTCTGACAAAAAGCAGAGAGCGCCATTACTCGTCTGCTTACGTGTTTTTGTCATTTTGCTTTTCGCTGCTTGCGCTCAGCAGAGCAAGTCGGAGCAGCAGCAAGTGTCCTGTTTTTGCAAGTCCGCAGTAGCGCCTACAGCAGCACCGTCTCTCGCCAATGTTTTTGATTATTTCTCTGCACACACCTACTATATTTGTATTAGAGCCCTGCACAAACTCACACTAAATCATGTTAACAGTAGGCAATCACACTGAGCACACTATCGAACTAACTCATATGTCGAAGCGAAACAATTCATTTTGAATTGTTTATTCTTTCGCTTAAAATTAAAATTTTATCTTTATGATTTAATTAAGAGTTAAAGCTGTTAGCTTTTTCTACTTGTTTCTTTTGAGTTGGGCTTGAACTTTCTTGTTGCTACATGGGATTTCAAAACCCCTGTTTCTTTTCTTATTCATTTTGAATTATTTTGTTTCATTTGCCTTAAAGATTTATTGAGTCAAAGCTTAGCTGCCGGGCTTTCCTACGAATAACTTTCAAATTAC
This sequence comes from Lordiphosa collinella, assembly GCA_018904265.1. Classification (NCBI taxonomy): domain Eukaryota; kingdom Metazoa; phylum Arthropoda; class Insecta; order Diptera; family Drosophilidae; genus Lordiphosa; species Lordiphosa collinella. The sequence goes on from JAEIFV010000265.1 coordinate 326,862, forward strand.
TTAAATTGGAGAACAATTCTTGTAATGTCAGTAAATAATAAATCCACTAAAGAGTATTTATAATAATGTTCCCTAGAATCCCCCACTATCTGGTACAAATATTACTGGTGGTATATATAGCATTAGCCGAAAACCTAGAAGAAACCAGGTGTAGGACGTGTGTGCAAAGTACTTGGGGTGACGGAAAATGAAATTCCTTCCTTGTTTCAGTGCTTTTGAATATATAATGGTGCTACGCCGAACTTAGTTCGACATAAATGTTATAAGAAGCAACAATAGATGCTGAAACAAAGCCATCGTTCACAAGTACTTTGACGTAGTGAGTCGTACTAAATCGTCGGAGGTTCAGTGTCATTAGCGAGTCAGGTATTAAAGATCTCATATCGCTTTCTCTCGAAATACGAAGTCGTCTTTGTCCCAATGTTAACGTTATTTTAGTATGTTCCAGAATTATACAAAATGGAAAAAATATGCGGAAAACTTGGCAAATATTTCAAGTGGTCTGGTGAGAACACTAGTCTTGATGTAAGCCTTAAGGGTACTTGTCCAACGATTTCACTATCACAGAATTGCGCTGTGACAAGAATTTGTTGAGACTGATTAGCGAAGACGAAAAGGAGATCAACGAGTTGACAGCACACTCAAATAAATTCAAAGAATTTTTACCCGATTGCATAGAATCACCCACAGAGAAATCAGTTGATGATATTATAATAAAAGAAGTGATAGCTTACAGCAATATAAAAGTTCAAATGACGGATCAATTTAACGTGATGCATTGGTGGAAGGAAAACGAAGGGCAGTTTCCACTGTTATAAAAAGTTAGCTGCAAAATTCTTCCAAGCCAGCGTCGTCGGTATCGTCAGAACGTCTTTAATATGCTACAAAAAAAGCTCCATATCCGGAATCGATGCCATCGTGAATGAAATTGTTTTTTTAAATATAAATATGGACAATTAAGAAAAATAACTACTGTCTTCATTATTAGAAAATTCATAATAAATAACCAAACATAAAACTTTTCACAGAATTTTTTTTTGGTAAATAAACATTTATGTGGTAACAGTGTGCACACGAATACTTGCACTTGTGTCCCGGAAATATCTAAAGATTTCGTATAAACGGTTTCATTTCGAAATAAAAGTGCTTGCCTTTACATGTGAAGTGACTTTAAAATGCTAGGCTACTAGATTAGATGACAAAAGTTGAGTGATTTGAAACCGACTGCTCAAGGCAAAGTAGATTTGATGCGTACGGTTTTCTCTCCCTAAAATCTAGTAGCCGACTTCATTCTTGCCACTTTACATTTAAAGTCCTCCTGGTTAAATTAAAAATCTCTCCGTTTATACGAAAATCTAGAGAGATTTCTGGGACACCCCCGATAGATTCAGTTCATTTGCTTTTGCTCGTACGCACACTTAAATTGTTAATGAATCATAGTAGGTCATTATCTCATATTCTGACACTTGTTTCTTTGTAAAATTGAATGATTCGACAGTGTTAGCATTAATAGAGTTGCCTGTAGCACACGATTCGTTCAAACGAGAGAGAATATTTTTATGCTTAGTGTGCACTCGTGCAGGGCTCTAATTTGTTTGTGTTTGTGCGTACGCGCTCACACTCGCGCTCACTGTAAAACTCTCTCTCTCGCTCTCAGTTAATAATTGTTGTTGATACCATATTTTATTTGTTGACTGGTGCTGCTAACCGAAAGAGACGAACAACTTCTGTCGCGCTTGTGCTTCCGACAAATTTCAAAAGCAGAGCGCTTGCTGCTACTCCGACTGGCGCCGCTGACCTGAAGCAGCGAAAATTGTTCTCATTTGTTGCTCCGATTTTTGGCTTCCCTCGCCATCAAGCTCAAGAACGATTGTTTCTTGGATCCGAGAAGATTTCTTCTTAAAAAAGCAAGAAGAAAAATACTAAAACCAAGAAGAATTCGTTCTCGCCGATTCGTTCTTCATTTCTCTGGGTGTAACAATTAGCCTTTTTCCTAACAATGCACCTTGATCCGCCACCGACTGTACACAGTTGCTCTGTAGTAAGCTGATTTTGAAGTCGTCTGAAGTCATTTTGGAAATTGTTCTGCTATAGTGCAGATAAATTAGTCGTTGACTTTACTTTTCTAGCTCTACACGGTAACAGCAATCTAGCAGGAGTAATCTTTGTTTAAAATTGTGATGAAAATATTTTTAAATTTTCCACCTAACATTCGGAAAGTATACTTTTGGGGGCTTTGATGTGAACTTAAAAGTTATTCTTTAATCACATTAGAAAAGAATACTAGATAGCCGATGTTTATTTAGAAATACGCGTATAGCATCGGCAAACGGTAACCAAATTTATCTAAATAACATTTTTCTAACGAAGAATAAAATGGTCTAGTATAATAAATTCTAAGAAAAAATATCTTGGAGCAATTTTGTTAAGCCAGTGGGGGTTAAAGTAGAAATTTCCCAAAAATAGTTCAAAATTCCAGTTGTGTAACTCGCATTTATCAGCCATCGCAATACATCTCTGAAACCATCGATTATAATATTGTAGAATCTTCCCAACTCTATCGGAATTCACAAGCTTATATAAAATCTGATGGTCCATTCTCGAGTTTTTTCAAGTGAGCAAAATGAGGAAATCCAAGTATGAGGAAGTGCTATAAGCGACCTGCTCTACAGCGTACGCTAGGCCATTTCCCGGGTTTGTGCACTTTTGTGAAATTTGAAGCACTGTGTAATCAATTTGTCGTGTAGAGTGATAAATGCCCTACGGAATTGACAAAGACGGAATTCTGAATATCATTGAATTAGTAATATCGCTATCAAATACATGGTCTAGGAGTCTGTCTAATCTTTTATTGATAGAACTAATTTGCCCAAGTGATTGCTCTGCTATAAGATTACAAAACTCATGAGAGGCACCCCAACGACCACCAAACGATCCAGATCACCAACCTCGGTGGCAATTCGTTGGATGTGTTCAAGATAATTTGATAAGCCAGATGCAGGGGGAATATAGGAGCACGTTAAGAAAATATTTGAACCGTGTGTCTGAATTTTAACAGCAATGAATACTATGTTAGATGTTAAGTCACATGGAATCTGCTGGGACGGCCAAATTGCGTCAACCGCAATTAGGACTCCACCTACACGACCTAAAGGGCGGTCAGGTTCTATAAATGAAGTAACGATCAGTTAGTATCTCATAATTTGAAATGTTCCCATAGACAGAAGATTCAGTAAAAGCAACAGCACCTTGCATAAAACAAGAACTGTTGGTATGCAAGGTGCTGAGCTTACCACCTAAACTGTTGAGGTTTTGGTAGCATATGGAAAAGGAGGATTTAAGTTTGTTGGAATCTGAGCAGAAGATGAAGGGTCAGAACTGATTGAACAAGTGAACGAGTGTATGCTCTGGCCATTTAAACCCCAACAGAACCCAAAAGCAATTCCATTTTGTCCAAGCTATCTAAATAGTTTTGAAAGTATAAGAGACTGAATGTAAAAATACAGAAGTTGCACCACTAAGCTAGGAGTTTGGTAAACATTGCAACTTGGTCACTTTTCTACAACTGCTTCGTACCAAAACACTATACATAATTCAAGTACTTTTCCCAGATTACTCAGTCAAAATATTTGCATAGAAACAAACAAGAAATCTTTTCTCTTCAAACCCATTTCCCCTGTTCCTTTCGCTTGCACAGCTTCCGTTTTGTTTTTGGCGGCACGCAAGCGTTGCATATTTGTTCTGTTCTGAGTGAGTGTGAGTTTGTGTGTGTGTTTTACTGCGTTACACCGTATGCCACTTATAAGCAGCAACGTCCCAACCCAATGACTTACCGCTATGTGCATCATACTTTCAGGCATTCGAGGAACTGGAGGAGTTGCTGGCACGCCATAACATTTGTATTGCCATTAAGGAGAAGCTCGTCAAGGATTCGGGAGTGGCTGAGGATATTGCATACGATAATATTGTGCAAAAGCTGCTGACGAAACCACGGGCACGAGGTAAGTGAAAATGTGTGTTTGATGTGGCGAAAAGTAAATGCAATTTGAAATGAAAAGTCAACGAAAAGCGACAAAATGTTGGCCACACGCCAGCCCTCGGAATGCTTGCCGCTGCAGGAAATTGCACAAATTAAATGAAAATATTAAAACAAAAAGAAAAAACAAGAACAACAACAGCAACATGTTCTTGGTTGTATCTCAGGGAAACGAGAGCAGGAAATTAAATAAATTGTTTTTGAGCTGCAGATAAAGTGTCAGACCAAAACAATGCCCATAAATTGTGTACACAAAGCCAAACTATTGCCCACTTCTGGGCAAACGAAGATGAATGTTTCAAGTTTAGAGGCAAAAGTTAATTGATAAACAGAAAAGATTTATTTTTTTTTGAATTTTTTTCAAGAGTCTTTTGATAGATCGCTTGCTCATCTCCCATTTACCTCTTTGTGGCTTTGTTAAAAAAAGAGTAATGTCATCCCTCTTTCACTTAATTACTCTAGCTTAGATGCAAAGTACTGTCTAATGTGCTCTGTGGGCTGCTTGGGCTGACATTGACCAATAGGATTGTCCCTCCGGTTCAGAGTTGGCTTTTTAATTTTTATGTTTTTTGTATGGTTTATGTACTGTTTATGTACTGAAAACTTGGTGAATATGCAAAATGTCAGGTGAGAAGCGGGTTCAAGTATGCCAAAAACAATTTCCATAAAAATTCCCGAATATATTTACAATTTATTGTTTCTCGCCCTTAAAAAAAAGTGTAATTTCCTTCTCCAACTCGCAACAATGCTTTATTGCCTCAACTTATTTGACATTCAACATGACAAGCCCAAAGATAAAAAACTGAACTGAAATCAAAATGAAAACCGTTTTTTAAATGCCCTGTAGCACCCTACCAACTGTGCCAAACACAAAAAAAAAAAAAAAAATGAAAGCAAAATGTCAATCAATTTGACTTTCAACTTTTATTTATGGTCGCCAGTTAAGAGTTTGTGTCTCTGCTAAAGGAAGGACGGCAAAATACATTAAAAATAATTACCGTCTAAGCCCTTGGTTCCTGCCATTAATCAGCGAATGGCCATAAAGCGCACACGGTTGTCCAATAACATTGAACTGTTGTCTGGGCCACATTCGATTTGCATAAATGCGCCATCAGACGTCGGAAAAGGGTTTTTAGCCGTAACAATCATTATTTATGGTGATTTGTGATTTGACGCCGCTTACGCGATGGCAAAGTTCGTTCATTGCTGCTTCTTTTTTTAAACGATTAATCAAATTGACAAAGTATTTCCAAGTCAAGTTCCCTTAATTTTGCATGTGTGTGTGTGTGTGTGAAAAATGACGCGCTCTCAACTGGAGACTGTTGTAACAGCCAACTGGGGCAAACTTCTGCTTGTGGAGGGGTTAAAAGTCTGCGACATGTTTTTGCTTTTTATCGTACTTTCTACCCAGCTGAATTTGCCTTTTTTCTAGTTGGAGTATTTTTTTTTTTTTTGTGAAATATGTAAATCACTTGATATTCACACATTGACAGCATGGAAATGGCAAAGTTGTGAACTAAGTCGATGTAAACTCCATAACTTGGAACATTTGCGAGGAAAATCCTCGAATAGGAAGTCGCGGTTATCGATTTACAAATGTTGCCATTGCTTAGTTTTGAAGCTGAAAGTTTGAGTTAGTGATGGCATTTATATTATTTTTTTGCTCAGAGCTGTAATTCGTATGGAACAGAGGCAGGATAGTTTTCTCCTCAATTCAGCTAAATGTTTTTTTTTCCAAAGACCTTATGAAGGTATGCACTGAAATGTAGCCATTTTCCTATTCATTTAGGTGGACAGCTTCCGTTTCCATTTTTACACAATTTTCGTCTGCTCTCCCCAGTCAACACCATTTCACTCAAATATTCATCAGCTGTACGCTGTTATTTTCGCTCTGTGAGCTCACTGTGTTTTCATATATTGAGTTAAATATCTCTGTGGAGAGACTGGTTTGCCTCCTCAATTGGCCAAGTTAAAACCAACCAAATGAAATAAACACGTCGCGCAAATAATTTAACAAGTCTTCTTTATTCGAGTTCTCATGTGCAAGTGACTCGCCGGCACTTTACAAAAGTTCTAATGCGACCAAAGCGTCACTGGCGACTGCGCTGCTGCGAGTGAGCTTGAGAGAGCGACTGCGCAGCTGCAATGTCTAAATATAGAACAGGCGAGGGAGAAATATGTAAAACAAGAGCGAGTATCAAAGCAAACAAACATAATTTAGTGGCAGATGGCCATTGATTTGATTGACATTAATTATAGGTTGGCACAGTCTTTGAACTTTACATGGGCGGCAAAGCGCACGGGTTCTGGCCGAAACAATCTCGTTGCCCACTATTTCTTAAAACAATTGAGGGCAGATAACATTTTCAACATACATCAAATGATTGCCAAAGTCAGGTATCATTAAAGAGTCAGTTAGATTTACGACTTCTCTTCTTGGCAGCTCTGCTTTAAATTTTTTCTACTAAACAATTTCGTTATAGCCACATTGAAAGCAGCAGTTCTCTATCACTTACACACTCTCAATACCTCCTGCTCACTTATTGTGAGGGGCCGAACACAATATTCACATCATTCTTGCCGAAAACAGTGAAGAGACAGAGGATCTCTTTGTGAACAGTGCATATAGTTCTATCATTCTGCAATACATACATTATAATGCAGCATACGTCGAGCCATTTAACTATAAAGATAGAGCCACAAATTTTTATTATTTATACCGTTCAAATCGTGTTTGTTTCAGATTTGAAAGTTCCTCCCCCCCCCATATGAGCGCAAAAAACTGTCAGAGCCACAATTTTTAAATTAGACCATCGAGAATTTGTATATATCAAGTAAAGCCCGATATGTATCTATTCGGAAAAGATCAATAAGATAGGACAAAAAACACCGAAGTTATATACGAATCAATTTTGTTTGTAGAAGAGAGGGGGTCTTGCATTGTCAGTTACCTCGTTTGCGCGTGCGTGTGTGCGTATGTTAGTGCATGTGTTTTTTTTTGCTTTTTGTAGGGGTGTTTGAAAGCTTTAAAGCCGGTTTGGCGCTTGAAAGTAGCTACCAAAGTGTGGGACTTGAGTTACCGCACCCACTAAACAATCCACCCCCATCCCCTCGAGGCAGTACGGGTCGTCTTCATGCAAATAGGATTTCAAACATCCGTGTCCAGTGAGTGGTTGCGTTAAGTAGTAGGTATCTCACTTGTCCGTGTCTTCTATCTAGCCAGAGCCCTATATTAGGGATTAGGCTATGCGTCCATCGTCCTTTGGAAGATCCATCCCATCTGGCTTGCCATCTCCGCAGGGTCTCTATTCGCAATTCCGCTCTATACTCTGCCATTGATATGCCATCTGACGCTCCCTTAAAGATGTCCGCCGCCTCTTTTGCCTTTAGGTCGAATGGGATAAGTCCCGCCACCACCAAAACTGCATCATTCGACACTGTTCTGAACGCGCATATGACTCTTAGAGCGCAGAGGAGTCAAAACGTGTAGCATGTGCCCAAACAGGAGCCGCGTAAAGCATTGTTGAGCCAACTACGCTAACGAGGAGTTTCCGTCTCGACTGTTTAGGGCCCCCTATATTGGCCATGACTCTGGCCAGGGCTGTCGCCGTTACGCTTGCCTTCTGACTAGCATACGCCAGGTGGTCCCTAAAGTTTAACCTGTGGTCAATCATAACCCCGAGGTACTTTATGTAGGGCCGAGAGGTAATGGTGGCATCACCTACCCTTATCGTGGCCGTATCCACTACTTTCCGACTGTTTATGAGCACCGTCTCCGTCTTGTGTACGGCTAAAACCAGGTCCATACTCTCAAGCCATAGTTTCACAATAGAAATCGCCTGGTTACACGCTCGTTCTGCTTCCTCGATATGTTTTGCTACTATCACTATGGCGATGTCGTCGGCAAATCCAATTGACGTAGCTCCTGTCGGCAGTTGTAGGCGCAGTTTACCGTCATACATAATGTTCCAGAGCATAGGGCCCAGTACCGCCACTTGAGGTACACCTCTGGTGATGCTGTACTGTTTTGTGCCCAGGTCAGTCTCGTACATGAGTACCCTGTTGCTGAGGTAGTCTTCAATAATGGCAGCTAGGTATGGTGGGACCCCTATAGAACTAATAGCTTGCCGTATATGCTGCCATCCAGCTGAGTTAAATGCGTTTTTTATGTCGAACGTGACAACAAGGCAGTACTCCTTGCTTTCAAACCTCCAACGCTTCCCTTCGATGGCCAAATGGCGTGGATAGTCGATCTTCTTCTCCGGAATAATTCGCTCTAAAATTTTTCCAGTGGTGTCTAGCATACATATTGGTCTAAATGCCGATACGCTTTCGGATAGATTAGCTCCTTTTGGAATTAGAGCTACGAGTAAGTGCAAATTCCAACTTCGCTTCCAAATCTAAATGCATACAATGTGTGATTCGATTTGTTTATCGATTAATTTAAAGCATATGTGACAGAACCACTCAAAACCAATCGATAATAAGTTAGACTAAAATGGTTAAGATTTACTTGCCTTAGCAACTTACTCACATTTTAAGAGACTGCCTAAAGTCACTCTTAAATCACTTGATATTAAAAATTAATAGACTTAAATTTTGAGTTCAATTTTCTAGCACTACTCCCACTCGTTTTTCTCTCAAGAATCTTCTAGCGACTCACTTGACTAGCCGAAACAAAGCCGACTAGTTTGAGAGAAATATGAGTCTGTATCATCGAGTACTTCACAAAAGCTTCGACAAGCCGACAAGAGGTTTTCCTTTGCTGCGCCTGATTAAGTTTCGTTTTAGCTTGAAGTGTGCGAAGTGAAGAAGCACAAAAGCGAATCGATAAGGATGGAAAATTATGTCTCCAAAACAAAAGCCAAAAACAGGCAGTTGCTGTGCTGTGGCTGGCCTTTGCGGCTGATAAGAAGTGACAACTGCACCCATACATTGGACAGTGGACATCAAGTGGTTGTTTCGCATTGTTTGAATTTTGTCGTGACGGTCAAGGCAAGACTTTCAAGTGGCCTTTATCTGTGGCGTCTCCGTTGGGGTTTTTGTTTATTTAATTAAACATACAAAAACGTTTTCTCTCTCTCAGTTGATTGATATTGTTTATACGTCTATTGATTTCACTCAAGAATGGCAGCTGAATGAACGAATGAAATGTATCTGTTAAGGAAGTTTGAAAGGAATTTTTGAATTTGTAGCCAATTAAAAGCAGCCAAGCAACTGAATAAATTCGCAAAAGCAATTTAAATATTTTTATTTTAAGCCTCTCGGGCGAAGCCTATAAATATGCAACAGAATTCGCGCAAATTGCAAACCGACCTTGCCTTCTTTAATCCCTTTTTTTGTGTTAATATTTAATGCAATTAAAATGAATTTTGCTCTCTTTTCCTGCGCGTTAATAGGTGCTATTATATTTGGATCCGATCAGGAAGTGCGCCAAGTGATGCGTGCCGTGCGCCGAGCGAATGCAACAGGCGCCTTCTCTTGGATAGGCTCCGATGGCTGGAGTGCACGCAATTTGGTCTCCGATGACTATGAACCAGAGGTAACATAAACAAAAGAAGCAAAAAAAACTAGAATTAATGATGGTCGGATATTATGAGCACAAATTGAGCGAGCGAAATGTTGATTAATGATGCGGCGCCCCTGGCACTGAAAAGGCGTGACAATGACACGACACCCTAGAAAAAAAATTGTATAAATGATGGCCCATTCAGAGAAAGTGCGCTGCTCGACAGGATATGATGAATTATTACATAAATTGAAATTAATTGTGCGTGTGTTTGGTGGCGCTTAATTAATTTGGATGGAGTTAGGAATGAGTGTGGTGAATTGAATAGAGATGAGATGTCACGGTCGCCAACTCAGGCTTTTCGGATTTTCATTAATGAAATCAAGAGTTTTGTAAAACCAACTAATTTTATGAAATTTTGTACTATTTTTGTGGACTGTATATTATTTATATTCATGCTTAGGTCGAAGGCACTCTATCCGTTCAACCGCAAGCCAATCCCGTGCGTGGCTTTGAGGAATATTTTCTCAACTTAACTGTGGAGAACAATCAGCGCAATCCCTGGTTTGTGGGTAAGCTATAACTAGTCGCACTCAATGGAACTCTGATTGAGCATGAATTCTTTTAAATTGTTTATTTCCAGAATTCTGGGAAGATCACTTCCAGTGTCGCTATCCTGGCAGCACCAGCACACCTTATAACAACTATACCCGTCAGTGCACCACCAAAGAACGTTTGTCTCGACAGAATACCGACTTCGAGGATCAACTACAATTCGTTAGCGATGCAGTCATGGCCTTTGCCTATGCCTTGAGGTAAGTTAACAACAGCTTAATCCACATTCACTCTTTTGTAATGGCACTTACCTGCCTAGGGATATGCATCATGATCTATGCGGCGGACGTCCATCGTTATGTGATGCTATGAAACCCACAAAAGGCGCAGATTTGCTTAAATACTTGCGTAAAGTTCAGTTTCAGGGTGAGTAATTAAGCTGAGTTCAGTTAAAGTTGAGTTAAAAAGTGTGTGTTTTGCATGATGTTCTGCTATGTTTACGTTTTAATAACTCTGAAGCAGTTCATTTCAAACAGGGATGCAAACCGGCGTCCTTTCGAAAATGCTCAATCGGACCAAAAACCACTTAGTAAATCGATTCGGTTCGGTTCAGTTCACTGAAGAGCTTTAAAGCTATTACCTTAAGACAATAATACATGTCTGTTTGAGAACTATAATCGATCCGGTAAGAAAAGATTTATCCGAATTTGGGTTGAATTGAGTTCCGCTGGTGGACCGCTTAATAGACCAACTTGATCTTTAGTGATGCCTTACTTATGTAGCTTCTAAGGATGAGATATGAACTTTTTATACCTCCAAAGGAATGGTAAAGATCTGATGACGGTGATGGGCAGCACTTCTCACGTACAGAGTATGTTATGGTCGGGCTTGACCGACTTTCTTTCTTGCTTAAGACGTGTAATCCCGTACATCTCCTACAACAGTTCACACACCTTTTAATAAACTACAATCCTTTCGTCGTCGTTGCTCTCCGGAACGATATTCTGTTCGTATTAAGCGTCTGTAAAAAGCGCTTGTATAGGGATTTAAAAGATATTCAAATATTTTCTTTGGAAATCAATTATTTTCGGAAGTACGAAAACGTGCTTTCAAAATTAAGAGTGAACCACTGAACCGAACTAAAACCCCTGTTCAATTTGGTCCAAAAACCATGTGATGAACCGTACCAACGGTTACTAAACTTTGGGAACCATTGAGCCGAATCAGTTCTTATGTCCAAGCGGTTTGCATCCCTGATACAAAAAATAAATCGGGTCACGCAGTCAACACAACCTAAACATTCATTCATAGTTAAGACTAGTTTTAAATTGCATCTTGCCCCCTATGATTCTCAGACACAAATACACACATATTGTAAATTTGTAGGCAGCAGCGTCTGTGCTGTAGAACTCGCTCTGCTATTCTTTTTTCTACTTCTATTCTTTGTCGCTTGCATTAGGCAGCGTTGGGCAATTCGGCCTGGCCTGCCCTATGCAAAGTCAGTTATTGATTTGATCTTGAAGAAGACAGTTGCTACTCAAACTCGACCGACACTCGGTCGTAACCAGCAGACATTATCGGTCTCGACTCCACAAGCAATCACCCTTTTCTTAATTTCAATCGGACTTTGCGGAACGTGGTTCCCAAGAGAATGCCATTTTTCATACATCTTTTTACGGGAAAAACTCGCAACATAATTATTTTAGTATGACTTCACTTCATTCTTTTTACATGCGCTTAGAAGGCAAAATGTCACGGTTTCATGAAACCGTGCCTTCTCTGGGTTGTGCTTTTGGCATGCGTAAGTAATAGGAACTCTTGTTCTTTCTTCAACAAAACCACTTGCTAAAATACGTTTTCAAAGGTGCATTCTTTTTGGTTTTCACGCCTTAATAAAAGCGAATGGAACTTTTCAGTTTTGGTGAAAAAGATAATGAAAGAAGTGCCTTTTTCATGGTGTCAAGTCCGACAAGGTTGTCCCAAATTTCGCTTATTTCGCAATAAATAAACCACACAAAATGGGAAATTTAAGGTCATGCTGGCGCGCCTTGATTCGCTAAAGGTCAAGCGGTCTAAAAGTTATGTTTTAGTGGACGCGACGGGGCTCCAAAGTTTTTAATATTACTCATACGCAGTGTTGCCTTTGAACTTTTTATATTTTTGTAGTTGGCGTTGATTTCAAACAAAATGTTTTCGTACTTTCAGAAAGGATTCTCTGATTTGAACTATAGTTTGCAAAGCATAAGGGATAATACCAAATGAAATGATTTATACTCACTTGCTTAATTAGTAAAGAAGGTTAGAGGAATAAGATACCCATTGATACCTTCAATAGTTTTCTGAACTATGACTAGAAATTCAAAGATAGATCAAATCAGTAAGAAAGTCAAGGAGAACTTTGATTCATCTCATGCAGGGCTCTTGAAAATAAACTTGATCTGCCTGCAGGTATTAGAAACATATGTTCCGAACATGTCAAACCTCTTCTTCATACCATCTCTGAGATCTGTTTGTTCATGCGGACAGACAGACAGACGGGCGGACAGACGGCTATATCGAATCGGCTGTTGATGCTGATCAAGAATATATATACTTCATAGGGTCGGAGATGCTTCCTTCTGGCTGTTTCACATACTTTTGTGTGTTTTACTAGTACTCGATTCTCAAAACTCGATATTCAGACTTAGATACTCAGTACTTAATACTAATTACTAACTACTCGTCACGAAGTACTCGATACTTAGTAGTCGATATTAAGTACTTTTTACAAAGTGTTCGATACTAAGTAGTCGTTAACTTTCAGATGACACATTCAATACTCAAGTAACTCTATTTTCTAATTACGCGGTTCAAAAAGTTCACGGGATCGAACCCACGAAGTACTCGATACCAAGTGCTCGATAATCGATGCTCAGTACTTCTTTCTAAGAACTCGATACTAAGGAGTCGATACGCAGTATTCGATACTCAGTACTCGAGTCTAAGTACTCAATACTCAGTACTCGGAGCGGGTGTGGGTGCGGGTCTGAGTGAGTGACGGGCCACCCTACTTCCACTGCGCACACCTCTCCCCCTACACGACCACCGTCAAATGCTTAACAAAAACACCACAAAATATGCCATGTCAGCGTGACGGGTGATGCGTGACGCTGGAATCAAATTTTACTCCTACTAAAATCTTCTGTACCAAAATAAAAAAAGTTTCACATCAAAAAACACCTAGCGAAGTCAGAAATCGTTGACAAAATTCCTGAATCCATTTTCTTATATGGACCATATAGACCATATAGTAGTTTTCTTTATAGTTTTCCACGCAACATTGCAACATTGTGATAATAGACTGTAACCCTCTTAGAAACCCATTTCTGAGACTTGATTAATTCAATCTTTTGAAACAGTTTCACGTTTAGTAATCCTTTAGTTTCAATGCAGTTGGTATTGAACATACTTCAAACCTCTTTGCAAATTTTTCATGAGCTGGAACTTTTCCAAGATGTCTTTGCACATTCCCAAGAAAACCCTTTGGTGTCACTTCATCATCACCATCGTCGTCATCCACTGACAAGTGTTGCACCCATAATAATTTAAGTAGCAAATGTTTCAGTGCTCAGCCATATCTCGTTGTGGTGATGCTGGGTGCCGGGTGTGGGGGTGGCCATGCTCTCGAGTGGAAAATTGACTTGCTTGTCGTCGTCATTGAACTCAATTTGAAATTCAATAAATTATACAAGAAAGCCCAGGCCAAAGGCTGACGCACAAAACGCGCAAATTGTCAATTTTCTGATAAAGAGTGGAGGAGCCGAGCAAGTAGTGTGAAGCGGAAGGGCATGGAAGGGCGTCAAGCTGTAAACTGATTTAACCTTGAGCAATGTTTCCCACACACAGGACTCAGTGGTGATCGCTTTCGCTTTGATGGCAACGGTGACGGACCAGCTCGCTACAATATCATCCATTTCAAGCAATCCCAACCGGGTCAATATCATTGGGTCAAAGTGGGTGAATACTATGAGGGAGAGCTGCGACTAAACATGTCCCGTAAGTCACACACACACAAGCGATTTCTCTTCAACTTCCAGCCAAATATTTTCACAGAGGTTAAGTTCAAGATGTTGAGTCCCAAACCCCCGGAATCCGTTTGCAGTTTGCCCTGTGAGCTTGGACAGGCCAAGAAGTATGTGGAGGGGGAAAGCTGCTGTTGGCACTGTTTCAATTGTACAACTTATCAGGTAAGTGGAACTCGACAAATGTAACATTCAGAAAGGGGGTAGAGAAGGGGGAAGTGAGGTGAGGAAGCTTCGTAATTTATTTGTCAAGCTTTTGTCGTGATTGGAATTAAACGAAGTGAGTTATTGTGGAAGCCAAACCAAAGGAAATAGAGAACAACTGAAGAAATATATGGAGAAAGCCGATGATCTGTATTGCTATTTCTCCCTTGCGTCCCCTTTCGTAGATTCGCCATCCGGATGATGAGACCCATTGTCAGGTGTGCCAACTGGGCACTCTCCCAGATGCGTTCAAACAGTATTGTCGGCCCATTCCGGAGGTTTATCTGCGTCCCGAATCGGCTTGGGCCATTGGAGCCATGGCATTTAGTGCAACGGGCATTTTGATTACGCTCTTTGTGGTTGGAGTGTTTGTCAGGTGAGTTACATGAACTTTTAACGAAATCTGTGCTGGCAATTGGCATATTTTCTCCCCCCGCCCTACCAACTCTCAGGCACAACGACACACCCGTTGTGAGAGCCTCTGGACGTGAACTGAGCTACATACTGCTGGCTGGGATATTCATGTGCTATGGTGTCACCTTTGCATTGGTTTTGAAACCCACCAACATTGTGTGCGCCATTCAACGGTAAGTTCTGCTACGGAAGGGAACACGAGGAGGAAACAAGTACATTTGGTCCTTCAATTTGCAGCTTTAGTGTGGGCTTTTGTTTCACCGTTGTCTATGCCGCTCTGCTGACCAAAACCAATCGCATTGCACGCATCTTCAAGGCGAGCAAACAGTCGGCCAAGCGTCCCTCATTCATTAGCCCCAAATCTCAGTTGGTGATTTGTACGTGCCTGGTCAGTGTGCAGGTGGGTGAGCAGTAATAGCATCTCTGCCTTTTTATGTTTACTCTCTGCCTTTCTACCTCTCGCCCTTTCTGCAGATACTCATCAATGGCGTTTGGATGGTAATTGCCCCATCACATGCCATGCATCATTATCCCACACGCGAAGACAATTTACTCGTGTGCGACTCGTACATAGATGCCTCCTATATGATTGCGTTCTTTTATCCCATTTTGCTGATTGTGGTATGCACAGTTTATGCGGTCTTGACGCGCAAGATTCCCGAGGCATTCAATGAATCCAAGCATATTGGTGAGTGTAAATAAGTTAATGAACATTAAGGCGAATGCGAATCTATTGTTTTGACCATTAAACGAAGCTTATAAATTATTCAAATCTTGAAATCCATTCCGAAATCATGCTGATGCTGTGTTGAAATTGTAGGCAATCTTTTATGACTTGAGACTGAGAACTCGAATGTTTAGTAATTATGTACTATATACGAGTAAAGCTAATATGCATGACTCCAACAGCCTATAGGTCTGATCTGAGAAAGAAATGTGAATAATAAATATTTAGCTCTTACAGCCCAATGCTGCCAAGTCAAACTTCTCTCAATCTCTTGGCCTGTGTGCCTCTAATTTTCGCACAAGATAAATGGACTGTAGGTCAACCTCGAAACCAAAAAGCAATAATTGAGAAGAATTTTCAAGGCGACTTACTACACAGCTGGCGCCAATTACGGGCAAAGGTTTAAGGAAAAACTTTTTTAATTAGATGTTTCGAGGCGGGATCGAACCCACGACCACGACCATTTGCACAGCAGGCACCATAAAGCTAAAAGTCGCGTTCTTGAAATGGCTTCGCGGTTCTAAAGAACGGGTGATTACCCCAAATTTTGTCAACTAACTTGAAATTATTATTGACTAAAACGAAACGATATGTGCAGCTAACTGGTGGCGTACTCTGCCTACTGCGTCATCTGTGCTTAGGCGAAGTTGCAGTGCGTGTTTTGCCTTCTAGCGAGCAGCCCCATCACATAACTAAAGATAGTGTACAGCGTTAAGGAAGATACCAAAGAGAAACCAACCAATTGACTAAACAGTCTATATGTCGTTGGAAAACTAAGGTGTTAATGTTTTTCGTCCTCCCATCCTTTGCAGATTATTGATGCCAAAAGCCTTTACCCTTTTAAATAATGCAAGCTAATACTTCAGGTGACCATATTAACTTTATTATTCAGCTTATAAAACGAATTCATAATAATCGACTAACATGATGCATTCGATTCTAGTAGAACAGCTGATGTTTCAGTAGAACAGTGATGTACATACGATGTTGGTTGGACTAAAGACAGAGAACAACGATAGGCGTAGCGGCCTTACAAGTGAATGTCAGAGAAAATGTGCAATGTGAACCTTCGATTTTACATATTTGTGCTGGTTGTGCGCAAAGTTTGTTGGGCAGAGATCAACGCTTGCCTGAAATCAAAAAAGAACAGCTAAACACATTCTCCAACCAATTGTTAAATTTCAGCAATGGAATCGTTTTTGTCCATGAAAGCACTGGATGCACTAGTTCCTATACAATCGTTAATTCGCCATATGCTCTTATTGAGCGTGTATTTCGCGATGAACGCACACAATACATAAATCAAGCGTGGCTGGCGGAAATAGCAATTTTCTCAGTAAATTTCGACTATTTAAGGGGTGGTTATGGTTGAGAAAAAAATTTTTTTCATATATTTAAACCCTTGCAGAGGATATTATAAAACTTTTCGGATGTTTGTAACGCATAGAGGGAAGCATCTCTGACCACATAAAGTATTAATATTATTGATCAGCATGACGAGCTGAGTTGATTTAGCCCTGTTTGTCTGTTCGTCCATCTGTCTGTTTCTATGCTATCTCCTCCGTTCGTTTTAAAGCTATCTTTACCAAACTTTGAGCAAAACAAACGACTCGGTCGGAACCGGCTGGATCGGATGACTATAGAATATAGCTGTCATGGGAACGAAAAACTTGTTTTTGAGAGAAAAACTTTTTTGTTTTCAATTGAAACGTTTGGACTTTGTATTTCTTATTTTTCTATGCTTTTCCATAATTCCACCAAATTTGGTCAAAATCGGACATCTATATAGTATAGCTGTCATAGAAAAGAAAAGTCTGAAAAGTAGTCTTAGTTAGAAAAACTTTTTTGTTTTCAATGGAAATATCCTCAAAATTGGCATGTATTTGTTTTATATGCTCTCACACGATTCTACAAAGTTTGATCAAAATCGGATGACTATAGCATATAGCTGCCATAGGAACGATCGGTCGTAAAACAAGTTCTTGTGAGAAAAACTTTTTGGTTTTTAATGGAAACGTCCCTTACGTTGGCATATATTTATTTTATATACTCTTACACAATTCTACAAAGTTTTGTCAGAATCGGATGACTATAGCAAATAGTTGCAGGATGAATGATCGGTCGAAAAAGAAGATCTAGTGAGAAAAAATTTTTTGTTTTAATTTGGATCGCCTCCAAATTTCGTAATTAACAATTTGTTATGCTTTTCCATGATTGCACTAACCCCTTAATATACTCTGTGTACCTCTAGTACAGAGTATAAAAATTTGCTAGAAATAATTCAAATACAGATTGACCGTGTCAGCTAGCAGCTAGTAGGTTTTATAATTTGATAATCATGCTATAGTTTCAGTCTCAAACCTAAAGTTGTAAGCATTTAAAATTGTTTCTTAATAACACTAGGGAACAGGTCCAGTATATGAAAGGGTTGGTAGTGGTTCACGTCTAGACTTTTGGTAATTTGAGCTTAAAGATGCTTAAACTGCATATTTTGACACTTTTTATGATCGTCCTTTTTGTATTTGACTTGGCTTTCTTGGTTTTGGTTTCTCTAAAAGTATTATTTCTTTGTTTTAAAATAAACTTTTCCAAACAATTCTTCGATTTTCTTGAGGGAATATATACCATTTGGAATACATGTTGCCCAACTTTCCATATTTTGAACCGTCCATGGGTATGCAATGGTTGATGTTTAAAATTTTCCTAAGAATTTAATAAAAATAACTATCCAACTGTAGTGAGTTAGCACAACATATTTTTGGGCAGAAGAAAGTTTAATAGTTTTGAGCATTTTTATTCAAAATTGTATATCTTCGCTGAAAAAAATCGCAGAAATATTTATTATACTCGTAGTTTGTCTTAAAGCTAAGAAGTAATTCTTGAAGATATTATCAAAGAGTATAGTTTCCCCAAAGCACGAGTTTAAAAAGGGTCGAAATAGGCATTTTAAGCAACTTTAAGTTCAAATTACAATAAATCTAGACGTGATGGTCTATTTCTGAAAACAGGTTCATGTTCAGCACACGTAATTCATCTAGAATCACCACCTAAAAAGTCTTCTTTTGTTGCCTTGTGTAATTTAAGTAAATTTTTTTCCTTTATTTTTCAACATATAAAAAAAATCTTTTATATTTTCACTTTATCTTGCAGGCTTCACCATGTACACCACCTGTGTGATTTGGCTGGCCTTTGTCCCATTATACTTTGGCACCGCCAACCATGTGCCATTGCGTATTACCAGCATGTCGGTGACCATCAGTCTGTCGGCCAGCGTGACAGTGGCGTGTCTCTTCTCACCCAAGGTAAGGCATCCTCAAGTGGAATCGAATTGCAACGAAATTGTATTCCATGCCTCGATAATTGCTTTAGTTATTTTTTGTAATAATTATTCTGCAATTTTTGCCTGGCCTCTCGCTCTCTCTCTCTTTGGTCAGGGATTCATTAAAATGAGATAAGAGGGACGTGCACAATCGACAGAAAGGGATTCATATTCATTTTTCACATTTAAAATGCGAAGTCTTGTCAACATATATATAAATTTAATATGTACTCGTTCTCTTAAGGGGGTTAAATTCCATTCAATCGCGCAGAGCAGAAATGTCAACAAGCCAGGAGCCGAGGTCCAACGGGCCATTCCTTGCAGTCATAATTTTAATAATGCTTCATTATTAGCCATTAAGTCGCTGGCAAACTGCAAGGCAATCAGTAAATTATTTTCATAGTCTGAAGGGATGTCGAAGCTGGTGCTGACGATGGGGCAGAGAATAAGCTGAGGCTGCAGTTCTTATTTCGAGTTAAGGCTATGGGAAATTTATATATCAATATATTCTCTGCATTTCAAGCGAAATTCGAAATGTTTCTTAAATAGTTTTGGGCACTTAAATTACTTTTCTCTGTGTGCGTCTTTCATTACTCACTGTACTCGCTGCCACGCCCCAAGAAAAGTCCAAAGTGTCATTAGCAATTTCCCGTTTCGGTTGTTGTAATTATTACCCAAAGGCCAGTGACACAAAGTCCAAAGTTAACTTGCGCCTTGCGTCGAGTTACGTCAGTGCGCCATCATTTCCGTTTTATTTCCCTTTTTCTTACTTTGACATTGTTTGGCTGCCATTTGCCGCCGTTTGTTTTTGTTTTCTCGGGATGTCGGGCTTTTATTTGCCAACACAACCAACAAACAAATAAACAAACAAACAAGAGCAAGCAGCCGGACCAGGCGACAAATGAGCGGCACAATGGCATTAGCCTAGGCCAAACGGAAGTCAAAGACTTGCCGACTTGGTTTAGTTTTTCCCCACGTTTTGTTCTCGGTAGTTGTTTTGTGCATTGTCAGAGCAAAAGGCGTGGCTGTTGGCACCTTTATAGTCGTCAGACTTCCCACTTTTCGCCCCCAGAGCAATTGTAAATTGCATTTTTATGGCCCAAGGTGTTGTGTGTGTGTGTGTGTGTGTGCCCCGTCGAGTCAGGTCTAACTGTGCATTATGTGACATCTGATAGCAGGGCTGGCCAACTTGGAATGCTTCTCGGGAGCCACATTGAATGAAGTTTGCTTTGACATTTAATAATGACCACTGCTAGGGATATTTATGGGGTTATGGACCTGCAAGTCACTCAACTGGTTCCATCTCTGCTTTTGTCTTTGACCAGCTCTATATCATACTCATCCGACCCGAGCGGAATGTGCGTCAAAGCATGATGCCTCCACGCTATGGGAATATGCATCGCACTGCCGGCACTGGTCCTTCCTCCATGATGGCTGCTGCTGTGGTGACAGCAGCCACTTGTGCCCAAGAGGAGAAGATACAGAAGCATATCACACCCACAACTACAGGTAAGCAGCATTTTGTTTCCTTAACTGAAGCATTAAGCATGTTTTTAACTATCCAAAATAAGTACTATATGACCAGTTTTATACCTCCTGCCTTCCCCTGCCCTTACAGAGCACTCGCTCAAGACGAAAAAGCTCTGCGAAATGGCCACCCAAACGATCGCCATCTCCAGCATATTCACTTCGCTGGATAACAATGCCTACAATCAAATTCCCTATGCGGATCAGTATGTGCCAAATAACACCACCACAGGCACACCCACAGCCACTGCCGGCGAGGATGTGCACCAGGTGGTGGCCAATAACAACAAAATCAATCAGCAGCAGCATGGTCAGCAGGTCCAAACAGCCAGCAATCACATAACCAGCCCCGCAGCAACGGCACCGCCCAGTGGGCTGGTGGAACTAACCTGCAGCGCTTCCAGTGCGAATGGCGGCAGCCAACGTGCCGCTGTGTTGCAAACCAATTTATAGCTAAACGCACAGCAATTGCAGCAGCAGCTACTTAAAGAACAGCAACGCCAACAACTTGAAAAGGAAAAGGATTCAGAACAGGATCAGTTGTCAAGTGCCGCCAGCAATGGCAGCAATGGTAGCAGCAATGGCAGTCAGAAAAAACGCACCGCCATACCCGTTTAAGGGGCGTAAGGAAAAGCCGAAGATGATATAATTGCGATAGAGAAAATACTTTCACAACAAGCACTTGAAAATGCTTTTAGTTCTACCTCTCCGCCCCAAAAAAGCAGGCAACAAAACTTTGAAACTTGTCTAAAAGTTAGTCCCTCCCTCAAACATAATCATACAGATATGAAAGTGCGGGGAGGTTGGAATTTCATTTACAAATTTCGAAATTGAACGTGGTTGAAATTGAGTTCAAAAATGATCAGTTGAGGCGTTAGATCAATCTAGGTAAAAGCAGATAAAGCTACGTCAGACAAGCTAAGTCGATTTAGCGGGTGTCAACTCCATATAAAAAAGCTAGCTAAACGGTTGCTTAAACTTTTAGCTGGTCTCTTAGCGTAGCTAGTTCTCAGACAAACTAAATCAGGCCCGGCCATATAGAGAGAACATAGAAATATGTTTGTCTCTTTCTCTGACACTCACTGATGATTGACTTCGGCAAGCATTCGGTGTGAATCGGCGAGTGTCTTCGGGCCCCAGGGGCTAAGGCTGGCCGCCATGAAACTAAATGTTTTAGCTCATACCTAGCTAAGAGCTGATTGAGTTTAGCTGGGTGTGCGCCGAAAAAATGCAGTGTGACCGTTTGACATTTGGTAGTATTTTTCTATTGTAGGATGGTATTTTGGCGTAGAGCAGTCACACTGTACTCTTAGCTGAGACCCCTGCAAGGTCAAGATTTAGTTTGTCTGAGTTCTTAGCTTTACCAAAACGTTGAAATTTCATGCATAATTTACAATAACTATATAAGTCTTAATTATACTGCCAATAAGTGTCTGTTTTGTTTAAGTTTCGTTCTATTTCCTGATAACTTTTATAAATCTCACTTCTGTGCACTTCTCTAAGTCTAGTTCTAATCTTCTTTGGAAGAACTCGTACGCATTGAATCTCAATTAGGCTTAGGTTTTAAAATTTTGTAAATATAATTAAGGTATCTAAATCAAACCTAACCGAACAGAGAAGATAAGTACTTGGAGGGTGCAGGTTTCGAATCGGTCTCAGATTTCGCGCATTATGTTCACGAGCGTGGGCTCCTTTATTTAATGTTGGCCATCTAGAACAAACAATACAAGAAAAGACTTGGGAAAATGCTATCAAATAGTCAGACAATTACTCTTATCCAGGATAACTGTATTTGGCGATAAATATTTTAGCGCAATATACAATGATTTCAGAGCTCAGAGTGGAAACGAACTCAAGTAACAAGTATCTTTTCCTCGACGGCATCCAATCCAGGGGCTTTGCAAGGCTTTGATCGATTTATCTTTTCTTTTATCTCTTCCTCATCAATCGGACGGATAGTACAGGGTGGACCAAATGCGAGACCAAATCGCAATATTGTGATCTGCATTTCGTGGCTGGTAGCAAAATCAAAGGGTGGAATCTATTCTTTAGATCGCGAGCAAAAGCAACCATCGTCCAACCATTGCCCAAAGAACGGTATTATTTTTTTTCGCTGTTTTGGACCATTTCCCGCCCATTTCTTTAACTCAGAACCTTCCCCGGCCCGTTTCTTCAACTTAGAGTCGTCATCACATCCCTAATTTAAATTTATAAAGCTCTTTTTTACTCTTTGAATCCATTTATTTTTAGTTAAATCAGTTTTTAAATATTTCATTTGAATATGTCATATCAAATATGGTTAAACATAGCTGAGTGAAATAGAAAAAGTGCAGTCCGATTAAATAAATTCATATGCAGCAACCCTAGCAGCCGCCGATTGAAGGTCGAAATCGACTAAAAAGTAAAGTGGAATTCAGAACAGCTCGGTTTGGTCACGGCCGCTCGGTTTTGTTTTTTATGCAATATTTTATAGAAGATTATAAAAATTCTGTAAAATTATACTTAAACTTAAAACAGTTAAAGTAATGATGTTAAACGATCTAAAAAATGTTCAACTATTTTCGAATTTATAGTTTATTATATTAGGGAAGTAGCTTAATGCTTTAATTTGATATTAGTTTTAATTCCGCTGACTCTGCAGCGCACGTTTTGAAAACGACAATTCTTGTCGATTTGCGGAATTCGGAACAGCAATCAACTCGATTTGCGGCAATTCCACTCGTTTTCGGAATTCGGAACAGGCCCGATAGATTAGTTTTCTGAATATTTACCTCAAATTTCTTTAAGGCTAGCAAAAGCAATAAGTAAATCCAAAAATAAATCGTGTTCTGAATTCCACAAAAGCTCCCACCAGTTCGATAGAAATTTAACAATCGATAGTAATCAATCGTTTGTTAAAACATTGCCAGACCATTAGAAATGTTATAATCGGGGGTATCCTGGAAATCTCAAGAGATTTTGTCTTCGGTTGGTTTGCAAATCGCTCGAAAAATCCGTCGGTGTCCCAGAACTTCGAGAGATTTCATTTTCTTAGTGGCAAAGAGAATTGGTCCAATTGGGCTCAAAAAATTGTCCATCTCACAAAACAGGGCTGCATCACACGCAAAAAAATTTCCCTTATATTGGTTTTGAATTAAAATGATGTTAAACGGAAATCGGTTAGTTGTGGCATAAGTTTTATGATTCATGCTAATATTATAACTTAAATTAAAGTCGCGTTACCCAAAATTAAAATTAAACATTTTAAAATATTTTCGCTCCAATCATAAAGCAACACTTTCCAGCCCTTGGCTCGTTTGTAGTTGACAAATTTCCCATTTGGCGCTACTGAGGAGGCAGATGGCGCCACTTGGTACGACGGTTTTGGCTGATATGGCAGCCTTTGGTTGGTTTTGCGAAAAATTATAAAAAAGCAAATTTCAATATTAAATCTAATAAAACATGTTTTTTATTTGATGCTACCTATCCAGTAAAATAATGTAGTTTAGATTTCCAAAACTAATTTTGCTTATCAAAATAGTTTTAGCGGTGAATTTAGCTAAATCTCTAACCAAATCACTAGAGACTTGAAACCAACCAAAAGAGATTTCTAGGACACCGAGAATTGGTTTTGGGTTGGAATTTGGTTGGAAGAGATTTCTGGGACACCGCAGAATATCATACAAAATCGTGTTCAATTGCCTTGTGAACAATTATTTAAATGTGATGGCAACTAAGGTAATACAATTAGTTCTACCAAACTTCCCAATAAATTTAGAACTTATTTTGTTAAATGCGATTGCCTACTTCTACGGTTACCTACTTTTACGGGAACTATTTTGACCCTTTCAACTGTCTATTATAATTATAACATTCGGGGGTGTCCCAGAAATCTCTAGAAATTTTCTTATAAACGGTTTCGTTTCGAACAACTGCTTGCCCTTACATGTGAAGTGTCTCCAAAATGCAAGGCTACTAGATTAGATGACAAAAGTTGAGAGATTTGAATCCGACTGCTCAGAACCAAGTATGTTTAGGACGTACGGTTTTCGTTCTTTATAATCTAGTAGGCGACTTTATGCTTGACACTTTACATATAAACTCCTCATAGTTTAGTTCAAAATCCAATTGTTTATACGAAAATCTCTACAGATTTCTGGAACATCCCCCATTATTATAATCATAACGATTATTATCGAAGAACTTGTCATGGTTTGTATTTAAATCAAATCGAAGTTTCCTAAATCCAATAGCTCTTATTTTACCATTAATTACTTATCAACACAATCAATCGATAAGCGGCAGCGAAACCATTGGTTCATAAGCGGTATTCCGAAGCAATTTCAGTTGGAATTCGGAACAAGAAAATGAAAACAATTCCAAATTGATGCGGAATTACTTTTGAAAAGTAAGTGAAATTAAGAACAAAGCTGATAGTAATCGTATTATGACAAGATTTAGATTCTTCCTCACACAAACCAGCATATCAGTATCACAAAATCGCCAATGAAACAAGGTCCAAACAGTGTTCAAAAATCAAACCCAAATCATTCATAATTGAAAACCAACTGTTTATGAAATAATGAGAAGCAATTGTTAAAAAATGAGTGCATTTATGTCTTAAGTCAACAAATGGTTCAGATTTGAGTAGTTAAGCCAAAAATGTTTTAAGGATCCAATAAGTTAAAACCGGATCCTTGAATTCGTTGCTCTTAAAAACCTGTCTTACACACTTCCATAGCGCTTCTTTGACCAAGTCTTTAAATAACTTTTAACATCTTTAAACTATTGTACATTTCCATGTTCAAATTCGAAAATTGTTTTAGCATCTTCGGCCTTCTCCTTACCCAAAAATTGTAAAAACTAAATATTACCAAAAAAACCCCAAAAAAATCTCCAAATAATTGTCAGCCAGTTTCCCTAGCAAATAAAACAACACAAATCTACATTATAAGTAAATTCTATTTATAAATGTTCCAAACTTTAAGCTTGTCTAGTTGCCTAAGCGTCGTTAAATTGCAATTTGCAGCAAACAAAAAATACCAAGTTACCAAAACAAACAAAAAAAAACCCAAAAACAGAAGGAAATATGTGATATAATTTCAAAAATGTGTTTTCTATGCTATACAATAAAATTAAAAACAAAATTACTTACTTTAAGTCAAAGCTGTAGCACTTGAGGGAATTTATAAGGGCGTGATTATGTTACAAAGGGGTTGAGTGCGAAGCCAACCCCCTTGCAATGTAGCGGCGGCAAATGCAATTGCATTTATTGTGTTGTTTGAGCCCAGCAACACGATAGATTTAATTGTTCCAGCAGTAAAATTGTATATACATAAAGTACTTTGTACACATTTAGTGGATAGTGTTTAGCATTTGTACTTGCTGCTTGGATGTTTCATGGATATGGGTAAACAAAAATTCTGATTCTACATTAACTAAAGTCTAGCCAAATTAGCAAAAGCAAATACCAAATATATCAAAACCATTTCTCTGTGTGTGTTTTAAGTGTACATAAATGTCGGATATAAAAACAAACGTAATTAATTTCTTTAAGGTTAAAATTATTGTTAAACCAAGAAAACTAAATGTTGTTAGGTGGCCATAAACGATGTATGAATAAATATGAATTGCAAAAATCATTTCAAGTAAATTGTTTTAATTTTTATTTGCAGGTTGAGAAAGCTTAAATTTTGTTACAAAAGTTGTACTGGTATGTGCTAGATTCTATCTAAAGCTGTCACGCTCTCACGTAAACAACTCACACATTCAAAGCATATCTCTAAGCTTTTTTTCGGTTTGAGTTGTTGCGTGTGGTTGCATTTTTAATTTCTTCCAACTTTCAGTAAATATTTTCCCTTCCATGAGTGCAGGAAGTAGGGAACAATCTTGTTTTGCAGCACATCCACACTGGCATCCTGGCACCACGTACCATTTAGTTAGTTGCCATTTTGTCAAGCGTGGTGCCAATCCCTGGCAGGCGAGTTTTATGTTTTCCTTTTTTTTCTGATTGTCATACAGATTGGCAGTGTTCTTCAAACGGCAGCAAAAACCATAGTGTCATCAAGCTTATATTGGATATATAATCCGACGCATCGAATAGGAACGATTCATACTCCCTTAGGCTACTTCTAAGAGTTTTTAAGAGCGGCCTGGCAAACCGCTATTTATCTACCAATCAAAAAATATCTTGAAACTAGATCTGCACCTTGTCAATGACAATCACCACAACCAGAAGTGGCATAAGTGAATTGAGCTTCCTGAACAAAATCATTGAGAGCCAATGCTAAGCAGAAAGGTGACTCTTTTGTTGATGTTAAGAGTGTTAGTTGATTAGATAAGATTTTGATTAGATTTAATCATCGAATTACTACGCTTTAAGCTGGTCAGGTAAGTAGATTTTAATCTGAGAATAATTTCAAAAAACATTTCTTTCCACTGATAACAAGTTTCCTCGAATGCACTTAGAACAAAACTTAATATGGTTTTGCATAAACTCGAGAGCAGACGTCGGAGGGTTGGTAGTAATTATTTTTTAAATTGAATGAGCATTACTGAAATGAGGCATGTACACCCAGAAAAAAGTAGAACCAATAATTTAAGTACGAACGATCATGAAAAAAAAATTCATTCAATCTTGAATTTTAAAGAATTTCGCGCTTGACATCGAGCTAAATTCGTTCTGGTTGGTGTTTTTAGGCGAGAAGGGTGAGAAAAGGAAAATCGGAGAGGAAAGCATGCACATTTGAGAGAATAGCGATGAACCCGCTCTCACTGCATCGTTTTTTTTTTTTTGGGAGAGGGGAGTGTGGGGAAACAATTGAGTGAAGAGTCAGTTTATAATATAAATTTGGACAATGCTCAAGACATCCTACATGTGATGCTGTTGTCTAAGCGGTGGTGTCTGTGAGTCAGTCTTTTGGGATAATTATATAATTTAATGCATAATCATTAGAAAGTGCTTTAGTGAGTGATTTCAGTAGAGTTTCACTACTCATGAGATATAGTACTTTAATTTATGCCTAAAAAACGGAAGTTATTAAAAAATCCTTTTGCTTTTATTGGATTAAACCCCGGAAAAAAAATAAAAAAAACCCCCAAAAAAACTTTTGCAATTTTAAGCTATTTCTAGCAATTTTTTTGAAAATTTAGCAACTTTTTAACCTCATGTCCTGGCAACACTGGCGGGAAGCCACAAACGGAGAGCACGAGCAACAAATCAGAACAATTCTTCCTCTCTCTCTCAGCATTGGCGCCGCGGCAGACATCCGAGGTGTGGTGTTGTTGGCAGAGTGGCGGTGTCAGTGAGTGCAGGCTTTCGAGGTCCCGAGTTCGAGTCTCAGTAAAGGTTAGTAAACAAGTAAGGGAGCTGTAGTCGAGTGCCCCGACTACAAAATACCATGTTCCCTTGACATCTTGTGTTTTCATACACATATACACACACTCACACATACACACACACGAAAACACTCTACCATACACACACACGCATGCGCAAACGCGGTAACTGACAATGCAAGGCCCCCCTCTCTCCCACAAGCAAAATTGATTCGTAAATAACTTCGGTGTTTTTTGTCCGATCTTATTGATCTTTTCAGAATAGAAAGATATTGGGCCTTACATTATATATATAAAAGTTTGGAAGGTATATCTTAAATTGTGGCTCTGACAGTTTTTTGCGCTTAAAGGGGGAAGGGGGAGGAATTTTCCAAATCTGAACCAAACTCACTTTTGCACCTGGTATACCATACACCTACCTCCATGCAAAAAATGTGGCTCTAGCTCTTATAGTCTCTGAAATCGACGCGTTCATACGGACAGACGGACGGGGCAAACGACTCGGCTATTGGTGCGATCAAGAATATAGGCGCAAATGCTTCCTTCTACATACTTTTGCACAACCCATGATCCCCTTTTCCCATTTCGGGAACAGGGTATAAAAATAGGGGAGTTAACTCGAGGCCGAAGTTTTTGCATAACCGTGCATTCCTATTGCAGCTTTATGGTATAGTCATCCGATTTTCGACAAAACTTTGAGAATTGTGTGAAAGTATAGTAAACTAAATATAGCCAACGTAAGGGACGATTCCATTAAAAACAAAAAAGTTTTACTCACAAGAACTAGTTTTTCGACCGAGCGTTCCTATAGCAGCTATAAGCTATAGTCATCCGATCCTTCGACCAAATCCTAGTGAAATCATGGAAAAGGATAGCTTAAAACTAAGAAATACGTACTTTGGAGGCATTTCCATTAAAAACTAGAGAAAATTAACAAAACAATGATCACAACACCCCATCTTTTCCTATTTTAAAACAGGCAACACTGCGTATGAGTGATTCAAGAAATCATTAGATCCTCCGCGAGCCACTTTAAACTAAATTTTTTCTACGTATGTGAATTGTGAGTTGATGATGAGCTCTTCTGGTGGTATGAATAGAAAATTTGATTAACAAGTACATGGCGGGTGCAAGCCGCTTGACCCACGCAAGAGTTCACACCGCGAGTAGACAAGCACGCTTTGATCGTTTTTAAATTTTAAATATATTTTCAATTGTTTGGTACCCAAGTGAGCTACTAGCTCAATGCCAGGCTCTCATCTATACCTCCTTTCTAGCTATCTACTTGCATGGGCTGTTGCTGAAGGTTTACAGATCAAATTAAGATGAGCTTTCACAGCTTCTGGATCTGTTCATCACCTGCAATTTCTAGTCTCTTCTTTATCAAAAGAAAAGGAAGTAAGAGAGATTAATATTGGGCTTATATTGCAATTGAACGATTTTCGCTGCTTCATCTGTGTTTTCTTATCCAACTTTAGTTTAGTATTAAGCACAGCCTTTCATTTACTTTGGCTGGACTATCTGACATTTCTCCCCCGCTTTATATTCATTTTACGGCTGCAAAGTTCAATAACTTATTCTTAAATTTCCTAAACTCTTATCGCCTTGATGTCCCATCCACACTCAAGTGCCGCAAATCCCTCCATGTGGTCCCTCTCAAGTGCTTGGCAAATTTGTAACCCAAATCAGCTACTCAACTTATATTCACTTATCACTTAAGCCTCGACAATGCCAAATCGTATAAAAACTATACACAAAATGGTGTTTACCGACAAGTTAACAAAATGCAGCGAATGCAACTATTCACACAACTGCTCCTCCTCTGTCTGGCACTCAGCCAAGGCTGCCAGGACAAGAGCAGCTCAGCAGTTACCACCAAAGATTGGTGGCAAACGGCACAATTTTATCAAATATATCCGCGTTCCTTTATGGACTCGGATGGTGACGGCATAGGAGATTTGAATGGCATCACCAGCAAACTGGAATACCTCAAGGAACTGGGCGTAACTGCCGCCTGGTTGTCACCCATATTTACCTCACCCATGGTCGACTTTGGCTATGATATATCCGATTTCTATGACATACAACCGGAGTATGGCACACTGGACGATTTTCGAGCACTAATCAAAAGGGCCAAAGAACTGGACTTGAAGATCATTTTGGATTTTGTGCCCAACCATTCGAGTGATGAGAACGAGTGGTTTAAGAAGTCGGTGAAAAGGGAGAAGGGCTACGAGGATTACTATGTGTGGCACGATGGCAAGGTGAATGCTTTGACGGGGAACCGTGAGCCACCCTCCAACTGGCTGCAGGCCTTCCGGGGTAGTGCCTGGGAATGGAACGAGGAACGTCAGCAGTACTATCTACATCAATTTGCGGTACAGCAGGCGGATCTCAACTATCGTAATCCCTTGGTAGTGGAGCAAATGAAGCGGGTGCTAAGATATTGGTTGGACTTGGGGGTGGACGGCTTCCGTTGTGATGCGGTGCCGGTGTTGTTTGAAGTCGAACCCGATGCACAGGGTCAGTATCCCGATGAGGAGGTCAGTGGCTTGACCGACGACAAGGACGATCGCAGCTATTTGAAGAGTGAACTGATAGAGAATCTCCCCGAGACCATTGACATGGCCTATCAATGGCGTACCGTAATGGATGACTATCAAAGGATTCATGGTGGGGATACGCGTGTCTTGTTGATCGAAACCTATGCTCCTCCAGCCTATACCATGCAGTTCTATGGCAATCGTTCGATGGAGGGCGCTCACCTGCCCTTCAACTTCAATCTGATCACCGTGCTGGCCAGTCAGGGAGTCTCCGCTAAATCGGTGAAGACAGCCGTGGACAATTGGATGCTCAAGCTGCCCGCTGGACGAACAGCCAATTGGGTGATAGGCAACCATGATCAACGTCGTGCCGCCAGTCGTTATGGTTTGGCCAATGCGGATGCCATGAATATGCTGGTGATGTTGCTACCCGGCGCTAGTGTGACCTATCAAGGCGAAGAGCTGGGCATGACAGATGGCGAGATCAGTTGGGAGGATACCCAAGATCCGGCTGCCTGCAACTCCAATTCGGAAATCTATGAGAAATTCACACGTGATCCTTCACGTACACCCTTCCAGTGGACAAGTGGAAATAATGCCGGTTTCTCCACGGCCTCCAAAACTTGGCTGCCTTTGGCGATGGATTATAAAACGACAAATGTGGAAACGGAGAGTGCGGCCACGCGTTCTCATCTGACGATTTACAAGTCCTTGGTTGAGCTGAGAAAATCTTCGCTTAGCTTGCAGCAAGGAGCTACCAAATATGCAGTGCTAGGAGAGACAGTCTTTGTGGTCAAGCGGTAAGCCGGAAGTGGGGAGGGACAGTAGTAAATTAAAGTAGCTGCTCTCTTTTTCAATTTTTTGATGTCATTTGAGTGACAACTTCTTTATGCACCTTTCCAGTTCACTTGCCGGCTCAACTACCGTCATTTATGTTGCCAATTTGGGCACCAGTGTCATCACCGTGGATCTGACTGACTTTGACAAGACTTTGCCCACTCAGTTGAATCTGCTAGTAAGAAGCTTAGACTCCACTAAGACAGAGAAGTAAGTACTTAAGTCACTTCCACCGTTTAAGCTCTAACTTTGCTCTATTTCGCATCTTTTAGTGCACTATTGGAGGTGACCAGTCTGAGTCTGGCTGCCGGCGAGG
Organism: Lordiphosa collinella; assembly: GCA_018904265.1. NCBI lineage: Eukaryota > Metazoa > Arthropoda > Insecta > Diptera > Drosophilidae > Lordiphosa > Lordiphosa collinella. Next base: position 358,227 of record JAEIFV010000265.1, read on the forward strand.
CTTTGGTACTCAGCTCCAGCTAACAGAGTGTACCTACCCTATAAAAAGATTACATACTTTTTTTCCTCCACAAAGTCAAAGCTTACATAAATAAACAGACAAACAAACAAACCTCTCAGCATGTGGGGAGATAAGAGAAAGTGGATGCGAATCAGGGTGGGTCACCATTTAAAGTGTTTACCCACAAATTAAAGTCAAGTGTAGACTTTCCCTGTGTGTGTGTGCTTAAAAAATGGAGGAAAGGCAAAGTATGTCTTACACAAAGTAAACACAGACATAGACCATGGGGAACAGGACCTACCCAAAATATGTGAAAGCGAAAACACGACAAGACTGGGGGAATGGCAGAGGAGCTGCTCTGGCCTGGTTGCTATACGCCTTTGAAGTTGCACCGCCGCGAGAGGAGCTGGACAAATTGTTGGAAAACTTAAGAGAAGACTGAAAGTTTATTACTTTCTGCTCTAACTTACCTGAAGTGAGCAGCTCCGCCATTAGACTGCACTTTATGAAGTTTGTTGCATCGTGTGAGTCCCAACTACGTTGCAAATTCAAGAAGTTTTGAAAGTGTGAAGGTTTTGAAGAAAAAGCTACACCAATTCACCACTATTTAACATACGAAGTTGGTTTCATCGTATTTTTCCAGATTGAGTGTAGTTAAAAGCTTTCAGTTATTGCATAGACTGAAAGGCTCTCAAACTCAATACGAAACAAACTTTGTAAAGTTGTTCAATGAGTTTTCGTTTGAAGGAAACAGGTGAAGATTTAGTAGTGACAAGTAACCTCTTTCATACAAACGAAAGCTTCTCGAAAACTTTGAAGTTTGCATAATCATATAAAGTCGTGTAAATAAATGTTCTTGCTTTCAGGAACGAGATGTAGACAGGCAAGCGATACCACTATACCGCTTTTCTACAAACTTAAGACTTATAAAAAAACTTCTTGAAGTTTTCCTCATCATGTAAACCCGATTTAAGACTGGACTTACGCGGTGAAGAAAACTTCGTGAAGTTGTTTAAAAAGCTCGTGCTTGTGGGAAAGAGGTGTAAAGGAGCAAGCGACACCATTACACCTCTCTCCCATGGTATAATCATAGCAGGTAAGGTACAGCTTTCTTTTAAGTACTATGCTTTTGTCAAGAGCGCGAGAGAGAGTGGGAGATTGAGAGGGAGAGTGAGCGCTAGAGCCAGCGGCGCACATGGACGCATATTTTGTGTGCTTGTGTGTGTAAAAAAAAAGGATTTTCAGAATAACATACATTTAAACAAACAAACCAATTTAAGTGGTAAATATTTATTGAAACCAGCCTAAGACTGGATTTACACGGTGAAGGAAAACTCATGATGTTTTTCAAAAAGCTCTTGCTTTTAGAAGGTGTGTGAGGGGCACCCCCCCCCCCCCCCCACACAACGCTGTTTCAAAAACTGCATGAAGTTTATAACTGATGAGGACAGATGAGGACTTTGTCGATCAGGTTCACGGAGAAGACACAACCGATTCTGGTTCAGTAGTGACTTCCCCGTTAACCTGATCGACAAAGTCCTCATCTGAGGCAGCGACAAAGACTTCAACGCGAAGCATCAAAGTCCTCATCCGAGGCAGCGACAAAGCCTTCAAAACGAAGCAAAAAATTTCTCATCCGAGTCAGCGACAAAGCCTTTAAAGCGAAGCAACAAAATTCTCATCCGAGGCAGCGGCAAAGCCTTCAACGCGAAGCAACAAAGTCCTCATCCAAGGCACATCGATTCTGGTTCAGTCGTGTCTACTACGCGCACGTCTAAATGAACCTGAATAGCAAAGTCTTCAACTGAGGCACATCGAAGCTCTCCACTAGAGGTAACTTCCTCCTCAACTAAGGCAATTCGAAGCTCTCCACGAGAGGTAACTTCCGCCTGCACTGAAGCAACCAGAAGTCCTCGACCAAAGGCGACTTTAACCTCAACTTACGTTCCTCAATCGAGGCACCTCAACGAGAGGCGACATCATTCCGGCTCAAACGATCTTGCTTATATACCCCCACTCGAAGCAACCACCGGCCATCGACGCAACTTCGCAAATCTCTACTCGGTGCACATTTTCAGTACTACGGATTCTGCAGCTTTTACCCATCTCATCCATTCGCTCCCACACGGTCACTGGAGGGGAATACTGTGTCGACTCTGCCGCCACTGAACACGAGCGACTATCGATTACTAGTCACGAGCGATTATCGACTATGGTCACACTATAACGCAGCTATCATCTCTCATCTCCAGCATCTGCAGTAGTAGTCAGTGTATGCAACTTCGAGCTGGCAACCAACAAATCATGTTAAACTAGTTTAGTGAAACAATAAATATTAATTGTAGATTAAGCACAACCTTAATCACTACAGCAATGAGCAACACCACATCACGACTTTCCTATAATCGAAAAGATTTTTGAAAAAAAAAAAAAATAAAAAATCTTATTAAAACAAGTTTTAAACGACTTGAAGAAGATTTTTTAACAGCTCTACATCTCATTCCAATATTCATTATGTTTATTTGTTTAAGCATTGCGACAAAAATAAAATTTATTGCTCCTGGGAATAGGCCTTAAGATGAAAACGGATACAAAATGTTGATCAGCTTCACCGTCCAGGTTAGGGGAATTATTGATTGATACGCCCCGGGTCACATCAAGTGGACACGAAAAATCGGGATTACTCTACTTTTGTCAACGAATGTTCTTGATTTCGCTAGACTAAGTACGAATTTTTTCATAGTTTAGGTCTTTAGTGTAGTGAAAAAGCGTATTTAACGATAGCTGAGTGAGAGAAAAGACTTTTTCTCAATGGCACTCAAGCATTTTTAATTTGGCTGATCTAAAGGGTTGAGTACAAGACTTGCAAGACTTGATTAAAAAGCTAATTAAGCTTCCTTTCAAATCATAAACACAATTACATTCATTTTTCAAAACTTTTCAGTCGCTCCACTTCTGTTCCTTGATGCCCTACACTCTGCACAAAGCAAACGCCAAACTTCAATTACGCTATAAATAATTAAATTGCGTTTACACATGGTAATTGGTAAAAGACGCCCCAGCACCCGATTTCTAGAATCTTGGCCAAGATTTTAATATCCAAAAAAAGGTCTTCCACACACGATTTAAGTCTCTTGAAATTGTTCAAAATGCGTTAAAAGCTGGGCAAAATTCAATTGAATTCATTTAAAAAATTAGCAGTTCGCTGCACACCAGATAAATAAATAAAATAAAATAAAAATAACAACAAAATGAATCGTGTAAATGGCGGCGTGACCCGTCAGCCCATTAAAAAGGTCACAGACACACACACACAAAATCATTGGCCTTACCCTTACGCACGTGACCAGAAACCTTATGAATTGAAATGAAATGCGAAAATGAAAACCACAAGACAGGCACCTACTGTGCGTGATAATGAAGTTAACTTCCCCCCGCAGCTGACAGGGGAAAACCAACGCCTACCATATTTAAGATGATTTGCGCAGATTTACACGGCAGAGCCGCAACTTTTCAAACCGAAAACGAAAAGTTTTCGAAGGAAATGCACTAAGTTTGTAATCTGTAAGAGCAACCGGAAGGAAGGGCCAGGGGTGGTGCGCACTCAGCACCTGTACAAAGTTTGCATATTAATTTGTTATGCCTATATGGAAGATGCCACCAATTTGGGGTGGAGTGCAGCAGGAACAGCAGCAGCAGCAGCTGATTAACGAGTTGGTCAGACAAACCAATTTAGATGTAACTCACGTTTTTCATGCTGGAAGGGTGCGGTCGCATGAAATAGCAAAAGTTGACAGTTAACGCCGCAAAAACCTTGTTGATGACAGTTGGTATCATCCACCCGGGGTTGGGCCTATTAATCATCATCATTATGATGATGATTTTGATGGAGCTAGGATTAAGGGGCATTTTGTAGCAGCTTTAGGCTTTTAGTGATTTGTTTATATCAAGTCCTAGGCTGATATAATTAGTTGGAGTTAGATCTTCAACTGAACTTTGTTCTGTATAACACTTCATTTTATTTTCTAGTTCCTTCCGCAATTATTATTACATTTTAAGCCCTCCCACCTCCAGTCATAACTTGTGGCCCTTAGCTTAGTGAGTTTTCAACTTATTTTCATTTTTGTTGGCTTGTGGCGCAAAAAAAATAGCCCAAAGGTGAAAACTCATAATAATTTCACTTCATTTTTTATGAGTAAATTAAAAAGCTAACCCGAGTGCCGCCAGTACCTGGGGGCAGTGAGGCGGTGGCCTACCCCAACCCACTTCTGTGGTGTTGGCACAGCGACCTCCTGCGTATGCGTGATTTGTGTGTCTTATCAATCACGTCTAATGGAATTTCTTTGGTTTTTTTTTTGTGTATTTTCTCTTGTATGTACTTGAGGCGGACAAAGTTTCTTAATAATTTATAATAAGTTGGGGGCGACGTTAAATTGAAAAGTTTCCTTATGTCGTTGCGTTATAAATATATTTTATGATTTCTTGTTCTTCTTGGAACTAAGCAGATTCCAAAATCAAGGCTGCATAGGGCTCCAGTGACAAGCTGCTCAGGCTGATGGGATCTCTGCAAAAAAAGAAGGAATTCAACATAATTTCTAAAAATAGTTATGCTTTCTTAGAAACTTACCCCACGTTGGCCTTGGCCTGAGGATTAAGCAGCTTGATCTTGTAGCTGCCAGTGGCATACAAAGCGCTGGCCACATTCACAGCACTCACACTGCTATCCAAAACATTAGCCACCAGTATATAGCTGGCCTCACCGCTTAACATTCTCCTGATGGCCAACACATTGTCACCCACATTGGCATATTTGGTGGAACCATATTGCAAGGTCTTCGACTTACGCAGCTGAATCAATTGCTTGTAGAGACTCAAATGACTGGGTAAGGGTGGTGTTTTCGGATTGTACATTGATGGTCACATAGTTGGGATTGATGGGTAGCCAAGTGGCGGAACTGCTGGAGAAACCAGCATTGGCTTCAGTGCCGCTCCAGTGGAAGGGAGTGCGAGCAGGGTCTCGAGTGAACTGCTCATAGATATCGGCATTGGAGTTGCAGGCGGCCGGATCGCGGGTATCTTCCCAGCTAATATCAAGATCGGTCATGCCCAACTCTTCACCCTGATAGGTAATACTAATGCCAGGCAGGAACATTTGCAGCATGTTCATAAGATCAATACGATTCTCACCGTAGCGACTGCCCACTCGACGCTGATCGTGGTTGCCCATCTGTTAAGGATTTGGTTGGGTTAGGTTAAGTTAGGTTGGGTTGGGATGTAAGGGATTGCTTAGGGCTAGGTTAGGTTAGGTTTTGTTACGAAGGCTAGGTTAGGTTTGGTTGGGTAAGGCTAGGTTGGGTTAGATTAAGTTAGGTTACCTTATGTTAGGTGAGGTTACGTCAGAATAGGTTAGGTTAGGTTATGTCAGAATAGGTTAGGTTACGTAACGTTAGACTATGTTAAAATAGGTTACGTTAGGTAAGGCTAGTTTAGGTTAGGTTAGGCTAGGAAAGGTTAGATTAGTTTAAGTCAGGAAAGGTGAGGTTAGGTTAGATTGGGCTAAGGCTAGGTTGCGTAAGGTTAAATTGGGTTAAGTTTGATTTGGTTACGTCAGGTTAGATAAGGTATGGGTAGCTACGTCAGAATAGGTTAGATTAGGTTGCGTAAAGTAAGGTTAGTTTAGGTGAGGTTACGTCAGAATAAAAAAAAATATTGGCAAAATATTTTACCCAGAGTCCGTAAATTACTGTTGAGTTTTATTTTGAGCGAAAAAAATAAAACTCATTCATAATCATTATTTTTGAGTTTTATTTTTTTTTTGATCAAAAATAATTATTACGGTCTAAGTTTTAAAAAATTAATCAAAAATAATTATTATCAGTAAAGAAAAAAATAAAGCTCATACATAATCATTATTTTTGAGTTTTATTTTTTTTCATCAAAAATAATAATTACGGGTTAAGTTTTAAAAAATTATTCAAAAATAATTATTATCAGTGAAGAAAAAAGTAAAAATCATTAATAATCATTATTTTAGAGTTTTATTTCTTTTTGATCAAAAATAATGATTACGGTCTAAGTTTTATAAAATTACTCAAAAATAATTATTATCAGTGAAGAAAAACGTAAAAATCATAAATTTAAAAATCATGACGGAAATGCAGAGAATAAGAAAAAATAGAGATTATGGTGTGAACCATTTTTTTCTAGGTCCATTAGAAGTGTGTGATTTTTTTAGTTAAAAAAATAAAAATAATCATTATTTACGGTCCCTGGTCAGAATAGGTTAGGTTAAGTTTAGTTAGGTTACGACAGAATAGGTAAGGTTATGTTGCGTAGGGATAGGTAAGGTTAAAATTAGTTACGTCAGGTTAGGCTAGGTAAGGTTATGTTTGGTTAGGTTAGGTTACGTCAGAGTATGATAGGTTAGGTAAGGTTTGATTAGGTTAAGTCAGGTTTGGTAAGGCTAGGTTAGGTTAAGTCAAAATAGGTTAGGTACGTAACGTTCGGTTGTGTTGAAGTAGGTTTCGTAAGGTTAGTCTAGTTTATGCTAGGTTAGGCTATGTTATGTTAGGTTAGATTAGGTTGCGTAAGGTTGGGTTAGATTAGTTTACGTCAGGTTAGGTAACGCTAAGATTGACTAGGCTAGGTTTGCTTAGGTTAGGTTAGGTAAGGGTAGGTTGGGTTGGGCTTAGGTTTGGTTAGCTTAGCTTAGGTTACGTTAAGTTAGTTTAAATTAAGTTACGCTACGTAACGTAAAGTTACTTGAAGCTACGTAACCTTACGTTGAGCTAGGTAACGTTACGTTGCATAACCTTACGTTAAGCTGGGATTCGTTACGTAACGTAACCTTACGTTAAGCTATGTTACGCTACGTAACGTTTTGTTGCGTTACGTTACGTTGTCTTAGAACAGCTTAGCATAGCTTAACTTACTTTAGCTTCGGCTAGCTTAGCTTAGCTTAGTTCACACTCACCACCCAATTGGCAGTCTGATAGCTGGGCATTTGTCCCAACCAACTATGAATGATCTTCAGAAATCCCGCCGCATTCAGTTCCGTATTATTCTTATCCCCATTTCCACCCACAATAAACTGAAAATTGAATGGTATCTGAGCTCCCTTCGTAGTACGATTGCCATAGAACTGCATCACATAGTCCAGACCCGAATACGTTTCCACCATAATGATACGCGTATCCCCACCATGTACACGCTGATAGTCATCCAATAGGGTGCGCCACTGATACACCATATCCACAGTTTCGGGCAAATCCTGAGTGTAAATATGCTTCAAATATGACGAATCATCTGGATCATTCGTATAACCACTTAGCGGTTCATCGGGATAACGGCCGGTGGCATCGGGCAGCACCTCAAAGCACCAAGGAACAGCATCGATTCGAAAACCGGCCACACCACGATCCAACCAATAGGTCAAAACACGCTTCATCTGGGCTACCACAGCCGGATTGCGATAATTCAGATCCGGCTGCTTGACCGCAAATTGATGTAGATAATACTGCTGACGTTCCTCGTTCCATTCCCAGGCACTACCCCGGAAGGCCTGCAGCCAGTTGGAGGGTGGTTCGCGTTTGCCGGTACTAGCGTTCACATAACCATTATGCCACACATAGTAATCCTCATAGCCCTTCTCCCTCTTCACCGACTTCTTAAACCACTCGTTCTCATCACTCGAATGATTCGGTACAAAGTCGAGTATAACCTTGATATTCCTTTTCTTCGCCTGCACTATGAGCTCATCAAAATCGGTGAGATTGCCATATTCTTCTTGAATGTCAAAGAAATCGGCTATGTCATAGCCGAAATCGGCCATGGGAGAGGTAAAAATGGGTGATAACCAAATGGCTGTTACACCCAACTCCTGAAGGTAGTCCAGCTTGGATATGATGCCCTGTAGATCGCCTATGCCATCGCCATTGGAGTCCTTGAAGGAGCGCGGATAAATTTGATAGAATTGTGCCACTTGCCACCAATCACGCGGGGTTTGTATGGTAGCAGCCCTCTCGAGGGCGGCACTACTGCCCAGAGAGCAGTGAATTGCTAGGACTAAACACGTTACAAGAAGCTTACACGCCATGACTGACTGACTGACTGTCGCAGGTGGCCTGGCTTGGGTCTTTTATAGCTCAGCTAGCGGGAGATAAGACTAGAGTACTTTTGCTGATTATATATATTTGTGCTTAATTAATTAACAATTGAACGTGAGAACTTTACAATAGCTTAGATAGAGCACCACTTGAGCCAGGACCAGATAAATGCTCAAACGCAGGGGCAGCTGACTGTTGGTGTAGTAACTGTAGTACGTAGAGGTAGAGCGCAAGATCAGTGACTCCTTGGGTTGCAATTTCAAAACGGAAACATTGATGAGATCACTGTAAATATCATTGAAATTATAAGGAATTCAAATTCGTACAAGAATATTAAGAACCTACCCTATTTTAACCTTTGACTTATCGGTAACTAAAACAACTTCCAGAGTATTAGGTAAATCTGTAAAGACTTCCAGCAGATTGACAGTCTCCAAGCCATCAAAGATATTCATTACGGTGATGTAGGTCTGATCATGTTGAAGATATCTAAAATTGAAAGAGATAAAAATATTTATTTGAACTGTTCAGGGTAGGAAAGTTGTTTTCAGTTCTTCTCACCTTTTCACCGCCAGCACTGCTCCATTTATAGCCTTCACTTCCGTCTGACCCTCCTGCAATGTTTTGGCTTCTTTGCGCAGCCTCAACAGTTGCTTATACACATTCAAATGGCTCTCAGGTAGCTCCCTCTGTTCTTTGACATTCACCATTTTGTAGTCCTGGGCTATGGGCAACCATGTTTTACTGGCATTACTGAAACCTGCATCCTTAGAGTCATCCCATTGAAACGGTGTGCGTTCAGGATCACGTGAGAATTTCTCATATATGCTGGGATTTGTATTGCAGGCAGACGGATCCACCGTATCCTGCCAGGAGATCCAAACATCTGACATGCCCAATTCTTCACCTTGATAGGTAACACTGGCACCGGGCAAAGTGGTGATCAGCATATTCAACATATCCACACGATCTGTACCCAGACGGGAACCCACTCTTGGTTTGTCATGATTTCCCAGCTGAAATTAAGAATTGAGTTAAAGAAATGATCTCGGTTGTTTGAAATTATAAAAAAAAAACATTAAAGTAGGATCAATATTATATCGGCAGGTTATGCCTACAAGTTCTATTGGTTCAAGGACTTATATTGAGAACTGCTTGATTAAATTAGGAATAATTTCTCAAAATCCTTTTAAGCTTTAGCTAAGTTGAAGTCCGGAAAAGCTTAAGTACTTTGGCTTTCTCAATGAGCGAGTTCACCATGACAAACCAATCATATAACAACGAGCCTCTTGCTCTTACCGTTTTGACTGTACGATGATTGCCAATCAATCAGTGAATCAGTCAGTGAGGACAAACAATTTTATATTTATAGAGATAGTGACAGTGGGGGTTCAATTTCTAATTTCTAATAAGCTCGTTGCCGCTAACTCCCGAATTTCAAAAAGTTAATCTAGATTTTTCAAGCAGGGATTAATACCGAAACTATTTTCAGTTTCGGTAAAAGGTTCTATTTCGGTTTTTAATTTATTTCGGTTTTTGGTTTCGATACGGTACCCAGATTTTTATTTCGGTATACCGGTACGTACCGGTACATACCGATATAAGTAAAAATTTTAAGAATTGTAAAAAGTAAATGCTGATATAAGTCCAAATTATTTTATTCCTTTGCAATATAAAGAAACAATATTCAACACAAAAGTGTGTTTTAACCGATTTTCACACATCACATTATTTTACAGAAATTGCATACATTTTAGGAAACTTTGTGGAGGACTCTGACCACCATTTTAGAAAGTTTTCATGCTTTCGAATACGTTTATTTTTAAGAAAAATGTTAATGGAATCCAGCAGCTTTTTTGTTGACAAAACTAATGTGATTTTATCACCAAATTTCTTTTCTTGCAACATCACATATGCATCAACTTCGTCGCCGCTTTCAGATAATCATTAAGAGGTGATTGATCAGCAACCGACGAAATTTGAGCATAAATATTTGTTTAATGAGTAATAGAAGATTTTTTTTCTGAGGATTTGGCATTACGTTATACCTTGGGCCAACAAATACGCCACCTAGAAAAGCTTTGTTTTCAAAAAAGGATTCTCTCGCTTTTTTATTTTCTGAACGAGTAATTTCGCTAGAGAGGACGTATTACAACTTGCAGTGTAACCAAATGGAATAAAAATCACCCATAACTAGATTTTCGGCTTGAAATTTAGTTGTGGCCACCTTAGTTGGTACTAATATGCTTACAATTTCGCTGAGTCTCATACTTTTTAAAAATCTTAACAAATAAACAATGAAAGACCAGTTGTCTTATGTATGTTCGTATGTATGTACATGTGTTGGTATATTAGTAAGGGACACTCTAATAAGGGTAAGAGTACTAAGAGTACTCGTCTAACAAAGAAAGGATCGACAATTTGAGCATATGTTTGTATTTATGTACATATGTGGCGTTGGCCCGTGTTGAAGTTCTCGGCACATGCAAAACTGACGTCCCAGTCTCTGGTTTTAATACATGCACATACATATTTTATTTTATTGTCAATGTAAATTCATATGTATGTATGTGTATAAAACAAATCAATCAACGTAAGAACATTCGTTATGCCTTATAGAAGCTGCGAGCAGCTCATTTAACAGAAGGGTGATTGAATTTAACGCCATCTCAGAAAAGTGGCAAGAATATCTAACATCGTGTAAAGGACGTCTTAAGATTCCTTCTTTCCGTTACAAACATCTGACCAAAATTACTCTGCAAAGTTAAAAAAAAAAACCGAAGAGTACCGGAACCAACGTTTCGGTTTCGATCCGGTTCTATCGGTTCCAATAATAACGGTAAACGGTATTCGGTTCTCAAAAAAAAATTTGTATCGGTTCTGGTTCCGGTACGTTATTTGAAACGGTTTATTTCGGTTAACGGTTCCGGTTCCGGTACTGGTATTAATCCCTGGTTTCAAGCCATGGATCTTGTCAAAGATTTGCAGAGAAGACTATCTACGAAACTTAAAAAAAATGGCTGGACCTTTTTAAATTTAGACAAAACCCACATTCCACATTCCGTTTGGAAAGTCAGAAAAATCGTGCGAGCCCAGAAGTTGAAAGCACAGAAGATTACTTTCGGGTGACAATTTTAAATCCATTTTTGGACGTCTTCATTATGGATCTTGGTGAGCGGTTTACCAATCATGAACATATTTTAGAAGGATTTTTGGAGCTCTTCAAGAATGATTCAGGCGATGTTGACAATGAGGTCAATAAATTTGTGAAAACTTTTGAATTCTACTAAGAAATTCTAGAAAATGGGCCACCTGCTGTTCTTATCGAGCTAAAAATGATGAAAAAATATTAAGTGCGGAGAAATCGAAACTACAGGTGACAAAGTCGTATATGGACTGAGCAAAAATCTAGAAAACTTGACTTCATATTGTAAAAGAAATAAAGAAATGAGAAAGCAATAAATAATACTTTAAAGGCCTGTATCCAGATGTGAATTAATTCGATGTAAATTAAAATACTCATACAAATTTTGGAGCAAAATTTTATTTTTACTAATCTTATGTCCTTTTTGTATGAACATTTTACTTTACAAATGGATTACATCCATTTTATCGACTTTATCCAGTTAAGAAGATTAAATACACTGATCAAGTCGAAAGAAGACGACCGATTTTTTCCCGCTATTTCGGGTTCGAACTACATCATTTTTTTTTTTTTTGAGCTATCACGGTTGTTTTACACTTTGTGTGAGCGAAAAACTAGAAAAAAAAGAAAATTATTTTCATGAATTATCCGACAAATTTACACAAAAGTCCCCCAAAACCCCAATATAAGGGATTGGAATTTTCTCAAAACTTTAAGCCTGGAAAGTTCCAAGAAAGTTTGCTTAAGACAGTTTACTAAAAAAACCAAAACTGAACAAGTTGGAGACTGTCAAAATAGCTGTATTCCATTACAAAAGGAGAACTTTATGAAGAAAATTAACAACTTAACAAAATTAACAAACTTTGTATGAATCCATCGGGATATCTCAAAAAAGTAATGATGCAGATCGATTCCAAGAACCCGAAATATGGAGTTCCCGTCGAGTTTGGTCATGCCGTTTTTGGCACTATAATTTGCCTTACTTGAACTTTAGGCTTGTTGCTCTACTAGACGCTAATTGCATTATGAGGCAATTTAGTTTTGCTAAACTCAGATAAGTTTGACTAAACAATCTTTGGAAAATCCGGACTAAATCAGTGACGAAGCCTTATACCTACTTACCACCCAATTGGCCGTCCTTCCTATGGGCATATACTGCAACCATTTCTGCACTGTTAAGGCATAAGCCTGCGCATTCGAGGCATTCGTCAGCTCACTTATCAGCAGAAAGTTGAATGGCAGCTGAGCTCCCTCCTGAGTGGCGTTGCCATAGTACTTCATCACAATATCAATGGGTGAATAGGTCTCTGCCATCAAAATGCGCTCTTCCCCGCCGTGTTCCCGCTGAAACTCATCGAGCACCGCACGCCACGAGTAGACAAGATCAATGGTCTCTGGCTGATCCACGGTATAAATGTGCTGCAAATAACCATAGTCATCGGGATCATTGTCCCAATCATTGCGCGGCTCATCGCGATATTGATTTCCAGCGTCGGGAGCCAGCTCAAAGACATGGGGTACAGCATCGATGCGAAAGCCGGCTACACCTTTGCTTAGCCAAAACCGCAAAACATTCTGATAAGAAAAGCATTTTTAAATATTTCCATTGCCTTCTTTGAGCACACACACAAACACTCTTACTCACATTCATTGCCTCTCGCACTTTGGGATTGCGATAATTAAGATCCGGTTGCTTTTTGACAAACTGATGCAAATAATACTCCTTGCGTCCATCATGCCACTCCCAAGCTGGACCTCGAAATACACTTATCCAATTACTGGGTGGGTGTATGGTTCCGTTTACCAAGCGTCCCGGATGCCATACATAAAAATCCTTAAATTCTTCCTCACCTCGCGCTGAGCGCTTAAACCAATCGCACTCATCACTCGAGTGGTTGGGCACAAAATCCAAAATGATTTTAATATCCAATTCCTTTGCCTTCTTCATAAGATCCTCAAAATCAGCCATGGTACCAAAAATTTCTGCAATTTCCGTAAAATTGGCTATGTCATAGCCAAAATCGGCCATGGGTGAGGTAAAAATGGGCGACAACCAAGTGGCTGTGATGCCCAACTCTTTAAGATAGGGCAAGTTTTGAGCAATGCCTAAAATGAAATGAAAATTATTTAGATTGGTGCAATTTAAAGATTCAAAGATCCATACCATTTAGATCGCCCACACCGTCTCCGTTGCTGTCCTTAAATGACCTTGGATAAATTTGATAGAAGGCGCCAGTTTGCCACCATTTAAGTTGGTTTTGAGGCGTTTTGGGAATCTCAACAAATTCGGCATGATAGTTGGGAAAGGGTTGTGCTACAGCTACGATGATAAACTGCACCAGAACTAACATAAAATGTGTCCAATAGGACTTCATGGTACAAAAAATGAGTACTTTTCGCCACCAACAAACAAACAAGACTAAAGCGATCGACTGCAAACACCAGAGAGATTATGTAAATGAGAGCGATAGAGAGTGAGAAAGGCAGCGCTGGCGAGGGGTGGTACAGAAATTGATGAGAAATTACTCTCACTAGGACTTTAAGCAGCGTTCACCAAGCAGAAGAGTCAGTTACTTTGATACTGAATTTAGCGACATGAAAAAATTAAGGATTTTGTTTTAAATTTTTTATATTTATTTTTAGTTAATATGAAATTTTGTGGTGCAGCGGGTAATTTGTGTGCCTGCTGTGAAAGAGGTACAGGGCTAGATTCCGCCTCGGGATTTTCTTTTAAAACTCTTACATTAACGGTCACCTTCACACCTAATGCCGCCAGTTGAAAATTTCAATATTTATGTATTTTAATTAGTCAGTCATACTGAAATTTCCATTATGAATGCAGATCGGTTTTAGTTCTAACCTATCAAATTGTTCGTTTCATACTAATACGCAGTGAGTTGGGTTTCAAAAAATTCATAGATGAACTCTTAGATAGGATATGTTAACATATTTTAACAGATGAGCGACTGAAGAGTAAAACTCATAAGAAAACTCAGCTTAAGCACTTTGAAAGTTTTTTGAACTCTCTTATTTTTTTATTTTTAACGGCACGAAAAGCATTTATCAAATTATTGGGCCTTTATCATAACATCTAAAACTATTAAATGTTCCCTCGCAAAGATCTATTAATAGTCTTTATATTTGCGCTAAGCGCAGCAACGTGAAATGAGAGAGAGAGAGAGAAACTAAAAGAGCGATGCCAAATAATGCGTTCACCAAACTGTAAGTTACAGTGGGTGAGAAAACTTTTCTTTGAGTTCAAATGCAAGCACAGGAAAAGGTTCGCATCTCTTATGTAAATGGAGGTTTGAACTAAAAACTTATTCTAAGGGCCGTTTATGTTCGTGTATTCTACTTCCAAGTGGATTTGGGGGCGATTCCATTTAAAACAAAAAAGTCTTTCTCACTAGAACTTAATTTTCTATCGATCATTCATACAAAAGCTATATGCTATAGCCATCCGATTTTGACCAAACTTTGTAGAATTGTGTAAATGTATATAAAATAGGTATATGCCAATGATACGGACGTTTCCATTGAAAAATATTATAATCCATTGATCAGGATTATAAATATATACTTTATGTGGTCGGAGATGCTTCATTCAATGTATAAAAAAACTTGGGAAATGTCGGATAATTCCAATTTTAGTACCCACACTCACTACACACTGTATTCTTTTTGAAACTATTATTTATGATTTTATATAAACAGAAAAAAACAGCTAATTTATAATTTTTATTATATTTGTTTACCTTACCGCCTTGAATGGGGATTGAACTCGGGACACCACCATCTGGCACGTGCGTGCTCACGCTCCATACAGCCTACTTAATTATTTCGTTAGGTAGCTTGAAGTTTCGAAATGATACACTTAGGGTATTCACTAGCTCTCGTAAAATGGTAAAGCGTAAATTTACCACACACGAGCTACTGAGCAACCCCTTTTGATTCACTGTAGTAATTTTCAGGGCCAACTTTGTTTGTAAAATCCTGCCGTAATTTCGGTCGAACTAATTTTAAGCAAAACTGTCACCTTTTTGTATGGCAAGGGCAAACTTTACCGGCTGCCTTAAGGAAATTTTCAGTAAAGGCCGCCGTTATGCTTTATTGTAAGTTGGCTATTAACCATATGTTTTTGAGTACCAAACCTTGACAAAAAAAAACAACTAAATAAAAATGCCAAGGCAAAGGGTGCAACAAGCTCTGTGTAAGCGAAAAATAGACTTGGTCCTTTAACAAGCAGCATCAATAAGGAAAATAAAACCAATGTTTGGAGTAGTTTTATTGATTGTATTTTTTTATGTTTTTAATTCTTGGGTGGTGTTCACGACGCCCAGCTAAGCTACGGAATTCTTAAATAGAGTTATTTTAAGTAATTTGTAAACATGTCAGTAGAATGGTCTTCTTGTTTTCGAATTGATGGCGTACGTGTCGGAGGAACCCTTTGCAGCATTGATCAGCTTATCGACCAAGCACTCTGCAGTAAGATTGGTGTTAATGCTCCAGTGTACAGCAGCCAGATGGCCTGGATATCGCGACGCAAGGGAGATACATCTACCATGAATCATCTTGGGCGAGCGCTTGACAGTGCGACTGGAACTCAGCTTCTTGCCATTGTTGCGTCCCTTCAATATCAGCGTGCAGGTTAGCCGATCCAAAATTGAGCACTGGGCCTTGCGGAAACGCTTGGCGTCATAACATTCTTCCAGTGCTTTGAATTGCCTTCCAATTTTCTTTTTTATAATTTGCAGTTTGCTGGTGTTACCGCATATTTTTAAGACAAAAATCTCGAAATGGCTCGATACTAAGTATTTTAAATCGATTCTTTGAAAAATTTTACAACACTTCAAAACTTTACACTTTTTGACATTTACGACCGGTTTTTTAGACATACCCTAGGGCATGTTAAAAGTGGTAATTTTTTTCTCATGTGTTTTGTTGTTGCTTCGTAAACTTTTGGATTTACACTTTTACGCTTTGCCATTTTAAGAGGGCTAGTGAATACCCTCACTATTTGTCTTGTTCCTTCTTTACAATTTCTATACGTCCCTTTATATTTGTGGTCAAAATGACATGCTACAGTTTGGAAATGCTATGAAAATAATATTGTTTGACAAAATATCAATTTGACCAGCCCATATCAAATTAATATTGACATTATTTTTTTACTTAGAGCAGTCCAAGGAGGCTGCCGCCGACAATGCCAAGCTTTTGGTTCAGCGCAAGAAGGAGCCTAGCATAGTCACTAAAAAAAAGTGAAGCATTGTCTACCATTAAAATCATTTTGTAATTAATACCCGAAGAAGTCGGTCAATCTCGGATTTTGTCATTTCAAGTACGAACAGGATTGACTTTATCTCGGATCTATGACGAATAGTGCTTAAAGTTTCAATCCGAAGGTCGAAATCATTTGTTTGGAAATTGATTTCATATCGCCATTTTTATACCCTTGCAGAGGGTATTATAAAATTGTGGGGATGTTTGTAACGCATTGAAGGAAGCATCTCCGACCACATAAAGTATATATATTCTTGATCAGCATGACGAGCTGAGTTCATTTAGCCTTGTCCGTCTGTCCGTCCGTCCGTCTCTCTGTTTCTATGCTATCTCCTCCGTCAGTTTTAAAGCAATCCTCACCAAAGTTTACACGAAGTCTTTACGTACATATACGTTGCACATTTGTCGGAACCGGCCGGATCGGATGACTATAGCATATAGCTGCCATAGGAACGATCGGTCGAAAAACTAGTCTTAGTGAGAAAAACTTTTTTGTTTTTAATGAAAACGCCTCCAAAGTACGTATTTCTTAGTTTACTATCCTTTCCCATGATTTCACTAAGTTCGGTCGAAATCGGATGACTATAGCATACAGCTCCCATAGGAACGATCGGTCGAAAAACTAGTTCTAGTGAGAAAAACTTTTTTGTTTTTAATGAAAACGTCCTTATCATTGGCGTATACTTATTTTATATACTTTTACACAATTCCACCAAGTTTGGCGTATCCTGTTATCCCACGATTGATATTCCCTTCTGAAATTTCTGCAAGCTAATGAAATTGACTGTGGCTTTAATACAGCACCCTCCATTTGCTATAAGCACACAACTAGCAGCCACTGTGCTTATGATAATATTTGTACTCTCTACCGGCATACAGTTAGTCGTTCATTCGCCTCTGTTTTATTTCTCTTCATCATTTTATGGTTTCACTGACGTCGCTTAAGGCATGACTCAAGCCTTACCCCCACCCAAAATGAACTGATAAGCCTTGTGTTTGTTTTTAAATCAATTGCAATGCCGCATAAAAAATACGATTTATTAATGCACTTAAAGTGTAGTGGTTGAGCGCAATACAATGGACTCATGAGGCATCAAAGTGACACTGCTGGCACTGACACGATCACCCACTTGCTTGATGGACTTGGCGGTGACCAGGGCATACTGGAACTCGGCTGGCAAGCCGCTGAAAACATCAGTTAGGTCCACATTCTCAATGGAATCGAAAATGTTGAATAGCGAAATGTACATGTATTCGCCACTCAAATAGCTGCGGAAGAGCAAGAAATGTTATTAAAGACTTTGGCTTGGTTTGGTTTTAGTTTGACCTACCGCTTGACAGCCAACACATAACGGCTGACAGCTTCGACCTCGGCGGATCCCTCTTCAATGGAAGGCTCTTTCCTCAGATCTTGCAGACGCTTGAAAACATTCAAGTGGCTGAGGGAGACGCCGCGTTCCGTCTTCACATTACGCTGGGCATAGTCCTGGGCCACTGGCAACCAGGTAGATTTGCCTGTGGTAAAACCAGCAAACTTCTCGTCCGACCAGTGCATGGGTGTGCGGGCGGGATCGCGGGACATGGCCATATAGTTGGACTCATAACCATTGCAGGCTTGGGGATCTACGGTATCGGCCCAGGAGATGTAGGCATCCAGCATGCCCAACTCCTCACCCTGATAGGTGATACTGCAGCCGGGCAGGGTGAGCAGGAGGATGTTGAACAGATCCACGCGATTGGCACCAAAGCGAGAGCCCACGCGATTCTTGTCGTGATTGCCAATCTGTGATGGGGGGTCGTAAACAAACTTGAAAATTGCGGCTTTCTAAAGAACCGTTGGCAGACCTACCACCCAGTTGGCGCTCTTTCCCTCGGGCATTAGCGATAGCCAGTTGTTAATCAGGTACTCGTAGTGATAAGCATCGGAATCGTAATTCAGATTGGTTATCAACTGAAAGTTGAAGGGTATCTGAGCACCATCGGCCGTCTCGTTGCCATAATAGTGCATGACTATCTCCACGGGCGACCAAGTCTCCACCATAAGTATGCTGGGGATTAGGGAGATATAACTTTAGTTTGCCTGTTAAAGCTTCACACTTTGTACCCACCGCTCATCGCCTCCATTATCGGCCTGGTACTGCTCCAAAATCTCACGCCATTCGTAGCTGGAATTGTTTTACAATTAACTTTGATTTCAGTTCCTCTCGGCTGTCTTTTACTTACACCAAATGTGGCGTCTCCGGCTGATCAACTGTGTAAATCTTGTGCGTGTAGCCATACTCATCCGGATCATTGGTCCAATCGTTACGTGGCTCATCTGGGTAATTACCATTCGCATCGGCCTCAACCTCAAATGCATGATAGATAGCATCCACTCGGAAACCATCCACTCCCTTGTCCAGCCAGAATCTCAACACATCATTCATTGTCTCTCGTACTTTGGGATTACGGAAGTTGAAATCCGGTTGCTTCTTGTGGAACTGATGCAAATAGTATTCCCCACGTCCCTCATGCCATTCCCAGGCCGAGCCACGGAATACGCTCACCCAATTGGTGGGTGGACGACGCACACCATTCTCCACGAATCCTGGATGCCAGATATAGTAGTCCTTGAACTCCTCCTCACCATTGGCCGAGCGTATGAACCAATCGCATTCATCGCTCGAATGGTTGGGCACAAAGTCCAAAATGATTTTCACATCCAACTCCTTGGCACGCTCCACCAAATTCTCAAAGTCCTCCATGGTACCAAACATGGGATCAACAGCCATGAAATCGGATATGTCATAACCAAAATCAGCCATGGGTGACTTCAGGAAGGGCGACAACCAAGTGGCGGTCACACCAATTTCCTTCAGATATTCCAGTTTCTCGGTAACGCCATTTAAATCGCCAATGCCATCGCCATCGGTGTCCTTGAAGGAGCGTGGATAGATCTGGTAGAAGGAGGCGCTTTTCCACCAGGGATTAGACGCCTCGACAACAGCCTGCAGGCCCACAATGCCGATGAGCAGAAATAGGCTCGTCCAAGTGGTCATATTTAACTGTGCCTGATGTGATTTCCAATAGGTTCTTATATACCCCAAGTGAAGGAGCGCACGCTGCCAGAGATAGAGAAGCGGCTATAAATTTAGTGGGCATTAATGCTTATCGCTTTCAGGTGGAGAGTGTGGTTCTTGGTTTAAATATAGATGAAAAAAGACCTTTGATCCGTAGTACTGTCAGGGGTGCCAGGACCAAGGAAGAAATATGAAGTAAAACGATAAGTTTTTGGCTAGAGTATTGAAAGAAAGATTCCGTAAAAGAGATCTTATGACTTAAATAATACTATGCCAAACATGGTGTATGGCAGTGAAACTTTGTATTGCAATGAGATTATCAAATTAAATGTCATTTGAGTTGACTTCACTTCCTTTGATAGCCTTGCATTCGAAAAAAGTCTAATTATGGCTCTAAAGCAGAGTTTGTCAAGAATAGCGATGCCAAAACTTGAGAGTGTATTGGTGTGCAAAAATAAAGCGACTCAAAACAGCTCTGACCTACTTCATCGATCGCTGAGCAGCAACTAAAAAGCTGTTTACTCTCTTGGCACAAGCCTCGGCATGCTTTCGGCTCGTGTCAGTGTGAATAGCGAAATTTGTTCGAACCCTGCGGTCGACGCGTGACCCACCCTGCTCAAAGGCTCTCGTCTTTGATGGTAACTTATGGAAGCTATATGCTATAGTCATCCGATTTTTACAAAACTTTATAGAATTAGGTAGAAGCATATAAAATCAATAAATGCCAAATTTTTTGGCAGAATTATTAAAAACTAAAAAGTTTCCCTTTCTAAGCCCATTTTCAGACCCATCTTTTATAAGGAGCTGATATTATAGTTGACCGACTTTCAGCAAACTTAATAGAATTATGAAAAATAGAATTATGAAAACCAATAAACACGAAATTTGGAGAAGTCTTCATTGAAAACAAAATGGTTTTTCTCCCTTTAACTAGTTTTTCTACCGATCGATCCTAGGAGCTATACTTCTGGGCAAAAATTATAGTTTCCTTTGCAAGGTTATAAAAAGGACACATCCGTTAGCTCTGACAGCACCCACGCAACACAAATAATGTAATGTGGTGCATGGGGAAAATCGATATTGTATAAAAAGAGACCAAAAATCAAAAAATATATCATTCAGCTCCGAGCTGTAGAGCGGTTTATTTGCAATCGTATTTGCATTTTATGTATTGATCACAGCAGTTCACTTAGGAACTTCCTGCTTTAAAGAAAAGTTAAAATAATTTAATTAAAGTGGGCTTTCCACATGGAATATCAGCTAGTCAAAATCAAAATAAGTAGCTTTCATTGTCTGTTGGTGTTTGTACTGATATTTTTCTAAAGTGTTCCAATAGAAATACCTTGAATTAAGATTAGAAAAAAGTTCAACTTGAGGACCTCAAATAACTACGATCTGTGGATCAGGAACAGGTCTAATAACTATGCTAATAAAATCGTCTCTGCTTGAATAGAAAGATGGGTTATTCACGCCGCCCAGTTGAGCGGTGGAGTTTTTGAATTGAGGAAATTTTAAATTTTTTACAAGTCAAAAACAAGAAGACTCAAACAAAACAGTTCTACTGACATGCTTACAAAAATGTTAAGTTCCTCAATTCAACAATTCCGTAGCTCAACTGGGGGTCGCGATTTTATCTTCTAGTTTCCGACTTGTAATAAATTGAAAATTTCCTCCATACCTCAACTGGGGGTCATAAATACACTAGTTATGAAATTGCCATCTAAATTTTTGGAAGAAACTCTCTAGGCTGGAAACTATGGGGAATTTCTAAGTTTCAGTGTAAATATGGATAGTGATAGAAAATGTAATCAATTTACTTTACTTGTCAAAGTACAAGGTAAATGTAAATTATGTAAGACCCATTTGGCCTTAAAATTTGAAGATCGATAAGTAAAATTCTGTAACAGAAACTTTTTTATACTCCGTACCAGAGGTACACAGAGTATATTAAGTTTGTGCAAATGTATGTAACATCCGAAAGGAAGCATTTCCGACTCTATATAATATAATAGGTGGCGTGGCCAAAATTGAAAATAAACTTGATCTGCCAGCAAGTATAAGGAGATTTTGTCCCATACACGTCGAACCTCTATCTCTTACCATCTCTGAGATCTGTGCGTTCATACGGACAGACAGACGGACGGACAGACGGACATGGCTTTATCGGCTCGGCTATTGATACTGATCAAGAATATATATACTTTATGGGTTCGGAGATGCTTCCTTCTGCCTGTTACATACATTTGCACGACCCCATTATGTATATTTATTCTTGATCAGCATCAATAGCCGAGTCGATAAAGCCATGTCCGACTGTCTGTATGAACACCTAGATCTCGGAGACTAGAAGAGATAAAGCCACCAAATTTTGGTGGAATTCGTCCCTTCAAAAACTCTGGCACAATAAAATCTCTGTTTTATTCAATGTCTCGGTCACTATTTTGACCACTGTCTTGGTCACTGTTTTGATCACTGTTTTGGTCACTGTTTTGGTATCTGTTTCGGTCACTGTTTTGGTCACTGTTTTGGTATCTGTTTCGGTCACTGTTTTGGTCACTGTTTTGGGTGTCTGCTTTGGTCTCAGTTTTGGTCACTGTTTCGGTCATTGCTAGTCACTGATTTGGTCACTGTTTCGGTCACTGCTGGTCATTGTTTTGGTCTGTCGCGAAGACAATCGTTTCTAGAGTTCGTTAAATACTTTCGCAATTTGAACAATTTCAACAGAAGTTGCTCCCGACTGTTTCTGCTTTTGCGTTTTGCATGATACAACTAATAAAATATGGCACTAACAACATTGGTATTCAGAAAGCTACAAGACAAATCAATAACCATAACGTCAAACAAATCAATAACAGTATCGATCAACTTTTCTGCTGCCGACTTGCAAAAATCCGAGCACTTACTGCTGCCTTCGACTTGTGCTTCAAAACGAAAGCAGCAGCTCCGACTTGCGCTCCTGATCAAAAGAATCACTAAGCGACGACTTCTGCTACTGCCTCGCTGTGAAAAGTAAACATGATGCGTATTTTGTTACTTCGAAAGTTTCAGGGCGAGATCGAAACTTTGAGGCTTCCTCGAAATGTCATCATTTTTGGTAGCTTGCTGCTCGCAAAGATTAAAACATTCTCGGGAATCAGTAGATCAGTAAAACTGAATTTTTCAAAAATTGTACAGGGCCGTATTAGTAAAACTATGACCTGATATAGTCCTGTCCCGAAAGAAAATTTATACACCTATTCCCTTACTTTTTGACTAGATAATAGAAAATTTGGACCTACACAGAAAAAAAAGATCTAAGAAAATCCATTTGGACTGATTTAAAGATGCTTTTTAGATATTAAAATCATCCAAAGAATATGAAAAGTGACATTCTGATTTTTAGCCTGTTTCTGGATCTATAAGTTTCTGGATCTATAAGAAGAAAGAAGATGAAGAGAAAGCAGTTAAGACGCTTTGAATGGATAAGGACCCTCAAAGATGGGTTAAATTCTTAAATATTTAATTTCTCACCATACTTCTTCATTTTCTAAATATGGGTTTTAGCGTCCTGTTTGGATTTTAATCAAAGAGGTTATTTGCCCTTAAATAAATGCACACAAGATATTGTGGCGCATTTTAGGCATTTTCTAAGACGATATTCTCAGTAATTAAAAACAACAACAAAGTTACATTGAACAACCTTCAACCCATTGCATATACCTTTCGGCTACCCTATAAATAAAGCTTAATAACAAGATGGAATTTTGCGTTGAGCC